>BSBM01000025.1:19997500-20522500 GCA_027924585.1 Larix kaempferi
CCATAACATCCACCTGATGTACTCTTCCTGTCTGAAACACTTCCTGCCCAATCGGAATCTGAGTAACCATGTAATCTGAGTTCATGATTTCCAAGGTAGTAAAGACGAAAAATCTAATGTACCTTTTAGATACCTCATTACATGCTTTGCAGCTATTAGGTGAACCTTCCTTGGTTCTACTAGATATGGACTCAGGGTATTTACAGCAAAGCATATATCTGGTCTGGTATTTGTTAAATACATCAATGACCCAATGATTTGTCTATATAAAGTTACATCCACTAATTTTGATGAGTCATCAACTAATAACTTCAAGTTGGAGTCCATGGGGGTAGCCATGGCCTTACACTCCAACATATCAAATCTTTTCAAAATCCCCACAGTATACTTACCTTGATTTAAAAAAATTCCTTTTGGTTCTTGCCATACTTCTAGACCTAAGAAGTAGTGCTTTAATCCCAGATCCTTCATTTCAAATTCTGAAGAAAGCTTCTTCTTACATTCGATAATTTGGTTCTCATTTCCTGTTAGAAATAGATCATCTACATACAATAGTAAAATAACAGGTTCATCATCCATAACCTTGAGATAAAGATTTGGGTTAGCTTTACTCTTGGTAAAGCCCATGCTTGTTAAGAAACTGTCAATCCTTCCGTACCAAGATCTGGAAGCTTGCTTCAATCCATACAAAGGATTTTTCAGCTTGCATACATGTGTTCTTCCATCTTTAACCTCAAATCCTTGTGGTTGTTCTATGTACACTTCTTCTTCACTGACACCATTCAGGAAGGCTGTTTTAACATCCATCTGGTGTAATTTCCACTTCATCATAGATGCAAGTGCCATGATAGTTCTAATTGATGTGTACCTAGCAACTGGTGCAAATGTTTCTTCATAGTCTATTCCCTCCTTTTGAGAGAATCCTCTGGCTACAAATCTTGCCTTATATTTTTCAATGCTACCATCTGCAGCATGTTTTATCTTGAATATCCATTTGGAAGAAACCACACTTTTATCCTTTGGTTTGGGAACTATATCCCAAACATCATTTTTCATTATTGACTCATACTCTTCTATCATAGCTTCTACCCACTCTTTCTTCTGAGCTGCCTCCTCATAGCTGGTGGGTTGTTGATCCACAAGATCACACATTAAGGCCACATAGTTGGATACTAACTTGGGTTTCTTCCTTTCTCTAGAAGAACCTTTAGGAGCTCCATATTTTTCAGTTCCTTGAATAATGTCTCTAACCCATGCTAGCCTTCTTTTTCTAGATAGATTTGTAATGGGGGGTTCTTGAGGTTCTATCATGTCATGGTCTTCTGGTGCATCATCTTCAGGGATGGGTACAACTTCTGTGACTCTAGGAGGTGTATCTTCTTCATAGATTTATTCAAGTTGGCACTTCCTAGATTTCTTGATAGCTGCTTCTTCATGAAATGTTACATCTCTACTTGTCTCCATATGATGAAAACCGGGTATGTAAATTCTGAAAGCTTTGGATGTTTCACAATATCCAACAAATATTCCTTTTTTACCAGAGGGATCCAACTTGGTTCTGTTTTCTTTTGGAATGTGAATATACATAGGACATCCAAATATTTTGAGATGACTTACCTCCGACTTCTTTCCTGTGAACACTTCTTCTGGAGTTTTAAATTCAAGAGCACTATGAGAAAGTCTATTTTGTACATAGACAGTTGTCCTGGCTGCTTCAGCCCATAGATACATGGGAAGATCTTGATCATGTATCATAGTTCTTACAACTTCCATGATAGTTCTATTCTTTCTTTCAACAACACCATTTTGTTGCAGATTGTAGGGAGTGGTTAGTTCCCTATTGATTCCAGCTTCAAAAGTCTTCAAATTCCTTTGAAGTATATTCTCCGCCATTATCTGTTCTGAGAATATTGATTTTCTTTTCTGAGAGATTTTCTACTAAGGCCTTGAACTCTTTGAATTTTCCAAATACTTCACTCTTACCTTTTAGAAAATATATCCAAGTTTTCCTTGAATAGTCATCAATGAAAGAAAGATAGTATTCAAACCCACTTAGGGATGTGGTGGGCATTGGTCCACATACATCTGAGTGTATTAATTCCAAAATGTTCTTAGCCTTTGTTTCACTCTTTGGAAAAGGGTTCTTGACATTCTTCCCCTTTTCACATCCTTTGCATGAGCCATTATGGTCAATCTTTAAATCTGGTAAACCTATGACCACCTTGCTCACATAGGGTAGAGTGTTGTAGTTAATGTGAGCAAGCCTTCTATGCCATAGTTCACTGGCGCTAGTGGTTTCATGGACAAGGGAAGCTTCTGGGTGACCCTTGAGTTTGTAAAGACCTCCTTCTTCTTCACCAATGACAATTGCATCCTCAATAGATTTTCCTTTGGGCCACATAAGTACTTGACCATCAATAAATGCAATTTCAAATTTTTTCTTATCTAGTGCTGAGATAGAAAGTAGGTTCTTCTTCAATCCTGGAACATATAAAATTTCTTTCATCTTCAAGGGTGTCCCAGAGTCAAGCTGGTAGCTTGCTTCACCAATTACCTTGACGGGATATTGATAATCATCTCCTAGAGATACCTTTTGTGGAGAAGACTTTTCTTCAAGTCTTGAGAGAGTTTTCTTTTGACCTTTCATGTGCTTTGAAGCACCACTATCAATGAGCCATGTATCTTCTCCAGGAGACACAGATCCAGAGAGTGCAGAAAATAGAACATATTCTTCTGCATCTACTTCTTCATTTCTTCTAGACCTTTTCCTAGGGAGAGGCCTTTCTTCTTCTTCTTCATATTTGGATCTTTTCCTATGAGACCTTACTTCCTCTTCTTCTTCTTCTTCTTCACTATCATCTTCTGCAAGATGTGCTTGATGTCTTTTATAGTGAAAATTTTTCTTCTTGATTGAAGGACAAAATCTAGCAATGTGTCCTAGCTTATGACAATTGAAACATTGGAAGGAAGAGAACTTTCCTTTTCCTTTCTTCTAAAATCTTTGTGGAGATTGAGACTCCTTGTGTTTGTCCTTCTTGAAGTAAGATTGATTCTTTCTTCTCTTAGTGTGTGTAGCCAAGGCTTGATCATCCTCCTTGAGAAGGGCTTCTCTATTGGCTACCCTAGCTTCTTCTTGAACACAATATTCCCATACTACATCAAACTTCATACTCTCTTTTCTGGCACACATAGTTTGTATAAATGACTCCCAAGGTTTAGTGAGACCATTTAGAGCAGTCATCACAAGTTCATCTTCATCAAGAGTATCACCAATGGCCTCTAGTTGTTCCTTGAATTGGGACACCCTTAAGAAGTAGTCTTGAATGGATTCTCCTTTGTGCATCTTGGTACTCTTCAACTGAGTTCTTAGGTTCATCTTCCTATTGATGTTCTTTCCCTCATACATCCTTCTTAAGGCATCATACATTTCCTTTGGGGTCTTCTTGGAAGCCACTTGGGGAATCAAGTGGTCTTTAATAGAATCAGCTATGATTCTCTTTTCCCTAATCAAATCCTTCCTATGCTTCTCTTTGGCTTCATCTCCTTCAGGTTCTGCAACTTCATCCTTGATATAATGAGCAAGATCATTCTCTGCAAGAATGGGACCAATTTTGTATTTCCATGCCCGGAAATTCTCTATACCTTCAAGCTTGTCTTCAAGCTTAGTACTTGGAGCCATCTTCTCTTGGGGGAGTCCAAGAGATTGGATTTTAAGAGATGGAGTAGTACTTACCAGGAGATGTATTTTGCTTTTTGGATCTGCAACAGAATTTTTGGTTTATTGCACTTTTGGTAGAATTAGGGTTTGACTTTCTTGAAGTTCTATCCAACCAAAAATCTCGATCTAGGGCTCAAAAGATTGATTTTGAGAAGGGCTATTCAGCCATGCAACCAAAAACCAAAAATACTAACCTTTTGCAGAAACCCTAATTCTTGGGAGAGAGAGAGAAAGATAATTTCACCTTGTGAAAGTTGTTCTATTCAAGCTAGCTCTGATACCATGTTAAGTTTAAACCAAATAGACTAGCAAGATCACTGAAAGAAACATAATCACAAGATAGACACAGAATTTACCATGGGAAACCCTCATGGGGTAGAAAACCCAACAAAGCTTTCCTCAATAAGATGATCAACCAAAATACAAGATGTGCTCCAAGACTTGTCCATCTTCTCTACCTCACATGTAGACCTCCCAGACACAAGTGCACTACTTTCTGAGTTGTGTAAGTGTGTCAAATGAGGAGCTCTCCTCCTCTACTTATACTGATTCCCGACTGACCAAAATCCCTAATGGGGCTGACCTCTCCTTGTGAAGTCTAATAACCCCTAAAATATAAACTCAGGGCCGACCCCCACATGGTGGGTCTAATAACCCTAGTTACCACAAATCATCGGAGGAATAAACATCTCCGGATACATAATAGAATCACCTCGGAGGAATGAAACATCTCCGAAATAATAATGTACATATATAATATTCTTAGAAGTTACAATAATCAACAATTTGCTTGACGCACAGTTATTTTCCATACAGATCGCGGATGAGTATTACAAGGACATTGTAGACTTCTTGACTATAGGGTTGGCACCCACAGAATTTACTACGCAGCAGAAGAAGTAGCTGGTATTCAAAGTCGCAGACTTCACTATCATTGCGGGATAGCTATACAATTTAGGAAGAGATGAAGTGTTGCGTCGTTGTGTGTTAGAGAATGAGAATCCTTTTATTTTTGTTGAGGCACATTCAGGTGTCTCTAGAGGTCCCTACACAGGAAGAGCCACTGTGCAAAATATATTAAGAGCAGGGCTATGGTGGCCTACCCTCCACAAAGATTCAAAAGAGCATTGCCAGAGTTGCAATGTGTGCCAAAGGACTGGAAAGCCATCGCGAAGAGACGAAATGCCATTAAGACTAGAGTTGACACTATAAGAATTTGATAAATGGGAAATTGATTTCGTAGGACCGATTAACCCACCAGGGAAAAGAACTGGTGCAAGATATATTATCACCGCGACTGATTATCTCACTAGATGGACAGAAGCTAAACCAGTGAAGGACTGTAGCATAGTTACTGCCATGCAATTCATATTTGAGAATATCCAAACTAGGTTTGGATGCCCAAATATTTTAATGAGTGATCAAGGCACTCACTTTCTGAATAAGACAATTGCATCCCTGATGGAAGAATTTAGATATATCATCAGAGGAGTACACCATACCATCCACAAGCCAATGGAACTATCGAAGCATTTAACAAAGTGTTGGAGAATGCGCTGACAAAAGTATGCAACACAAATAGATACGATTGGGATCTACGCATTCCGGCTATCTTATGGGCGTACAAAACAACTTGTAAGAAACTAACAGGCCATACACCTTTCAGATTGGTCTATGGATAGGAATTTGTGATGTCGATGGAGTACATTGTACCAAGCTTAAGAATTGCTGCATTCACAGACATGGCAAATGAAGAGACACTGCAAGAAAGGATTCTAAACTTAGTTGGATTGGAGGAGGATCGCTTCATTGCAAGATTTCACCAGTAAGTGCAGAAGGATAGAGAAAAAGCATGGCATGATCACCATATCAAGCACAAAATCTTCCAGGTAGGAGACCTTGTCCTCCTGTGTGATAGTAGGTTCATGAAATTTCCTGGCAAATTTAAAATGCATTGTCTTGGGCCATATACTGTTATGCATGTAACTAATGGTTGCGCAGCTCAGTTAGCCATGTTAGCCGGAGACAACTTACCAGATCTGGTTAATGGAAGTAGACTAAAACCCTACAGGGATAGTCCTACTTCACAGAACCCTCAGTGATCAGAAGAGCATGAAATTTCCAAGTGTCACGTACAGTTGAAATTGGGCACTAGGAATTGAGCAGATTATGTAAACAGTTTTTGTCCGATATGCGAAGTTCAATGGAAAGGATGCACTAATCGCGCAGCACTAGTTGAGAAGTGAAGCTACACAGAGAAAAAGAAAAAAAAAGAAAAGAGAAGTAGAAATGCACAGTCGTGAAGTTCAAAAGGTAGCTGCGCATATTAAAAGAAACGGGATGGATGCGAAGACCAGTATAAAGAAAAGTAGCACCGCGCAGTGAACTGCGTCGAGAGTGAAGACACCTATCTGCGCAGTTCAACGCAACATCTCAAAATAGTTGTTAGAGATGAAAACTAGCCGTTATACAGTGATTTTGCCGATGTCACTTGAGCATTTAACGCAAAATTAGTCGTTCTAAAGTAGTTAAGGAAGGAAAGTACCAAGATCCTCGGCGGATTCGGCTAACGGTCATGACATTCAATGATAATATAATCGTTAAAGGACACGGGTAAGGCCTCTAGTGCCTATAAATACCGAAGTTTGCATAGTAATCCAGTTACCACGATTTTCAAGCTAAGTATTACAGAGAATTCATAGAGCTCCCAAGTTTCAGATTCACGTTGTGAGTGAATTTCTGAACTATCATCTCTAGACGAAGAGGTACACATCATTAAGAAAACTGGGACTGAATTGTTGATGAAAACCTCTGCAAATAAGACTGTTACAGAAAAAGGCCAAGGTTCACGCCGATCACCACGCCATCCTACAGCAAGCATGCAGTTGAAGGGAAAGGATCCTGAAGTGGAAACAATAAAGCCAAAGGTAATGGGCTCTAAGATGAAGGATCATCCACCAATAGACAAGGAAATTACCATCTACCTAAGACCAATGTATATTTCTCCATGTGCACCAGATGTGCCAGCCATAAAGATTGCCAGAAATGCAAAGTATGAGATACTGCTTCCACCTATATCCAAACATGTAAAGCCACAAGAAAATCTGATAGGGAAGATCGCAGATTGTAAGTTTGAATATTTCAACTTACTACAACAGCAAAAGGGATGATTATGAGATCATCATGGGAAGGGTCAGTGCATTTCTCGAAGACGCGCTCGCCCGAAAAGACACAAAGAATGAAGAGATTCAGGTGAGTCTAAAGCAAAATCTCACAACGCTGCAAGGCATAGCAGCAAAGATGGAACAAGTCCAAAAAGACTTGGTTCATGACTCTGACTCAGAAGGAAGATTCGGTGCCACACCGCAGCAACAGAAAAATCCCTTGGCTCTAACTATGGCACCGCAATTGCGCATCGTTCGCATAGACCCACTCAGTGTAATTCTACCAAGTGACGAACTAAGTCAAGGCGTGAAGTCATTACCACATGTCGATATTGATATCGCCGTGCTACCACTAGAAGGCCTACATAATCTACACTCGCAAGTTGTGGAGGAAATCCATGACAAGGATATGGTGATTGTGAGCCAACACCAGAACCTAGAGGTGAGTTATAAGAAGTTGCAAGAAGAACATGAGCAGAAGGCTAAGGATCTTGAAAGTGTACATGAGCTGCGCCGCAGAATCAAGCAGACTATTGCTTCGGTTTGCAATGAGATACCAAAATGTGACGAGCAACCATAGCTCATGGACATTATTGTTAAGATTGGATCAATAGTGAGCAATCTTAAAGTTGAAATGGCGGACATGGAGATAGACTATAAAGAAAAGCTTTCCACCTTGGAAGCACAGAATCTCTTGAAGACACCACCGGATCAGACAGAACTTAGAGCAGCATAAGTGAAAGCTACTGCAGAGAACATATCCAGTGAAATATCCAAGTGCCAAAACTTGCTGGACCAAGCGACCAGAGTTTGGACCATGCTCCAAGAAGACCCTGAGCTGCTACAGGTTCAAACAAGTGTATAATAGACACAAGTAGATCTAGATGCTCTAAATGAGTAGATGAAGACCCTGCCAGCAATAGAGAGACTCTGCCGATTTGCGGAAGTCAAAGAACTAAAGAAGGAACTTGAAGTGTTGAAAGAAAGGGAGGCTAAAAATTCAGCAAAGACATAGCCCCTCCAGGAAGAAGCTTTTGCAATCTCGCAACAAATTGAAGAGAAGTTGCAGGACATACGCCCATCGGAGGCTACGGTACAAGAACAAGCTAGGGATTACCTGTTGCCAGAGTTGGTAGAAATTGTTAAGGAAGTCGAGCAAGAATCCAAAGACACTATTGCGAAGCTAGGCGCAACGTATGAAGAGTTTACATTGAATATCGCTCAGCAAGGAGGAGCGAAGTCCGATGAATATACTGAGAGTGGTTCGGGGATGAGCCACATGTAAGTGTTAGGGGCCTGTTGGGCCTAGCCCAAGTAAGCCAATTTTGGACAAGTTAGTTTTGGGAGCTGCGGGGTTACAACGCAATGCAGCATCGGTAGAGTAAGAGAGCTAGCGCCACGAAGTTACTGCGCTGTGGGAGATATGACACTACGAAGTGCCAGCTCCGCGAAGATGCAGCATGGCAGAGTTTTGGATGGAAAACAGTATAACTTCCAGTGAGACCGATCGATGGTCTATTTTGGTTAAGATACTCCATGATTCTCCGCAGGCGGGTAAGGAGTGGCGAAGAAGGAAATCGACTGCTCACATGGTCAAAGGCAGCACTACACAAACCGACCGCATGAAGCCATTAGAGAAGGAACGACAGGATTGAAGCGACCCGTCGGTATGCGCTCAACAGAAGGGCTGAAAGCGAGGTGACCATGTGCAGAAGGATGGCCATGACGATGAGTCGCTATCGGAGCCTAACAATCCTGGTTAGCAGGGTAACCTCACCATTTTTTGGGGATCCTTAGGGTTTTTGAGCCCATCATGAATGTAAAGACGTGACCTACGGGAATGATCTATAAAAGGGAATATTTTGTAATGGAAAGGGTTAATATATAATCTTCATATTGTTTATTGTTGATTTTTGTTGATCTTTGTTGAGAGACCGATTGTAAAAAGGCTCTACAGCTGTGTGCGCAGAGACCTACTGAAGAGAGAAGAGAGTTTACAGTGAGTGCATAGACTAGAACTATTGAACCCTTCCCATTGATAATATAATCAATAGTTCCTGTGGACGTAGCTCCCATCCTGGGGGTGAACCACGTTAAATCCTTATGTTATGCGATTGAATATGTGTATTTTCTTTTGATGAATGGTTAAATTCTTGTTTATGAGTAAATGTACCTTTGCTTTCACGTATATTCCCCAGAATAATGAATGATAGGAATAATATGCTAAGTGTTGAATGCATATGGATGAATTTTGGATGCAAGTATTTCTAAGTAAGATGAATGCATAATTTTATTGGGTAAACACTTAAGCCAACGAAGTCCGTATAGTGCGATTCCCTGAAGCGCAGCATCGGAAGTGCACAGTTACGTCAAAGATCATCATGTTGTATAAGTTTGCAAGGTTTAGAGTCTAATATGCTTATTGAATGCCTAATATTGCACTAAGTAAATTATATTGAAGTTGTGTTATTGCTGAAGAGGAAGCGCAGTCCTTAGTTGCACTGTCCTATTGCTAAGAAGTCAGTCTCTGGATACACGATAGCCTAAGTGTTAGCCAAGAAGTAGGTGAACTTCACGCAGTCCACCATTCTGTTGAAGCGCACATCACCCAGTTGTGAAAACTTGATTCTGCAATCTCCCCATAACTTCACCTCGGGTTAGACCTCAGTCTGCTCGCATACTATTGCCGAAAGGGATGGTGAAAAGGGGTTTTGTTGGTTCCCTGAACAGCGCAGAACCTGGGTCTATCTATTTGGAATACTTAAAGAACATAATAGAGCCAATAAGTATAGTCAATTGTCTTTTTTTCTCTTGCACCCTGACATAATTCATTGAATTCATGGGACTAAAATTCTAATTGATTATCAGATCTCAAAGCATGAATGTTATTTCTAGTCCGATTCTCAACCAATGCTGTAAACTCTTGAAAGTTGTTGAAAGTTTCACTCTTTGCCTTCAAAAATTAAACCCATGACTTGCGATAGAATTCATATATGAAAAGAACATAATATAAGTAACCACTCAAGGAGGGTGTAGACATAGGACCACATCAATTGGAGTGAATCAAGTCAAGAATACCTTTGGCTTTATTGGCACTACTTGGAAAACTCTTCTTAATGTTTTTTCCAAGAGCGCAACCTCTACAAACACTGTCAAAATCATATTTAAATATGGGCATACCTTTCACCATCTTTTGCAATCTAGGTAGCGCTTTGAAATGGAGATGACCAGGCCTCCTATGGCATAACTCAAATGGACTGACTTTGTCATGGATCATGGCTTGAATGAGCTTCCTAGGAACTTTATAGAGTCCTCCCTCTCTTACTTCAATCACAGATGCAAAGTTCAAGTCTTCATGATTATGCCACATAAGTGATTTGTTGTCCATAAATATAACTTTGAATCCTTTATCTTCTAAAACCGAAATAGATAGGAGGTTCTTCTTCAATCCGAGGACAAACATAAGTTCATACATGCAATACGTATCCTAAATAAAAATGAAAAGAAGTGGATCAAATTCCTTGGATCGAATAGGTGGTATTATATCCAAGCTCAACCTTATAGGAAAAATTATTTTCCTTTAGATCTATGATATCACTCATATATCTGTTCATGTGTTTGGATGCATCACTATCTACCAGCCATGTCTCATCATGAGTGGTAATGGATCTAGAAAGGGATAAGACAAGATAGTACTCCTTCCACGTCTCTTGATCATCGGATGAATTCTTTCTTGTAGGTTCATATTCTGTAGCAGTAGAAGCATGAAACCTACCCTTGAAATTTCCTCTTTGCTTTGCAGGACATTCTCTTGCATAATGACCCTTCTATTACAATTGAAACATTTAAATTTAGACTTATCAAAGTTCTTGAAATCATTCTCCTTTTGATGAGAGAATTTCTTGTGAAATTTCTTACCTCTATTCAACTGTGCCGCAAGAGTGAGGTTCTCTTCTTTGGAGGTAGTATACTTGCTCTAGATTCACCCTTCTTCTTGTAGGAAATCATGCCATAGTGTCTCAAAGTTAGGTTTCACTTGTCAACCATTTAATGCAGCTAAGAATGTATCCCATGATGATGGAAGGCCATTGGCAACAGTTTGTATGAGATAATTATCATTAACCGTCACACCAATGCTCATGAGTTGATCTCTTACTTGAGATATCTTGGTGAAGAAGGAAGCTACAAATTCCTCCTTTTCCATCTTTAGATTTCAAAGCTTATTATTCAATGCTATCTTTTAACGGGCACCTTCTTCTCATAAATATTTGTCAAAGTGTCAAAGAATTCCTTTGCGGTCTTCTATGGAGTAATTATGGGCATCAATTTGTCTTTCACATAATCATAAATGATTCTCTTTTCTTTGGCTTGATTGTTCTTGAAGGTAATGCACCCTGAATTAGAAGTAGGCTTTTCAATAACAATACATACATATTCATCTAAATCATGTTCTTCCAGGATATTCAAGATCCTGGCCTTCCAAGTATTGAATTTCAAAGTTCCTTCAAGACAGTCTTCCAGTCTCACTGATATTGAGGCCATTGTTCTTCAAGTACTGTGCACACTTAGGAACTACATAGGCTCAATCTTGATTGATGAACTTATCTCTTTCACACCATGAGCTCTGATACCATGTTAATTTTTTATCTTTAATTTGGAGCTTGTTGTGGTCACAACAAATCCCATGCTTCAGCTAAGCACGGGAGCCCCCAAATGTTAAAAAAATAAATAAACACAAAGGTATTTGGGTAAGTGTTCTTGGTTTCTATGATCTTGCACTTGTACCTTTGTTTGGCCTGATTGGTTTTTCTTTTCCTCGGAAATTTCTAATTGTTTTGCTCCCAAGAAGATTTAAATTTGAATCATTTTGTCATTTGCTCTTGCCATCTCGAAACCCAACATTCCGACTCTCCGACACCCCGAACCCACAAGGTGCGAGTTGCGGGAGTGTGTTCCTGAAACCCGCAGACTGAAATTTCGGGTTGCGGGATGTGGGAAAAGCTTTTTCAATTGTGATGATTTTTTTCGTTTGCGAAACCCGCAACCCGCAAGTTTCAGGTTGCAGCTTTTGGAAACTTGTTTTTACCTTTGTGGTCATTTTTCCATCCCGAACTCACATTCCACATCAGGTAATCTCAGCCGTCCATTCCTTTTAATCTCACGGTTACGATTTAACCTGGAAAATCGATAAATAAGGGTTTTTCTTTATTTTCTTTTACCATTTTCACTGCTGGAAATTATTCTGCTGCGCCAATTTTTACTATGGATTTCGTACCAAGGGGTCATTTTTACTAGTTTTTTGTTATTCCAGGTTGGTTTGCTATCACTGTTACATTTGCAATTGATATTTTCGTTTTGTTTTTTATTTCTTTTATTTATTAGATTTTCAAAGCTCTGCCACCATGTCGAAAAACACCCAGCCTAAGACAGCTAACAAAGATTCCCTGACCAAACACCCCAATTTCGGTTTTTTCTCTGATACTAGTGAAAGAGTTATAGAGACCTATCAAATGGATTGGTCCAATATATATGCCATATTTGACAACGATGACCTTTCCCACTTTGAAAATTATCAACCTGTGTATGAGAAAATTAGGGCTTCTCAGATACACGCCATCGCTGCTCGTCCTACCATTTTTCCTTACACTGATGCTGTCAAATGGATAATTGAGAATGAAAACCCCAAATATCGGTCATTTAGCGATAGTACAGGGGCTCAATTGACCCATTTCCGCCCTAAGGTCTTTGTTCGAGCTTTCACTCTTAAACTGCATGTGCAGACCCTTAGTCCCGAATTCGTACAGTCCTCAAAAACTCTGTATAACTTCAATGAGATGTTAAAATCATGGATGGTCAAAACTAACGCTTTTGTACCTAAAGCCGACAACCTGTACCCTATCGTCCAGTTTAGAGAACCCTACTCTTTGTTAGTAGCCATGCTTTGTAGGATTTTCGGCCTTCCCAACTGTTCTGTCTTCAAAGCTGAATGGGCACCCATAGCACATCATTTATTAACTACTGACGAGTCTTTCCCATGGGCTTCTATCCTGTCGTCTGAATTGAAAAACGCCATTGAAGACTATCAGAAGGCACCTTCCCTAAAGAAACCTCATTTTTACCTCTCGGCATATGTAATTGATGTTTTCTGCTCAGAGTTCCAATACCCAAACCTAGGCTGGAATTGGACCCCTTCAAACCCACCTATTCACATTTATCACTCAGCATTATGGGATGGGAACTTTATCCCTTTATTTTATGACATCTGTGATCATTTTTTGGGCACTGTTTATTTCAATATTTTCAGGAAGGAAGCACCTGCATTTTCAGCTGATGCTAAGGCTTTCATCAATACTATTGGTGATTGGTACGTTGGTGAATATTTCTCATAAATCAGAGTTTATGGAAGTGACACAGTGCACCTTCTTCCCAGGATAGTTCCTGATAGGCTGGTTATACAAGAAGTCTCCTTTCAAACTGTAATAGATGGTATGTATAAGAAGCTTACAGTTCCTAGAAAGTAAGGAGGGCCTAAGTTTGGTTTGAACCTTGGGCCACTAGTTATTCCAACCTCAAATTGCGATACAGTTCTCGGTGATTAGTTGGATGCTCTAAGGTTGGGTCTTGCTCCCAAAAGGAAGCATGATCCCAAAAAACTTCTTGATGCACACCTCAAGCAGATCCATGTTAAGATAGATTATTTCCATGAGGTAATTCCTGATGACTTTATCTACCAAGGATTCAACACCTTTTCTGAAGTACTTTCCAGGGCCAACAATTTGGAAGAGCAGCATAACATTCTCCGTTATCAGAAATACATTTCTCAGTTTTCACACTTTTGTTTTCCTTCAGTGGAGAAACGATCCTTTGATCGAAACTTTAACTCATAGAGTGCCAACAGAGGCCAAATATCTGTGAGAGATTAACATACCAAACAGGCTGGGGATAGAACTACCCTTGTGTAGGGTCTTTTGAAGCCTTTCACTCTGGGTTTTCACCCTCTGTTGGGAGCCTTGGACCCATTCCAACACCTTGCAATTACACTACACCCCCGAGGCCTCAACAAATGGCATAGGAAGGAGGGCCATCCGACATAGAAGGTCACTTGAGCTATGTTAATCAGATTATTTGATAATGGATTTGGCCCGAGAAGCTGTATTTAGTTGTTTTTCTAGACATATTAGTTTTCACGTTCAAACAGATTTGCTCAAATGTTTGATAGAAGTACAATTCGATGGTGAAGGAAAGATATCAGCACAAGAACATGCTCTTTAGTTTGCTTGTAATTGTCTTGTTAATAAAATTTTAGATCAAGATGTTTTGTGAAGGTTACTGGCCTTCACATTCGAAGGATGAGTCAAAGAATGGTTTCTAACCTTACCTTTTGCTTCTATCCATTATTTTAAGCAGTTTGTATATTTGTTTATACTTTCTTTTAGACATTATGATTTTGTTAGACTGTGTGATGAGTGGAAACAACTCACTAGAAAATAGGGTGAATCATTAGAAGATTTTGCAATTAGGAATTGTAATCTCTATTGTAGATTCCCTTTAATAGATCGTCCTATGATACTTGAGTGGTTTCAACACAATAGTTTTGTTTTTCATGAGTCTGATCAATTAGTAGGTGATAAATCTAGATTATACATCAATCATCATCCACATTTTGGTTTGGATTTGCATGAAGAATCTAATGATTTAGAAATTATAGAAATTAACTCCTCTTTCTTAGAAATGGATCATAATCAATGTGACGATTTGGCCAGTTCGAATGTTGATATGCCCATATATGTTTCAAGTAAAAACCAAAGTTTACCGAATCATAAAGGGGATCATTTTCCTATTAAAGATTCTTCTGCAGTGCAAGAGAATAGGCCTGATCATAATATTGAATGATCTTCTTCTAGCATAATTAAAGAACTTCAAGATTCCGATATTTATTATTCTGTTAATCCTTTGATAGATCTTGAATCAACTAATTGTTCTGAAATTTGTGATATGTTCTCCCAATTACCATTTTCTGATCTAAGTGATCCTATAGGAGAACATATTTCACAAAATGATGATACTATATTACAAGAAGAAGCAGATTCTGATTTGAAACCTTTCATACATTTTTCCTTCGAAGAGAAGATCACTCTTAAGGAATCTCAACTTGAAAATACTCTACAAAGGGATGACTTTCATACACTCATTTCCTCTTCATATTTGTCATTGTATCCTGATCTATTTGATAAAAATAACATTCAATCCTATATTTCTAATCCTAATTCTTCATTATTAAATATTAAGTAGGCATAGGTTGATTATGAAGCACATGCAGAAGAACGAGAAGATTCTTATCTGTTTCATCAATCTACGCGTTCTTCTTTGTTGGAAATGAATACTATTTCTAATGACCATTTTCAGAACTCTCCGTTTCTTAAACCATCATTCAATGGTGAAACATTTTCCTCTTACGATCAATTACTTGTTGGAGGTGATTCTTATCAGAAGATTGAAGATACTAGTTCTACATTTTTAACTTCTCCTATCTTTAGTTCTTCTCAAGAAAACATTCAAAAGCAATTTGATCTCCTTGATAAATTCCAGTTAAATCAACAGATTTATGATGATTTCTACGATGATAATTTGGAACCAATTGGATATGATTTTGCTGATCTTGTTCAAAGAAATCTTTCTAAGCAAGAAACTCTTCAAGAAGAAGTTTTGAATGTTGATTCTTTGTCAAATAATCCATTTCATCGCATAAATCCTTCAAACTATTTATGTCATTCATTTGATTTTCATTGTACATACTATGATTGGGTCGCTGATTGGCTTGAGAAATCCTTTTCTGCAAGATTTCATCATAATGGAAAAACTCTGTTTTCTTCCCTTGTATATAAAGATGGTAAGGCCTCACTCTCATTATTTGTACATAAACTTCATTATATTAATGCATCCCTTTTCCATTCTCATTTTCAAGCATTCATATCATGCTCTCTGATTACTCATTTCTTCTTTTGTGTAGGTTCCAATGTGCTTTCATGGTTGTACTGGAAATTTGATTACACTTAGTTTTTCGTTTGCTTCTTAGAGTAGTGTAGGAGTAGGCATGGAATAGAATAGTCTTGTTCTTTTCTTTAATAATTGGACTACTTTTTTGGTGTCCTTCAATAAAATACTCGCGACTATAAGCCAAGCTTTCTAAATAAAAGGCTTCAAGTGGCTCAATATCCCATGTGATGAGCATGCTGTCAATCAAGATATTCTTGTTACAACAAAATTTTAAATACATATTCTTCCACATGGTTTTATTAGTCAACCTCATTTTCCTTTTGATTAGATTTCTTTCATTCTATTTTCCAATCTGTTTAATTGGGCTTGGGTGACTTCTTCTATCTGATTCGATTGGTTTCTTTTGCTTTATTAACAATAAAATCCACACCTTTGGTAATGGTTTAAGCCCAGTTTTACTCAAAGATAATTTTTTAACTGAAGTTGAGAACAGTATGTTAGTCCCAGTTTCTTTTTCGGCTGATGTTAGAATTTCCTTTTGTAAAGAGTGCACAGCCAAATGATGCAATACCTTGGTATTGATACCTTTCCACTTTGGTCATTATCTTTTGTTGATGTATATGTAACTTCAGAATGTATTTCATCTATGTATTTCCTATATATTTATTGTACCCTTATAAGAGATGTGTTATTCCTCTATAAGGAAGTGTCGTCATGTGGATTGACAAGTGTCGCAAGTGTGTGTACTTGCCGATGGGTTATTAGACCACCATGTGTGGGGTCGACCCTGAAATATATATTATATTGTGGATGTATCTAGATAGATAAGTCGGCCCCATAGTGTAACTGGGCAAACAGGTTAAGTATAAAAAGAGATCAGGAGATCTCTATTTTGAATCATTCGGAAAGACACACTTCTCTCACTCAGAAAGTGGTGCACTAGTGAGGAGGAGGATCATCTGCTCTAGGAGACTATCTCAAGTGTATTTTGGTTGTACTTTGTTTGAGCCATTGCTCTCTCTATCTCTGAAGAAGTTGTGGGGTTTTTTCACCTTAGGGTTTTCCCCACGGAAACTCTGTGTCTCTTGTCTCTCATGCTTTTGATTCTTGTGATGCTTATTGTGATTGTTATGAATTGATATACTGTATATGCTATTCTCTCAGTAAAGATCCAAGAGTATTGTGAATTAATGCTCAAAATTTAACATGGTATTAGAGCTAACCTGAGAAGAAGACATTTTGCAATGACGGAAACTTGAGTTTCTTGTTTATTGGGTTTCTCTCCACAGTTTTTGGAAAAGCGGTATAGTAGATTGACTCTACTCGTCAAGGAGAATCTATCTGTCCAATCAGAATTCAATTCTGAGCATTTTCAGATTTGGCCCTAAAAATTAAGGTTTCCACAAAAATAGGAATTTTTCAAATATGAAGACATAGCTAGAAGCTCCTTGCAAAAATCGAAGTTTAGAGCTTTGGATCGAGATTTTTGGCTGGGTAGATCTCTGGGAAACTCAAACCCTAATTCAGGGCTCTCCCCAGTGAACCCAGGAGGACAAAAAGGCAAATCTGAAGGGTAAAGCTTTGTTGATCTCAAATTCTGAATACACCAGGATGATCAGCTCATCAAGGTGCATCTTTCTATCCTTTTAGAAAGTTGAAATTCACATTTTGAATTTCTAGGGTTTTTCCAACAAACCTTAATCTGGGACCACATCCAATTTTCAGCATTTCAAGTGGTAAGACCTGAATCTTTTCTATTTCCATTTGAAGTACTCTTTAAAGATGTCTCGCCACACCAAGCTTGAGGATAAGCTTGAAGGGGCTGATAACTTCCAAGCTTGGAAGTATAGGATTGGGTTAATCCTGGAAGAGAATGAGTTGGACTCATATATAAAAGAAGACATCCCTATCCCAGAGGATGAAGAGGCTAAGGTATTGCATAAGAAGAACTTGGTCAAGGAAAAGAGAATCATTGCTGATTCTATCAAAGACCATCTCATACCCCATGTGTCTTCTCTAAAGACACCCAAGGCTATGTTTGACTCTTTGACCAAGCTATTTGAAGGAAAGAACATAAATCGGAAGATGACCCTGTGGAATCAATTGAAAGGGGTCAAGATGTCGAATGGAGAAACCATTCAATCCTATTTCTCCAAGGTCTCTCAGATCAAGGAACAACTTGAAGCTGTAGATGAAATGGTGGAGAATGGTGAAATTGTTATGACTACTTTGAATGGCCTACCTAGGTCATGGGATTCTTTTATCCAGGGGATCTGTGCTAAAAAGAAGTTAATCTCCTTCAGTAGATTATGGGAGGAATGTTCTCAATAAGAATCAAGGCTTGTGGCAAGAGAAGAGAAGATGGGAAATGAAGATCAAGCTCTCACAGCTCACACTAAGAAGGGCAAGTTCAAGAGGGAGCCATCCCATCACAAGAAGAAATCTTCTCATCATTTTCACAAAGACAAGAAAGATCTAAGGTGTTTCACTTGTAATGAGAAGGGTCACTTTGCTTCAGAATGTCCCAAGAACAAAAGGGACAAACACAACAACAACAACTCCAGCAATAAGAAGAAGGGTAGCAAAAGAAGGTACCATGCTCATGCTACCGAAGATGATGAACCTCCAAAGAAGAAGGCTAGGGCAGAAAGTGATGATATTAATGATGACTCATCAAGTGAAGAAGAGTATGTTCTAATCTCTGCTCTCATAGGTACTATCTCCCATGGTTGTAATGATTGGTTAATTGACAGTGGGGCTTCCAAAAACATGACTGGGTTTAAAAAATCCTTTGCAAATTTGTCTAAACATGAATCACCCCATAAAGTGAAACTTGGGGATGATTATCAATATCCCATCAAAGGAAGTGGTGAAACCTCCTACAACCTAGATTCTGGAAAATCTTTGAAGATGAAAGAAGTCCTTTATGTACCTGGGCTCAAGAAGAACTTACTCTCCATCTCTGCATTGGATGCAAAAGGTATGAGGGTTGCATTTGTGGATGGACAAGTCCTAATGTGGCCAAAGGGAAAGACCATAGATGATGCAGTGGTGATTGGAGAGCAAGAGGGAGGTTTGTATAAATTGAAAGGACAAACTGAACATGCCATGGTGACATAAAGACAAAGATTCATCCATATTCATGGATCACATAGAGGTATGTATAATTTGTTTTTTCAAAAGTTAACTAATGAATTATGCAGGTCATTGAAGAAAACAAGAACACATTGCTAGACATAACTAGCAAATATGGTGACTAGGTATGTGTTTCTTATATCATAGGATCTTTTATATAAGTATGCTTGACATGATTGATGATGTTTATTCATGAAGTCAAAGGTTTGAATAATCATGGGTATATGCATATTACGTGTCTTACCTTATTTAATGTTATGACTAACTAGAAGAGTCATAGGTTTGAGTAATCATAGGTTTAGACATGTTATGACTAATCATAAGAGTCCTATATAAACCTTGAATGCTAATGCTTATTATTTTTGTTTGAAATGTTCATGACTATACATGCTTGAGATTATTGTGTTTTGATAATATTAAGATTATAATAATGAATGTTTGATTATGTATGAGACCTCGAGGATAACACAATGATGATACTAACAAGCATGCATAGGGATTGAGAATGAATATAAGTTCAAGAACAAGTAATCCAGGAAGCACAGATCAAGAGGGAGTACACTCCAGTGGCTT
The DNA here is from genome assembly GCA_027924585.1 of Larix kaempferi. NCBI lineage: Eukaryota > Viridiplantae > Streptophyta > Pinopsida > Pinales > Pinaceae > Larix > Larix kaempferi. The sequence continues at coordinate 20,017,088 of BSBM01000025.1, forward strand.
CTGCAAGGATGCAGATATTCAGAGGGAGTTGACCATCTCTCTACATTCCACAACAGAAAGGTGTAGAAGAAGCTACTTCAGATTAGGACTATAGCAGCTCCTGCAAGGAAGCAAAGACTCAGAGGGAGTCCACCCAACAAACAAACAAGATAAGTATTTTAATTATCATTTCTTGCATATTTGTTTGCTTAAATAAAATTGCTCAATGATGTATATGCTCATATTCCTAGACTTAGGATATGTATTGTGCATATTAGAATGATTGCATCAATGAACAGTATACTACTAATATGCATGTGTTGGGTAAGTGTCCTATGGCATTGTACAACATTCCATTGCTACTTATCTAGAATGAAACCTCTTTGCTGACATGTTGAGAGTAGTGCAAACTCTTAACAATGTTCTGGTAGAGACTGGAAGGCATCTAGAAAGTTATGGAACATGGATAAATGTTGTATTGAAGCATTGGCTTAAACAATTGCATGACTATATGACATATTTCTTTATGTGAGAGAATTTGTTCTGAAAAATTATGAGATGTTTCTAATCATGCAATTTAACTTGTTTTGTAGGAAAGACTGTATACCTTCACCTACAAAAGAAGGATTACAACATTTGTTCAAGCAACAAAATTATCTATTGAAGATATTGAAGTTCCCAGGATATGGGAAGAATGTCATGATCCATCGATCATGAAGAAAAATGTTTGGGATGTTGTCCCAAGAGCCGAAGGGAAGTCTGTTGTGACTTTCAAATGGAACTATCAGATCAAGCATGCTGCAGATGGCAGCATAGAGAAATATAAAAGTGATGAAATAGAAACTACACAAGATGGATGTCAAGACTACTTTCTTGAATGGTGTAGTTGAAGAGGAAGTATATGTGGAGCAGCCACTCAGCTTTGAAATACATGACAGGGAGTCATATGTGTGCAGATTGAAGAAAGCCTTGTATGGCTTGAAGCAAGCCCCCATAACTTGGTATGGTAGGATGGACAGTTTCCTATCTAGTTTGGGCTTTACCGAGAGTAAAGTGGATTCCAAACTCTACTACAAGGTTGAGGAAGGGAATCCTATGATTCTACTCCTGTATGTGGATGACTCATTTGTAACAGGAGATGACAGACTAATTGCATATACTAAGAGGAAGCTTGCTGCTGAGTTCGATATGAAAGATTTGGGAATGATGCATTATTTCCTAGGTATGGAGGTGTAGCAGAATTCAGGTGGGATCTTCCTTGGTCAAGGGAAGTACACAATAGATATCCTGAATAGATTTGGGATGATGGATTGCAAGGCTATGGCCACACCTATGGCATCGAACCTGAAGCTTCTATGTGATGCTTCATCTGAGCTAGTTGATGCCTCTATGTATCGTCAGATGATTGGGTCCTTGATGTACCTGACGAACATGAGACCAGATATTTGCTCTGCTGTGAACACATTGAGCCAGTTCCTGACAGATCCGAGGAGTGTTCGCCTGGTTGTTGTAAAGCATGTCTTGAGGTACCTGAAGGGTACAGTGGATTATGGGCTCAAGTATGAAGCAAATCAAAATTTTAACCTGCAGGGTTATGTTGATTCAGATTGGGCTGGTAGTGCTGTAGATAGGAAGAGCACATCTGGGTGTTGCTTCAGTATGAGATCAGGTGTGATCTCTTGGTTTAGCAGGAAGCAGTCCTGCGTAGCACTGAGTACAGCCGAGGCAAAGGATGTTGCAGCCTACTTAGCTATTTGTGAGGCAGTATGGCTATGGAAGCTACTGTATGAGTTATTTGATCTCCCGTTGGATGCTACTGGTATCTTTTGTGATAACCAGAGTTGTGTGAAGCTATCCGAGGACCCAGTGTTTCATGATAGGTCGAAACACATAGAGTTCAAATATCACTATATCAGGGATATGGTGCAGAGAGGAGCCGTGAAGCTCCTGTATGTTGCAACGGGCGAGCAGATTTCAGATGTGTTGATGAAGCCACTAGCCAGGGTGAAGTTCAAGTACTTCAGGGAGAGGCTTGGTGTTCTTCAAATCGACGACACTTCGAGGAAGAAGTGATGGACACATTTGTTGAAGCCATTCCAAGCATGTTGGAAGGAGGATCCTTCACATGGCTGTGGATGTAAGTGCTGGATGATGAGTATCAGGACGATGCTCCAGTTACTGCTCTGTATATGCATCATGTTGATGCTGGATATGATCAGTTGGATCATTTATGTATGTGTGCATCATGTTGGATGCTGGATATGATCAGTTGGATCATTTATATTTGTATGTATGTACGCATCGTGTTGATGCTGGATATGATCAGTTGGATCATTTATGTATGTGTGCATCATGTTGGATGCTGGATATGATCAGTTGGATCATTTGTATGTATTTTGTATATGCATCATGTTGGATGCTTGGACCATTTATCTGTATATGTATCAGGTGGATACATTGTATGATCAGGTAGATCATGTATGTTGATATGTATCAGGTATGATCAGGTGGATCATGTATTTGTATTTGTATCAGGTGGATACACTGTATGATCAGGTGGATCATGTATGATGATATGTATCAGGTAGATATTTGGTATGCATCAGGTGGATGCATTGTATGATCAGGATGATCATGATGATGAGCTTCAGGATGTTGCTCCAGATGATATGTACCAGGATGGTACAGTGATGATGATCAGTATGATCATGGGCATCAGGATGATGCCTCGTGCGATGATGATCCATTGGATCATGAGTATCAGGTTGATACTTGGAGGTCAAAGATGATATGTTGCAGGTTGTGCAAATAGCATGTAATCAGTCCTGGGAGATCTTGTCGGTCGTGCTGCAGCACATAAATGTTCTTGGGGTACTCTTTCCGGTATTGCTATGTAGTATGTAATCAGTCCTCAGATATCCGATAGGTTGAGCTGTGTACTCGTAATCAGTCCTAGGATGAGGTATTACTACGGAGACATGTAATCAGTCCTTGAGATCCGAGAGGTTGAGCTGTGTGCTCGTAATTAGTCCTGGGATGCTCTTTAGAGATCTTGTCGATCGTGTTGCGGCACATAAATGTTCCTAGGATTCTCTTTAAAGGTTTTGTATATCCACATGTAATCAGTCCTGGAGATCCGAGAGGTTGAGATGTATGCTTGTAATAAGTCCTGGGATTCTCTTTAGAGATCTTGCCGGTCGTGCTGTGGCACATAAATGTTCTTGGGATGCTCTTTAAAGGTATTGTGGAGGAGATGCATGTAATCAGTCCTAGGAGATATTGCCAGTCGTGCTTAGGCACATAAATGTTCTTGGGATACTCTTTCTGGTATTGCATCCGCACATAAAATTAGTCCTAAGAGGCCACCTCTATCAGACCGTTCGCATAGATGATGAAGACCTGCGGGTGGTGGGCCTACATCCAGTATGAAAAAGGACTGGCTCTGTAGAAATTCCAATGACGAGTAGAGTCAGAGATTGGTTGAGATAGCAGTAGCAGTGACGATGATGATGACAATGATCCCGAGAAGAAGACTTGTCTAGCAGATCTATGTCGAGAAATACCTTCCCAGTTAAGAGGGAGTGTTGATGTATATGTAACTTCGGAATGTATTTCATCTATGTATTTCATATATATTTATTGTACCCTTATAAGAGATGTGTTATTCCTCTATAAGGAAGTGTCGTCATGTGGATTAACAAGTGTCGCAAGTGTGTGTACTTGCCGATAGGTTATTAGACCACCATGTGTGGGGTCGGCCTTGAAATATATATTATATTGTGGATGTATCTAGATAGACAAGTCGGCCCCATAGTGTAACTGGGAAAATAGGTTAAGTATAAATAGAGATCAGGAGATCTCTATTTTGAATCATTCGGAAAGACACACTTCTCTCACTCAGAAAGTGGCGCACTAGTGAGGAGGAGGATCATCTACTCTAGGAGACTATCTCAAGTGTATTTTGGTTGTACTTTGGTTGAGACATTGCTCTCTCTATCTCTGAGGAAGTTGTGGGGTTTTTTCACCTTAGGGTTTTCCCCACGGAAACTCTGTGTCTCTTGTCTCTCATGCTTTTGATTCTTGTGATGCTTGTCATGCTTATTGTGATTGTTATGCATTGATATACTGTATATGTTATTCTCTTAGTAAAGATCCAAGAGTATTGTGAATTAATGCTCAAAATTTAACATCTTTTACATGTTTTATCTGTTTAATTGAGATATTGGGAACCGTCAAAATATTCTTATCTTATGCCTCATTCTCATAACATATCCTAATAACCTGATCAGCTTTATCTGCTCTGGATCCTTTTACAATCACCTTGATAATATCTTTCTTAAATAATTATCGAGTATGAGGAGGGGGTTCTTATTTCAAGCCAACCCTTTAGGTTCATAGCTGTTTAGTGGAATGACATCTTCATATCAAGCCACCACACTTGGAAGGTGACTCAGTTTTCCTGAGGGGTGGGAGATCCTACCATAGGTCGGTCCATTCATGATCTGCAAAACACTGGTGAGTAATGCTGCCAACATAAGGTTACCAAGCCTTAACAATTCCTTATAGTCTATTATTTCAATTAAATTTGTATAAGATACTTGTTGTGTATAAGGACATGGGGGTCTTATTACAATCCATCCCTACCATGATCATGGGTCTAAATTGGACTGAAGCCATCATTATATGGTCATCAAGCCATGATAGTTTCCTTCAGTGTCATAGCTAAAGGACAAGGGGTTTCCTTACCGAGCCAGCTTGATCAGTTTTTGGATTAGGCTTGTGAATGGCGCTACTAATATCTGATTACCAAGTCAAGGAAGTGGTCTTGTATCAACAAGGGCTTATGTGCAGCTGTTTATTTTTTCAAAAAAAAGAGAGTGTGTATGTAGCTATAAGGACTGTTGTATATAAAACCAATTAATAAATCAAGGTGATGTGTAATTTGGATATCCATGAGCAGTTTTAAGTTTGTCCCAGGTTTATCTCAAGCTGATGTTCAATGATCACATAATGATAAAGGAGCTCTACTGTCTCTTAATTCTACCTATCAGATTTGCATTATTTTTAATATGATCATCGATGGGAATATATCAATCTTATCTTTTCTGCTTATTGGTTGTCTCCTTTATGATATTTTCTAGAAATTTCAGGTTGGAAAAAGGTAGCCGACTGACATACTTTCTCTAACCAAAGTTGTTTGCAGAGATAATTGGTTCTTCCTAGCCAGTCGCCATTTGTTGTGGTCACAACATATCCCATGCTTCAGCTAAGCATGGGAGCCCCTAAATGTTAAAAAAAAATAAACACAAAGGTATTTGGGTAAGTGTTCTTGGTTTCTATGATCTTGCACTTGTACCTTTGTTTGGCTTGATTCTTTTTTCTTTTACTCGAAAATTTATAAGTGTTTTGGTTGTAGGAAGATTTAAATTTGAAGCATTTTTTCATTTTCTCCTGCCATCCCGAAACCTAAAATTCCGATTCTCCGACACCCCGAACCCGCAAGGTGCGGGTCATGGGAGTTAGTTTTTAGTCATTTGATTTTGGTCATCCCGAAACCCACAACCCGAAGGGTGCAGGTTGCGGGATTCCCTCGCTAATAATTTTGGGAATTTGTCATCCCGAAACCTGAAACCCGCAACTGTGGCTGTCGGATTTCGGGAGTGTGTTTTACTTTCATTCATGTTGTGTGTTCCCTAAACCCGCAACCCGAAATGTCAGGTTGCGGGATGCCGAAAAAGCTTTTTCATTTGTGATGATTGTTTTCGTTTGTGAAACCCGCAACCCGCAAGTTTCGGGTTGTGGCTTTCGGAAACTCGTTTTTACCTTCGTGGTCATTTTGTCATCCTGAACCTGCATTTCGCATCGGCTAATCTCAGCCTTCCATTCCTTTTAATCGCATGGTTACGATTTAACCTGGAAAATCAATAAATAAGGGTTTTTCTTTATTTTCTTTTACCATTTTCACTGCTGGAAATTATCCTGCTGCACCGATTTTTACTATGGATTTGATACCAGGGGGTCATTTTTACTAGTTTTCCGTTATTCCAGGTTGGTTTGTTGTCACTGTTGCATTTGCAATTGATATTTTCGTTGTTTTGATTTTAGTTTTGATTTTTCTTTCTTTTATTTATCATATTTTAAAAGCTCCACCACCATGTCGAAAAACACCCGGTCTAAGATAGCTAACAAAGATTCTTTGACCAAAGACCCCAATTTTGGTATTTTCTATGATACTAATGAAAGAGTTACAGAGACCTATCAGATAGATTGGTCCAAGATATAAGCCATATTTGATGATGACGACCTTTCCCACTTTGAAAATGATCAACCTGTGTATGAGAAAATTAGGGCTTCTCAGATACATGCCATCGCTGCTCGTCCTGCCATTTTTCCTTATACTGATGCTATCAAATGGATAATTGAGAATGCAAACCCCAAAGACCGGTCGTTTAACGATAGCGCAGGGGCTCAATTGACCCATTTCCACCCCGAGGTCTTTGTTCGAGCTTTCTCTCTTAAACCGCATGTGCAGACCCTTAGTCCCGAATTCATACAGTCCTCAAAAACTCGGTATAACTTCAACAAGATGTTAAATTCATGGATGGTCAAACCTAATGCTTTTGTACCTAAAGCCAACAACCTGTACCCTATTGTCTAGTTCAGAGAACCCTACTCTTTGTTAGCAGCCATGCTTTGTAGGCTTTTTGGCCTTCCCAACTGTTTTGTCTTCAAAGTTGAATGGGCACCCATAGCACATCATGTATTAACTACCAGCGAGTCTTTCCCATGGGATTCTATCCTGTCATCCGAATTGAAAAATGCCATTGAAGACTATCAGAAGGCACCTTCCTTGAAGAAACCTCATTTTTACCTCTCGGCATATGGAATTGATTTTTTCTGCTTAGAGTTCCAATACCCAAACCTAGGATGGAATTGGACCCCTTCAAACCCACCTGTTCACATTTATCACTCAGCATTGTGGGATGGGAACTTTATCCCTTTATTTTATGAAATCTGTGATCATTTTTTGGGCACTATTTATTTCAATATTTTCAGGCAGGAAGCACCTGCATTTTCAGATGATGCTAAGGATTTCATCAATACTATTGGTGATTGGTACGTTGGTGAATATTTCTCATACATCAGAGTTTATGGAAGTGACACAGTGCACCTTCTGCCCAAGATAGTTCCTGATAGGATGGTTATACAAGAAGTCTCCTTTCAGACGATAATAGATGGTATGTATAAGAAGCTTACAATTCCTAGAAAGAAACAAGGGCCTAAGTTTGGTTTGAACCTTGGGACACTAGTTATTCCAACCTCAAATTGGGCTACAGTGCTCAGTGATCAGTTGGATGCTCTAAGGTTGGGTCTTGCTCCCAAAAGGAAACATGATCCCAAGAAAATTCTTGATGCACACCTCAAACAAATCCATGTTAAGATATATTATGTCCATGAGGTAATTCCTGATGACTTTATCTACCAAGGATTCAACACCTTTTCTGAAGTACTTTCCAGGGCCAACAATTTGGAAGAGCAGAATAACATTCTGCATTATCAAAAAGACCTTAAGGCCAGGACCCTGAGCTACAAAACTATGCAGCTAAACCTGATAGAGTAGGTAAGGAGAGAAAGAGAAGAGAAGGATGCTCAAAAAGATAAAACTCCTCTAATGCTTACTTGTTCAGATGGGGAAAAAGGCAGAGCTCCCATAGATCCTCCTCCTCAAATAAATACTGCTAAGGAAGTCAAAGTTCTGTTGCAGACAACTCATTAGTTCAAACAAGGGTTAGCACAAATCACCTCAGTATTGGGTACTTAGGCAATTGAACCTCAGAAACTCACTAAGGATATCCAAGCATCTACTGTAGCTACATAGGAAGAAGATGATCTTATAATAATCAAAGCTATCCTAGCCAAGAGATAGAAGATCATTGCCCCTGCAACACAAATTCCCCCTGAGGATGTAATTGATTGTGATCTTAAGGAGAAATCTCACCCTCCAGTATTGGTGACAGAAGAACTGACTCAAGATTCACAGGAAATTGTTGATTTGTTGAACACCATTGAGATGGACCACTCTTTTGCTGATCAACAAGAGTCAGAGGTTACAGCAGCTCTTGATATCAAAACTAAAGCACTTTTGCTACCAGCTATTCAAGAACTTTCTGCCTTGACTTCTGGGATGGAAATTCCACTTTCCTTATCATAGCTGTTTCATACTATCACCACCACCACTGTTCCATTCCCAAGAAACTTATCCTTTTTCACAATTCCATCATCCATCACCATAGGGGTTTAGTCTTTCATTGCCCCTTCCCAATTATCCACATCCATTTCATTATCCTCCACTACTGGTGAAACACCTTTACTTTCCCTTTCACCATCATCAGTTAATGTTGACAACCAACTTTCAATTTCAAAAGCCTTTGTCTCAGTTCCTTCTCCAACTCAGACTTTGTCAGTCACCCAAGTTATCTCAACACCTTTGACCACTCCTCAAATCACAGTGTCTATGCCTAGCCCTGCTATCACTCAAACACCCTCACTGATCTCAGCAGTAGGCATTCCTTCTACCTCCATAGGGATGGTGATTGAATATGCAGATGATGATATAGTTCCTATTGGGAACTACTTCTACAGCAAAGATGACAAAGCAGTAATCAAGAGAACCATGCAAAGTGGTAAAGATCAAGCTGGGTTAGAAGCACATGTTCCAGACCAGGTAATATGGGATCCCAAAACAAATAACCCTTGGATTGAAGCAATTGAAACAACTACGGCTTTAGGGGCCTTTGTAAGTGCAAATTTAGATTCAGTTCATGTTTTGGATAGGGAAGTTGATCTAAGGGAAGAAGAGATCAAGATACTTAAAGAGGAACTGGCTTAGACCAAAGAACAAAATGCAGTTGAAATTGCTAACCTTAGGAAGACATGGGTAGACAGGTTACAGGATTTGGAGCAGAAAAATTCTACTCTCCAGAATGAGCTTTGCTTGGCACAAACTCAGAATGATTCTAATGCTCAAAGAATGTATATTCTGGAAAAGCAAGCTGAGGATGCAACTGCAAGTGCAACCTCCTCCAATTTGTCTAGGTTCACACCTCTTGAGTTCATGAATTTGGCTTTCCAAGTTAATCAGGAGCACCACAAGTTGTTAGAGAAGTTGTACATTTCCCTAGATGAAATCAAAGAATCTTTATCAGTTTCTCTAAGATGTCTTCTACCCTTGAAGAACAAGAAGCCAAAAGACTTTGAGCATCCATGGCATAGGAAAATGTCTCTGAATGGCAAGGATACATGAAGGACAGGCCAGAAAATATACCAGCTCTCAGCAGTTTTCAGTTTAAGAAGATTAAAGCTTCACTGAATACTTGGCTCGATTTAAATAAGACAACTGAGGAGATTATTAGGAAATCAAAGGACATCTGCACTCGACGTTGATATGCAGTAGACAACATCATGAACGAACTATAGCTCCCGCTTATGGATCCTATTCTGGATGCTTGCCCACCTAAATGCCGACTTGAGGAAATTGAGCACATATGCGAAGAAGTTGAACAAAATATCCGATCCCTTGATGAAGTTAGCATTGATGATGTGGACATGCTGATTAGGAAACCGGTCATTATGGAGGGTAAAATCCATATTTATCTTCGCACTTGGCACAAGTTAGCCAATCATGACATGAAAAACAACACATGTAACTCTCAGCTAGACCTAGAATCTGCCAATTATCCAAACATAGATGAGTTGTTAGAAATATGGGACAAGTGGCAGGATTTTATGGATTGGTGGCCTGATTCGAATTGTGTAATCCCTATCTTTTGGGAATTTCCATTTTGTACTCTATTGTAATTCTTATTTAAGGAGGAATACCTCTCTTTGTCAGGGGTTGGGAATTTTTGGTTTAAGAAATCAGCAGGAGATGACTGGAGATACTCTGTCTTAGCAGAGCTTTGTAATTTTGTTTACAGACTTCTTTAATATAGTGAAGTATTCTTTGAATCATCTCTTGTTTATTGTTCAAGTTTCTTTGACAATGCCTGATTTCTTACTTCAAATTTTCATCTATAGTGTCTGATCCTTTGCAAGCAGTTGATTTACATAAATATCTGTTATATTGATTTCTCTTTATGGCTGATGTATGTATGAAAATGTTTTATTGAATTTCTATCAATTAAGATATTTTCTTTATCGATTTCTGCAAGTGATCAACATTCAATATAATCATTGTTAATTTTTCAATTAACACAGTGATTATAGGTTTATCCTGAACAGGTTTACAAGCTTATATTGTTGTCATTTAATTTTCATTAATTGATTATGATTTAAGTAAACAAGTAGATGCATCTTTTACATTTCTGTTGAGGTTGGCAAACATACTTGTTCCTTTCACATCAAGATTGATCTGTGCAACAACAAGCTTCTCCTTAGAATAGATCTAACCTAGAGTAGATCCTTTGTTTTCGATAGGTTAAGATAGAACATTTCTCAGTTTTCACACTTTTGTTTTCCTTCAGTGGAGAACCAATCCTTTGATCGAAACTTTAACTCATAGAGTGCCAGCGGAGGCCGAATATCTGTGGGAGATTACCATACCAAACAGGCTGGGGATAGAACTTCCCTTGCATAGGGTCTTTCAAAGCCTTTCAGTCTGGGTTTTCACCCTCTGTTGGGAGCCTTGGACCCATTCCAGCACCTTTCAATTACCCTGCACCCCTGAGACCTCAACAGAGCTACAATAATACTTGAATTAAATAACAATCATACACATAAGCAACCACATTCAACACATGAATTTACCCTGGGGAAACCATCTATGACTTGAGGTAGAAAACCCGAACAAAACCTTCCTTAGTATATTGATAGATAATAGAGAATGTATTTTACATCAAGCACCCCTGGTGCAATTATAGAGAAAGAGAAATATAAATAAGAGAGACTCAAAATAATATCCTGCAGAAAGAAAAGCATATTTCCTTCAAGGGAGAAGAGAACTCGCTTTGCATTGAATTAATCAATCCCGTATAACATATTTATACATTCTTCTAATGCATCAGATTCTATTTTTATCTTCTGAATTCATGATGATCTCACCCTCCATTTGGATGCATCAATCTTTCATGAAGAAGTGCACCCCACTTCTCATGTAGTGCATTAACTCACTGAACTGATACTTAGTATGAACTCACCCCTTAACTGAAATATTTCCCACTTGGTTAGGTGGATAACTTACGTGTCTCCATGCAAGTGTCGCAACTCAAGTGTCGTCTTTTAGTTTAACATAAGTGTCATCATGGACTAACACTTAGTTAACTAGAGCTTCTTTTTTATCACTTAGTTAACTCTGTTAACTGAATCTTTTCGGTTAATATCATTGTAGTGATCAATTAGAGTTATTTTTTAATATCATTGAATTTTAACAATTCGAATTCTCTCTTAATTGACTCTTTTATGTGCAATTCAAATTCTCTCATATCTTATCACATCTTATCTTTATCTCTTGTCTTATCTGCATGGTCCACATGTTCCAACTTAATTATCATATCAAATATACTAAGGATATTTTCCCAATGATATGATGAAATTGTCTTACTATCGTTCCAAGTGGTTATATGGTAAATTAATTCACTTTAGAGGTGGCCAGTCTCTAGAGGAGAATTAATGGCTCAACCATGGTTAGTATTACATTACACACCATACATGCTTAGACATGCAAAGCATCACCTAAATACATGAGGCACCACCTCAATACATGAGGATCTATCTTGACACACAAAACCTTATCCTTTACTAGCAATACTGTACAACATCATCACTTTGACATACAAATCACTTGCCTCAACACATGATACTTAACCATTCTTGAGTCCAACTCAAGACTCTTATCCAAGTTTCCTGAGTCCAAATCATGATCCTATAAGGAACTACCTTGACACACAAGGCTCAATATTGACACACAATATTGACTTGGAGAATGGCTCATGATGTTATGACTTAACACCTCTCAAGAATTGACAATCCTATTTTGATAACCTAGGGTAAACCCAAGAAACCCTAGGTTTTACTAGTCTTGATCTAATTAGGGAAAAAGAGGTTCAAAATTCCTAACAAGATATACCCTCTAAGGAGGGATGCCTCACCCACAATATAGAGCTTTCATGCATAAAAAAACCTTAATTTGCTCTTACCTTGGATGTCTCCGATAGTGCAAGAGAAACATAACCAGATACCTTACAACAAACAAATAAAAAGTGAGAAAATAGTAACCTCCTAAGAATACCTTTCCTTAAACAAGACTTACAAGATTAAGTATCAACCTCAAACACTAAGAAAATTCCACATTGAAGCTTCAATATTACAAGAAGAGAGTGCATACCACTATCCCAAGTAGACAAGACGAAGAAGTGAAATGACTTTATTTGATCTCACGATATTAAGTTAAAATGAGGAGGAATTTCCTTATTTATATGTGACTTGGGAAAAATTAACCTCCTTTACAAGCTGACCAACCTAAAATGTCTATACTAACTTAAAATTATTTTTCAGTGTGTTTTTAAGGGGTTGTCACCCACAAGCCAGGGGCTAAACCTCACATAACATAATAATAATGATTAAATATGATTAACTGATACAAATTGGATGAAATTTTGAGTATGGGAGGAGGGTTTCATGTTCCGACTAACCCCAACAATGTGTTTTTTTTCCATCAAATATCTCCTCCTTTAGGTGGTACAACCTCTTCAAAAGGATGATGTCATTATCAATTTGGCTTTATTGATCCCAGAGGAGGGTTTACACATGACAAAATAGGTCCAAGTGAGCATATATGAGGTGTTCTAAGATGGGTATCACAACCCTTACATGTGCAATCACCTTCTAAAAATCATAAAAACAAGTGTGGCTAGGACCCCCTAATCCATGTGTTCTAATGGAACCATACCAAGAATCACCTGAAACCAACCCATGGGCATAAAATCCCAACATGAAGTGGAACTTTCACCACATCAAGGGGTATTTAGTTGTGCCACTAAACCAATACTTGGTGACATGAAATCCAAGAGGACCTCCATGACCATGCCACTCAGGGTAATTTTTAAGGGCGAAATTTCGCAAATTGGCTATTTTTCAGACTTTTTTTCAAAAGATAAATTAGCTATTTGGTCATTTTTAGTCTCTAATATCGCCTATATTTACATAAAATATGTTTTTATATCATAATTTTCGCCAAAATTTACACATTTCAGTAGTAAATTGTATGTTTCATATTTAATATTCGCCTACCTATCTATATACATGTTTTTTTCAATCCAAAATAATCGCCTAGGATACTACACTTAAGTATAATATTAGAATCCTTAAAAAATACCCTAATTATTTACACTGGTCTTGAGCCTCACTAGACCCCTCCTCTTTAGAAATTTGATGTGGAACACTGTAGGGTAACTAGAGGGTAACGACTATCTCCAACTATAGGACATGCATTTCTCCCAGGAGTGCATGAGAAGCTCATAATCATCCAGGAACTGTGGACCTACACACACTTCAAACTACAAATTCATTAAATCCATCAGAGGAAAATACTTCTATCCTTCCTTGTTCAAATAAAATTAAATGCTGTAAATAACAAGTGAAATGCATGGGTAAAAGAAAATGATGAAATAAAATGATGATGCAATAGATTATGCAAACCTACCTACTTTAAGCATGATAAGAGAAATAATTCAAGTGAAATCATATCACCAACGAAGCCACATTATAATATTATCCATGCTAGGGAATCCTTTTCATTTGGAAATAATCCAAGACAAAACAACATCAATGATAATTTAAGTAGAGGTCATTACCTTCATTAGGATGTAGCTATAATGATAGAAGAGATCATGGACATGGAATCCTTCAAACTCTTGACACAAATAATTTCTTTTCTCAAAATCCTTTGCTATCCATGCTTGAACGGGGCTCAAGTGCAAACTTTCTTGATCATACACATGTTCTCCAAAATATATTTGCTGCCCCAAATGTCTTTCAGAAGTAGCAAGGAGATCTTCACAATGGGGCTGAAAAACATCTGCCTTGTTGTTCATAAACCTTTGCATCTGCTCATTGTCATCAAACACCTTACAATTTCCCATATTATTGAGAAGAGATGTTCTGAACACTATTTCCATCTTCTTTTATTTTACAAGGCCTTCACATAGAGACAAGGCCTTCAGATGGAGACAAGTTGGAAGTAGAAACTGCTAATGATTCTTTTTGTTGGTTTTGAGCTCCAAGGACCACTTTTAAACATATAGTAATGAAATATTCCATGGCTAGGTGAACTGCATCCCTGTACCTTTTCAACCTTTCAGTTTTGTAGGAAAACTTTTCTTTTACTTGCAACACAATAAGGTCAGAGTCTTGTTAATATTTAACAATTAAATATCACAATATTTATCTAACTCAAATCCATGCAAAGGAGCCTCATACTTAACCATATTATAGTACCATCAAATTCAAAACAAAAAGAAAGATGAGAAGCATGACTAGATGGGGAAGTTAATGCGATACCTGCATCCGTATATGATTGAGATTTGACCCCATTGAAGTTCATCACCCAAAACTTACTAGTAGCTTCTTGTTGTCCAAAACCCGCATTAGTCCCTGAAAAGCATGGATAAGAATTCTGGTAGAAATCAATTGTATGAGAATGTACACTCAACTACTTAACATCGGCCATATATATCCCCATATGTATCCCTTTATTATTATCAATGGTGAGTAATAATGATTGGAACACATCTTGAGAAATCTCATTTGATATTGGTCTTCCAAGGTATTCAAAATTTTCACTTTCCTCATTGGAAGAATCATAAGCGGGCTCTCCCAAAAATTTCCAAGAATCCATACCCATATCATGTTGATAAAAAAAATGTACAAAATTACTTCCATGGTGATGATAATCACTAGCCAAAAGATCCACATACTTGTCATCCTTAAGAGAAAAAATATATGCATCCACCATGTATTCATGATTCTTTTTAATAGATGATGGCTTTTCAAGAGTTTCTTTATTGTGTTCTGAATATGCATAAAAGACGACTCTGCCTTATCCAAACTAGCACCATATTCACTTTTGCACGATGGGAAAACATCATGGGCATCTACCTTGGAAACTACGTTCCCCAAATGCTCAAGAGAAATACTCTCGAACCTCGAAGAATCATAAATGGGAGGGTAAAGAAAGCTCCAATAATCATAATTTTTTCATCACACACTGAAATACTTCCATTTTCTCCAATTCAGGGCTTGTTTACGTTCATATGTTTCTTCTTAAAAGTCCCTCTCTTGTCATTCACCATGGACATTTTGAACTTCACTTTCTGGAGCATCTTCATCTTTATTTTCAATATTACTGCCTTCTTGGATCATAGGACTTGAGATGTTGTTCTTTAACTTCCTCAATAATATATTGAATGGAAGACTCTTTAATAATGACTTCTTCATGAGAGGTTTTAGGGCTAGATCTATGTCACTATCTTCACCTTCAAGGGTTTCCTCTTTGACATGATTTTCTCAAGGAGGGATAATCACGGCTTCAATAAGTTTTTCATAAATATTAGGATCCCATTCCTTTCCAAATGTCTTGATTAAATGTACAAGTGAAGGTATCCCTTTATCAGTAAGTTCATCATACCAATCTATCACATCTTCATTATTACATAATCCAAGGGACATTATGAACAATTTTGTTTTAACATATTCGTGCAATGCATCCAATACTATAAGAAATACCTTGAATAACATAACATGCATTGCATCTGTACTCTCATGTTCATGAAATATTTGTATCGATTCATTCCAATCATCATTTTTGAACTAATTTGGATATCCCTAGATGCCTAAGAAATCCAATGGATCAAACCAACCAAGATGCGACTGATGCTTAAGAAACTCCATATTACTTTTGTATTGATGCCAAAAATGTGTGGAGTCGCTAGAATGAGTTTTTATTCTTGAATTATGGATGTGCTCACCCCCACACCTAATAGTGTGATCAATAGCTGAGGGATTTGGTTGGAAATGTACTTCTTTGTTATTTTCTCTTCAGTCGAGTAACTAGATAAGACCTATTAAGTTAGTACTCAACAATAATCTTACCAAATTACAAAAAAAATACTTACCTCAACCTTCTTACCAAATATGTTGTTCTTTCCAGAGAGATAGGGATTTGGATGAACAACTTCAAGATGTGCTTGGCAATGGTGCCAACAAATGTTATAGCGTTGACAAATTTCATGAAATATACTGTCACCACTATTAAATAGTGGAAACCTTAATATGATTCAATTACAATGAGGGACATCTATGATTAATTGATCTATGTGTTTATATGGATATTTTCATTATGATCTAACATCCCCTAATTTGAAATTTCTGCATAGAGAAATGAAATATGATCTAATAGTATTGTTAAGATGCATTTATTTCAGTGACATTATATTTTGTATGATATCATTAAGTTAAATAGTCAAAACCTTGTTCATATTTAGTTACCATAATTAGTTGAGTATACATAATCACCAGAATTAGCTGAGTAGAATGGCATATATGATCTATTCATCAAGTCATTGTTGGAGCCAAAAATCTAGTGGTTGATCCATCCATCCATTTTGGATTTTATTGTATGATATCATTTAGTTAAATAGTTGAAACCCTAATATGATTTATATACCACAACTAGTCAAGTATAATGAAGTCTATAATTTATTCATCAAGTCATTGTTGGATCCAAAAACCCTAAGGTTGATCCATCCATAATAGCCAAATATTTCCATCCATACATTCGGGCCATTTTGTATGATATCATTCAGTTAAATAGTTGAAACCATATTGTCATTCGGTTTCCACAATTAGTTGAGTATATATAATCACCATGGTTAAATAGTTGAAACCCTAATATGATTTCATTACACTAAGTGACATCTATGATCTTTTGATATCCACCTTTAGATGGAGATTTGTGTTATGGTATGATTTCCCTCAAATTTGAAATTTGTGCATTTGGAGATGCAATATGATCTAATGGTATTGTTGAGATGCATTGATTTCATTGATATTACATTTTGTATGATAACATTGAGTTAAATAGTCAAAACCCTAATCTAATTCAGTTACCATGGTTAGTCGAGTAGAATGACATCTATGTTTTATTCATCAAGTCATTGTTGGAGCCAAAAAACCTATGGTTGATCGATCTCTTCTAGTCAAAGGTTTCAATCCATCCATTTTGGCCATTTTATATGATATCATTCAGTTAAATAGTTGAAACCCTAATTTGGTTTAGTTACCACAGTTATCCAAGTATATAGAATCATTAGAGTTAAATAGTTGAAACCCGAACTAGTTGACTATATATTGGCATGTAATATTATAATATGGGAATTTAGTAATCATAGTTTGTTGCATTTCTTTGATTTCAAGAATGTTCCTTTTTAGTATTGCTAAGATGCATTTATTACTCTAGGGACATCTATGTGATTGGAATCAACATAGATCCATCTTAACTCTATCTCTATTGAGCACCAAGAGGAATCAAAATTCCTTGAGGTGCAAACCTTTCCTCAAGTTTAGGAATCTAAAAGGGGTTTACCCTTAAGGGGTTTGATCCCTCTCAGTGCTTCATAGAGATAGAGTTAATATGGATCTATTCTGGCATATGATACATACATAGTATTAGAAGAGCATATGTTTGGATTCTCCACGGTAGCCATTTCAAAGTCAATGTTTCAAATCCTTAGCTGGATTCATCCTCGGGACAGAATATTGAGGGAGGAGTTGCAGTCCAGGTAAATAAATATATGAGAGAGGAATTAGGTATGCCCATTCAGTTCAATTTCCAATTGGACGTGAAGTAAGAATAGTGAAAGTTATAAATCATAAGTTAACAAAGATCCTAAATTAATAATCATTATGGATCTTATTAATAAGTAATAATAACCTATCAATTCCTTAATAATATTATGATAAAATTATTCAATAATAATAATTATTAATAATAAGTATTAGTAGCCTATCCATCCACAATTATTATTAATATTAATAAGTAATAATGAAAAGTTGTTGTTCTCATTAATTATTAATATTAATATTAATAAGTGATAATGATCAGTTATTGTTCTTAAATTGATAATTAATATTCATATTAATAAGTAATGAGGATGACACGTTATTATTCAAGTTCAAATTAATTATTAAAATTAATAAGTAACTATCAATTTCTTAATAATATTAATATTATGATAATTTTTTCAATAATAATAAGTATTAATAACCTATCCATCAACAATTCTTATTAATATTAATAAGTAATAATGAAAAGTTGTTGTTCTGATTAATTACTAATATTAATATTAATGCGTGATAATGATCAACTATTGTTATCAAACTGATCATTAATATTAATATTAATAAGTAACGAGGATGATAGGTTAGCCTGGTGGGATAGCTCAAGTGGTTCAGTGTTGTAAGTTGTGAACAGAAGGTATTAGGGTAAAATCCTCGGGTGGCTATATATTGCTATATAAGGGCCTCACTTGATGTCCCCACCGGGTTAGGCCCCATAATCAAGGTTGATGGTTTACCTTGGGTACCATCCTCAAAATGAGGGGAAGTACTTGAGGGTTTCCTATGACATGTTCTAATGAAAAAAAGAACGAGGATGATAGGTTATTATTCAAGTTCAAATTAATTATTATAATTAATGATGATGATAGGTTATTGTTCGAGCTCAAATTAATTATTAATATTAATAAGTAATAATGATAAGAAGATGAGAAGGAAGGGTAACCTGAAAATCCACCTTCATACCTAGTTTTTTCCATTACCTTATTTGATGATAAGTGGTAGCCATCTTTCACTTATTTCAAGGCCCCCATCCCTGATTAGGTTCTTTGGATACTTCATGATTTCCAAATCTTCTCTCACCCTTCATTTGTAGTAGTGGTCTTCTCTTGCAAGCTTCGTGTTTTCCAAGAAAACATGGTGCTTAGCTTTGAGAGAGTGCTCACCGAGTGGGGAAGTGTTTTTCCTCTCCTTCCTAATGTCGGCTCCATGTTCCTTGATTCTTACTTGAAGTGAACAACTAGTCTTCCCTATGTGACTTTTCCCATAAGAGCAATCTACCGTATACACTCCTTTATATTGATGCCAATCAAACTTGTCTTTCACCGACCTCATTCTCTCTCTAATGGTTTCCATTGGTTTGAATGATGTTTGTACTTCCTTCCTCCTCAATACCTTTGCAATCATGTAAGTTACTCCTTGGATGTATGGGAGGAATGCCTTGAGCCCGCAACTCTTTCTCTCTTTTTGCTGAGTCAATTTCTTTACTTTTGCTAATGCTTTATTGATGTCTTTATTCTTATATCCTAGGCTTCTAAAGACAAAGGTCAAGTGATCTTTTTCTTTTTCAATATGTTCCTTGTTTGATATGTGGAAAGATCTCATGGCTAAGGTGTTGACTACTCCAATTTATTGAGATGGATGGTGATGTGAGTAAGCATGAAGGTAGCTCTTAGAGTGGGTTTTCTTCCGGTAGACCTCATGTCTAAGGGTTCCATCCTTCTTTTTTCTGATTAATACATCGAGGAAGGGGATGATCCCATTCTCCTCCATTTCCATGGTAAAATTTATGTCATTAGAGAGCTTATTGAGGTGTTCATGAAATTTGTTAAGCTCAACAATACCATGCAGCCATCTCACGTCATTGGTGTCATCTACATACCTATTCCATCTTGTGGGATGTAAGGGGAAAGAGTGAAGGGCCTTCTTCTCTAAATGATCCATAAATATATTAGCAACCATGGGAGCTAAATGGGACCCCATTGCTACTCCACTAGTTTGCTCATAAAATTCACCTTTAAAGCTAAAGAATGTGGAGCAGAGACATACTTCAACAAGTTTTGTAGTTTCTGGTTCTGCAACGTCAAATATTACCTGCACAGATTCATTGAGGGGGATTTTGGTAAAAACACCCATGACATCAAAGCTGATTATCAAGTCATGTGACTCCATTTTTTCTTCATTAATGGTCTTTATAAATTCCCCAGAGTCTTTGATAAACAAATATGTTTTCCCCACAAGTGGACTTAATAGACCTACTACATATGTTTCCAGATGATAGGCTGGGGATCCAATTGTGTTCACAATCGGTCCGAGAGGAACCCCGTCTTTGTGTATATTTGGGAGGACATATATTCCTGGCATGATCTCATTACCAAGCATTAGATGCTTCTTAACTCTTTCTTCGATATTGGATTCCTCAATCGCTTTCCTCACCTCTTTTGTAACCTTGGAAATTGGATTGTATGGTAACTTTTTATAGCTTCCACTTGCTTCCAAGTTCTCTATCATTTTAGTTTCATCATAGTGCTCTTGCTTCATCACTACAGTGGACACTCCCTTATCATCCTTAATAACCACTATCGCATCATTCTTTCTCAAATTTATGAGGGCATCACATTCCTCAACATTTAGATTATCCTTTGGAGGCTTGGCAAGTTCTTTAGAATCAACACGTAGTCCAGTCTCACTCTTTCGTTGTATTTTTCAGATAGTAATTGAATGCTATCCACCATATTGCAATTAATGTTTTCCATTGGAACAAACTTGGGAGATGGGGAAAACCCAAGACCTTTATTAAGGAGATTCATCGTGCCTTTGTCTAGATATGTATTGGATAGGTTAACAACCATTTTGTTCTTTTGGTTCACATCCTTATTGTTCATATCGCAGTTCTTGGTATATGCCAGTTTCTCAAACTTCTTACATTGTCTTAGGCGACCTTCACACCCTTCCTTTTTATCCTTCATATCAGAACTATTATCAATGACTCTCCATATGCCCCATCCAATAATATTTGAAAGCTATAGGTGGAGGATCAACACCTTACATGAGTAATCATCCATCATAGCTCTTATCCGCTTGATTTCTCCATGAATTAGGGTAATGCTGAGCTTTGTAAACCATCTATCGTTCCATCGGTTTCTAAGGTGGTGATTCACAGTAGTGAACCCAAGGATAACACAATTCTCCTTACATCTTTTCAGGAATGCTAGATCTGCAACTCTTTTCTCTATTTTAATTCTTAGCCTTTCCAAAATCTGAATATTATCACAGGTTTCCCCTCCATATAGGTTTGTGATTAAATATTTAATATTTCAGTGGTGGGCAATGTTAGAAGAGAAAATTTCTAGATTCTCCACTGTAGCCATTTCAAAGTCTACATTTCAAATCCTTAGCTGGATTCATCCTCATGAAAGAATATCAAGGGAAGAGTCAGAGTCCACGTAAATAAATATAGGAGAGAGGAATTAGGTATGCCCATTCAGTTCAATTGCCAATTAGATGTGAAGTAAGAATAGTGAAAGTTATAAATCATCGGTTAACAAAGATCCCCAATTAATAATCATTATTGACCTTATTAATAAGTAATAATAACCTATCAATTTCTTAATAATATTATGATAACATTCTTCAATAATAATAATTATTAATAATAAGTATTAAGTATTTGTAACCTATCCATCCACAATTCTTATTAATATTAATAAGCAAAAATTAAAAGTTATTGTTCTCATTAATTATTAATATTAATATTAATAAGTGATAATATCAGTTATTGTTCTCAAATTGATAATTAATATTCATATTAATAAGTAATGAGGATGACAGGTTATTATTCAAGTTTAAATTAATTATTAAAATTAATAACTATCAATTTATTAATAATATTAATATTATGATAAATTTTTCAATAATAATCATTATTAATCATAAGTATTAACAAGATAAATAGAAGCTAAGCTTCAAGTCCTTTCCTTAAATATAAGGTATAAGGTATAATATATTGAAATATAAGGTATAATAAATTGAAATAAATTTAAATGTGTGTGTGCATAATAAATTTAATATAAATATGGTTCCACCACTTTGTCCTTATTTACTCTTAATTTATACTAGATTGCCTCTCCAACTAACATGCAAGAATGTGGTTAGAATTTTCCTTCGTTCAAAAGCAATTTTGTTAATTAAATGTATTACCATAATAGCTATAAAATATCTATCACAGTAGGATATAGCTACTATAGATACCTCACAATTGAAATATTTAACTTATTATGAAAAAAACAAGTGCATATACATTTCTGAAAAAGAAATGATAAAAAACCAGGCATAAATGATCAAATATCAGCACAAATGATAAAAGACTAGGAAACAAAAATGATCAAATATCAGATTCTATTAACAGTCCAACCCAATAATGAGTTTGGATCATACTTATATAACAATAGGAATAAATATGATGCACTTGGAGTGTCCACACTTAGCTAGCTTAGATTGATCCCCATCCCCCCTAGGTTAACCAAATGGTCCCAAAATATCCCAAACAGGTCTGAATTGTGTATGTGAGCGTTGGGTGAGCATGGGGGACAAAAATGGAGTTCACACATGTGGAGGAGGTGGTTGGTTGGAATTTAGGTAGGCTAGGGTAGGCCAAAATAGCCAAAAGAGGGGCAAAAGACTAGGTTCAATGCACGTGCTCCCTTGCTCAAACCCAGATCCATAAAACAAGGAAAGGAAGGTGCCTTAGGCATGGAAGCGGTAATAAATGCATGTGGTGGTCTCAAGGAGATATCCCAACAGCTATATTTGACCACCCTTTGGCCCATACAATGGTGGATATGTTCACACTTTCACCAACAAGTTCTAACCAACTTCTAACAACTTCCTAACAACCTAGGGATGTGATTATTAACCAGTTTAGCACCTAATAACCATTAATTAATTAATGACTAAGGTACTAAGGTATAATATTTCTCTAACACCCCCCCATAAGCTAGAATTAGTGGATTATAAAAAATAAGGCCTTGGAAACTAAGGCTCAAGTCACCTTTTACAACATAAAAATTTATTTGTCCATGTAACCAAGAAAAGAAGGAAAACCACATGGGAAATAAAACCTCCCCTAAAAAATGGACATGTGGCATATATGAAAATACACCAATATTCACCATGCATCACTCACCCCAAGGAGTGATCTAAGGTAAGTGAAGGTCTTCTCAATGAAACTCTTGGTGAAGATATCAGCAGTTTGCTCAGCAGAAGGGCAATACTGCAATGATATGATATGGTCATGCACCAAGACTCGAATTTAGTGCATGTGAATATCTATGTGCTTGGTCCTCTTCCTATGTACTGGATCAATGGAGATCTTGATTTTTCTTTGATTATCACACCAAATGACGGTGGGTGAATCAAACACAATTCCAAACTCTCCAAAAATTCCTTGCAACCACACACATTGTGTAGCTGCATTCACTGCTCCCCTGTATTCGACCTCAACTGAAGATAAGGAGATGGTGTGCGGCTTCTTGCTTGACTAGAAAATGGGACCATGTGCAAGCATAAACACATAACCAAAAGTTGACTTCCGATCGGAACTATCACTAGCCCAATCAGAATCAGTAAAACCAACTAGTTCAAGAGATGAACCAGCTGCATAGTGGATACCAAAATGCTTAGTACCCTGTGTGATATTTTATAGGAGAGATCACATAGTTGGATCAAACCTCACTAAAACTCACTCAAGAATAGAATAGAAGAGAAGAAGAATGTTGAATCAATAATCACTCATTAACACAAGAAAATGGCAAACACTGTTGTATCATACATCAGTTGTAAGTTGGCACTGTGAATAGTGAATAATAACTTAATACAATCAAATGAATTCGAATGCCTCCTAAGTTCATTCGAATTCTCCTCAATGTGTGGCTTGGATGACATTGGAGACATCATCCAATAAGTGATAGTAGCCAAAAGTAGTCAAACATCACACAAATGAGTCTAACTGAGTCTAACCGGTGCATGTGGCACAAATCTAGGGAAGGAGACTCCAATGTGGGCGCATGAGGAGCTGTCAGTAGTCAATATAGATGATCTAGTCTTTCTGGAGGTCTATCTAAGTGGTTCAGTCAGTTAAACTAGTAATTAGTCCTCAAATCAAGGAACAAATCCACTAATCATGGAACTAACTGAAGAATCTCCTAAATAGGTGGAAGAGGGCACACTTGTACTCCAGTGATGAAAACAAGGGAGCATATGTGGCTAGGAGGGATAGAACTGAGTAGAAACGGGATCCCGGGGCTGAAAAACTAGGGACTAGGTGCTGGGAGACTACCATACTGATGACTGGATGCATGCATATGCATGCATGATGACTGGATGCATGTAGAATGCATGCAAGCATGCAAATATAAAAAATATGGTGAGAATATTCCAACACCCCCCCGCAAGCCAAACTATGAGGAGCAATTGAAGGAACTAATGGTAGGGACCTGGTAACTAAGACCAAAGGTCACTTCGTATAACAATCTAAATAAATAAAGTGAGGAAAGAGGGAAAACCCAGTGGGAAGAAATCCCACCCTCAAGATAGGATGTGGTAGGATAATCAATCATGTACATCACTCACCCCAAATGGTAAGTGCACTTCTCCACCGAAGAAATATATATCGCCAAGAAATGGATCTGTAATGTGAGAAGGATGAAACCTTCCATTCTAAAAATCAGATCTGGTTCTCCTCAGATCAAGTGGATCTCCAACAAGACCTCCTACAGATCTAAGAGTAGTGGCTTCCCATCTAGGAAGAGGAGGATCTGCAAGCTGTAGATCTAGATCTTGGTCTTCCATTCCCTCATCTTCACTATTAATAGGTGCTAGATCTTCAGGTTCTTGTGGATATGGATCTAGAATTCTCTTAAAAAGAGTTATACTCTTCTTGGGAAGAAGTGGATCATGCTCCAAAAATATGTGCTTGAGTTCTCCAAAAATGGATGCAAGCGAATCTAGAGGCTTCCTGAACTTGCTCTTCCTACCAAGCATGGTGGGAACAAATCCAAAAATATGAAGATCATTATGGAGCATGTGATGCAAACCAACTGAGGTAGAATTAACTCCATGAATGTGTATGTAGTTCTTTGATATCTCCTTTGAACTGACATAGGTTAGATCATAACCAAATGAACTAATACATGATGGTGGTGGGTTGGACTTCAAATTAGATCCAAGATTTGATAGATGGCTTCTTATGATCTCCTTTGAACCAGCAGGGGTGAGATCAAAACCAAAATCACAAGGATATGCATGAGACTTGAAACCAAGTGAATGATGGTGTCTTCCATCTTCAGTAAAACTCTGAAAACATGTGTCAATGACCAAATAGGAGTTTATAGGAAGCATTTGATGAGGGAGAGCGAATGCATCACCTCGAAAATCTGATTTTACCTCCAAAATACTCTGTAGATCATCATCTTGCACATCGGCAAGCTCATGGGAAGTAAAGATTTCAAAGGTCTCTTCAACTTCTAGAGTAGTAGCTAACATATCTTGCTCATAATTTGAATTAGAAAATGGATCAACTTCATCAGTGGTGATGGACCATTTTTCAATAGTAGATCCTGATATCATGTCTTGGATTTCGACTTCATCTTGAACAACTTCATCATGGGAGATGATTGAGGCCGAATCATGAATAGAGAGAGCACTGAAGGCAGTACTACTGGGCTTGTTCTCCAAATGGATAACATCATCCTCTTCCTTCTGCTTTCCAAATAATCTATTCAATCTTGTCCAATTATCACTTGTATGTTCTGTAGGATCAATGAGGTATTCCATATTGGAAATCATAGCAGTACATATTGCTGTTGAGGCTCTGTCACAATCATCTAGCCAGTATTCTTCCTCTTCATAGGAAGCAAAATCTCTCTTAAAAAAATACACATATTGAAAATACCATATCTCTTCAAGTATGTTGTCATCTTTGGTTTCTATTCTTCATAGTATTATGAAAAGAGAGAAGGAATTGCTTTCAGATCCATGGAAGTTGTTGTAGAATTCGAATCTACTGCTGCAACTACAGAAAACTACATCAACTGCAAAAATCATCGAAACTGCTGCAACTGTAGGAAAATGCTGCAACTGCAGAAATTTACTTCAAAACTGCTACAACTATAGGAAACTACTACAACTGCAGAGAACTTCAAATAACCTGCAAAAAAAATGGAGATCCATAGTAGCTGCTGAATTCAAATCTGTTGAAGATGGATTCGAATGATGGAGATAACCTGCAAAACAATGACAATTGTAAATGGAGATCTGTTGCAATTCAAATTGAACACTCCCTTAGGACACTGAGCACATGTGACTGGATCCTTCACACCTGGATAGATCTCACTGGATTGCTCCAGTGAATTCAAGACAATTGCACCAGGAATTGTTGTGGAAATCCAGAGGCTTCTGGTGCTCAATGAAAGACAGTTGATCAAAGAATTGCTGCAATTGTTGCTATTGCAATTCAAATAGCTGAATCCAGCTATGATACCATGTGATATTTTATACGAGATATCACACAGCTAGATAAAACCTCACTAAAACTCACTCAAGAATAACACCTAAGAGAAGAAGAATGTTGAATCAATAATCACTCATTAACATAAGAAAATGGAAAAAACTGTTGTATCATACATCAGTTGTAAGTTGGCACTGTGAATAGTGAATAATAATTGAATACAATCAATTGAATTCAGATGCATCCTAAGGTCATTCTAATTCTCCTCAATGTGTTTCTTGGATGACATTGGAGACATCATCCAATCAGTGATAGTAGCCAAAAGTAGTCAAACATCAGTCAAATGAGTCTAACTGAGTCTAACTGGTGCATGTGGCACAAATATAGGTAAGGAGACTCCAATGTGGGCACATGAGGAGCTGTCAATAGTCAGTATAGTTGATCTAGTCTGTCTGGAGGTCTATCTAAGTGGTTCAGTTAGTTAAACTAGTAATCAGTCCTCCAATCAAGGAACATATCCACTAATCATGGAACTAACTGAAGAATATCCTAAATAGGTGGAAGAGGGTGCAGTTGTACTCCAGTGATGAAAACAAGGGTGCATATGTGGATAGGAGGGATATAAATGAGCAGAAACAGGATCCTGGGGTTGAAAAGTTGGGGACTAGGTGCTGGGACACTACCATACTGATCACTGGATGTATGCAAATGCATACATGATGACTGGATGCATGCAGAATGCATGCAGGCATGCAAATATAAAAAATGATGGTGAGAATATTCCAACACCCTGTACATAATGAAGGATCCTCTTGGATTCCTTCCAATGGTCCTCATGAGGCTCTTGCATGTTCCTTGAAACAAGCCCAACAACATAATCCAAATCTAGTCGAGAGTGTGTGAGATACAACAAGCTCCCAACTAGTTGTCTATATAGCGAGCTGTCAACTAGTGGTGAAGAACCCCAATCAGTAAGCTTAAATCCAGAAAGGAATGGGAATTTTGCAGGCTTACATTCATACATCTTGAACTTCTACAGCAAATCTGAAGCATACCTTGATTGAGAAACAAATATCCCATCCACAGTTTGATCTATCTCCAAACCCAGAAATTGTTTCAA
This sequence comes from Larix kaempferi, assembly GCA_027924585.1. Classification (NCBI taxonomy): domain Eukaryota; kingdom Viridiplantae; phylum Streptophyta; class Pinopsida; order Pinales; family Pinaceae; genus Larix; species Larix kaempferi. The sequence goes on from BSBM01000025.1 coordinate 20,044,582, forward strand.
CAATCCTAGATCGGTCATGGAAAATGCACTGTGCAATGCACTCTTAACTGATTTAAGTTCTTTGGTGCAGCTACCATTGATAAAAATATCATCAAAATACAGTACTATAATCAATATTAGGTCACTAATATGCTTCATATACACATTTGGATCAGACTTACATCTCTCAAACCCCAAAGATAGCAAAAAACTATCCATTTTGGAATACCAAGCTCTATGAGCTTGCTTAAGTCCATAGAGGGACTTCTTCAACCTGCACACAAGTGTATGATCTGAAATGAAGCCTTTAGGATGATTCATATATATCTCCTCATCAAGATCCCCATGAATAAATGCACTCTTCACATCCATGCGATGAACCTCCCATCGCTTGGAAGCTCTAATGGATAAAAATAGCCTGATTGAGTCCATCTTTGCCATCGGTGAAAATGTCTCTGTATAGTCCACCCCATGGACCTGAGAGTAACCATTAGCCACCAAACTTGAATTATACTTCATATCAGAACCATCAGAGGCCATTTTGGTTCTATAAACCCATTTGCATTGCACTAGTTTCCTCTTGGGAGGAAGAGGGACCAAATCCCAAGTTTTGTTCTCATGGAGGGAGTTCATCTCTTCTTGCATGGATGTTTGACACATTGGGTCTTTAGATGCTTCTGAGTAAGATTTTGGGATCATATCCAACCATCAGAAAACACCTACCACTCAGATCTATATCACAATATGCAAAAGAATTGTGAAATTGAGATCTAGTTTTCCTAGGATCTTGAGGATCTCCAGCAAGCTCACCAAAAACTTGCATGGTTTTCTCGGCCCACTTGGGATTTGAGGGAGGGTCCTGATAAAAATACATGTAATAATCATGATAATCAATATCATAATCATAAATATCATAAAAATAACCATCACTTACATCATCATTAAGAAGAGGATATGAGCATTCCCCTTCACCTTGTTCTGTAGCTTGCATGGGATCTTCTTCTTCGAACTTGACACTTCTTTCAATGGATGTTTTGAGAGATGATGCATCAAAGAGCTTGTATCCCTTTTCATATTTTTCATATCCAACCATGATTGACTCCTTTATTTGGGTCTGCAAAGCCTTTCTCTTCTTTGGAGGAATTCTAGCCCAAGCCTTTGAGCCAAACACCTTGAAATGAGCAACATTGGGCTTTTGGACCATCCAAGCCTCATATGGATTCATGAATTTCAAGGATTTATGTGGTGCTCTATTATGAAAATATGTAGCACAATTCATAGCTTCATCCCATAGCTTAGGAGACGAAGACTTAGCCTCCATCTTGCAAGTGGCCATCTCCTTCAGTGCTCTATTCTTGCGCTCTGCAACACCATTTTGTTGAGGTGTGTAGGGAAAATAATGTTGCATTTGGATTCCATGCTCTTCACAAAGATGTTGCATGTCCTTATTGACATAATCCCTTCCATTATCAGTCCTCAAGACCTTCATGGTTATCCCACTAAAGTTATCCACATAGTTTTTGAAAACTTTGAAACATTGGAAAACTTCATATTTTTGCTTGAGAAAATACCACCAACAATACCTTGAGAAATCATAAATGAAGGTGAGAACATACTTTGAGCTTCCATATGAGGGAGTGGGGAGTGAACCATTCAGATATGAATTCACTAAACCAAGAGGTTCAGCAGCTCTCCTTTCCTTCCCTTTGTCATACTTATTCTCAGCATGCTTCCCAACAATGCACTCTTTGCAAGTGCCATTGGAAAATATGATTGTTGGAATCCCTTCAACCATCTCTTCTTTGCTCAATACTTTAATATATATGTAGTTGAGGTGTCCAAACCTCTCATGCCATATCTTGTTGACTTCGTTACCATGTCACAAAAGTGCATTTGGAGAAGAGTACTCAAGAAAATGTGAGAACTTGTACATCCTCGAATCATGGTCTGCAACACCCACTGCTACAACTTTGCCAGTCGAAAATTCTGAGATATCCACATCCTCTTGGGTGAAGATAAATATCTTGGCTGAACCTATATGGGTAATTTGATATATAGATAGTAATTTTGCTGCAACATCAGGCACATACAGTACATTACTGAAGTACCCATTTTTTAGTGAGATTTTCCCAATGCCTTTAGCAAGGATTTTTGAATCATCTCCCATGAGAATGTAAGAACCACTGTATGGAGCAAGAGTAGAGAATGAATCTCTTGAAGAATCCATGTGCCTTGAAGCACCTGATTCAATGATGAAATAATATGACTCTGAGGTACTAGCCATCAATGCATGGCACCTCTCCTTGTCTTTAAAAACACCCTCTTTCTTCTTGGAACTTTCTTGAAGAGGAATGTTGTTTTTCTGTAGGAGATGGGTCATCATGTCTATGGTTTTTTTCATGAAAGAACTCTCAGGGTGAAAATCCCTTTGACAGTATCTTCACTTAGTCTTCTCTTTCTTCTTTCCCATTTCCTTGATAGGATTCGAACCCCCATCAGTGGATTTGGGCTTCTCGTCCTTCTTCTTCTTCTCTTGTGGTTTCGAACCCTTGGGATTTTGCTTGTCTCTTCCTTGTTTTGAATCTCCAGCTACAAGTACTTGATATTTTTGCTTAATGGAACCCATCAAGACCAACTTGTCTTTCTCTTGAGTTAGCATGTCCATGAAATCAGCCAAAGATGGCATCTTCCAGTTTCTAACTATGAACTTTGTGGAGTGAAATGTAGAGACAAAAACTGAGTACTCAAGACCCAATTTCGAAATGATGGACAAAACCAACTATTCTTCCTTCTTGTTAGTGCCACACTGTTTGATTTGCAAGACCAAGATTTTGAACTTGGTGAAGAAGTCATGGATGGAGTTGAATTTGCTTTGGCTCAGTGAGATCAACTCATTCTCAAGTTGATGACCCCTAATCTCACCAGTATTCCCAAATAGAGACTCAAGCTTGAGCCAAACTTCATTGGATGTAGCTAGAATTTCGACATGAAACAGGAGGTCTCTTGAAATACTGAGACAAAGGAGGCCGAATTCCTCATCCATTCTATTGAATAATTTTTTACTTCTCCACAATAGAGTTTGGCTCAACCTATGTGCCCATGGTGATCCTGAAAAGACCCTTGGATCTCAAATGAATGACCATCTCAACCTTCCATTCGAAATAGTTGAATGGAGTGAGCAAATTTGGATGAGTTTGCTCCATCTTCTATTGTTTCTTGCGCACTTGGTGACAATGGTGCACTTCAATACCTGCAAGAAAACTCTCAACACTCAGGACGAGATCTACACTAACAGATTCGAACCCTGCTTAATAGTGGGTGCATTCGGGAGAACATCACATCCTGGATAGAATCCAATGGATTTATCCAATGGCTTCAATGCAATGGTTCCAGGGACTTCTAAGGTTTCTCCACCGCTTCTGGCACACCACTAAATTAGTCTATTGGTTCGAATGGTAGCTCCAAGAGTTCTGATACCATGTAAAATATCTATCACAGTAGGATCTAGCTACTATAGATACCTCAAAATTGAAATATTTAACTTATTATGCAAGAAACAAGTGCATATACATTTCTGGAAAAACAAATGATCAAAACCCAGGCATAAATGATCAAATATAAGCATAAATGATTAAAAACCAGGAAACAAAAATGATCAAATATCAGATTCTATTAACATTCCAAACCAATAATGAGTTTGGATCATCCTTATATAACAATAGGAAGAAATAGGATGCACTTGGAGTGTCCACACTTAACTATTTTATATTGAGCCCCATCCCCCTAGGTTGAACAAATGGTTCCCAAAATATCCCAGATAGGTCTGAATTGTGTATGTGAACATTAGGTGAGCATGGGGGACCAAAATAGAGTTCACACATGTGGAGGAGGTGGTTGGTTGGAATTTAGGTAGGCTATGGTAGGCCAAAATAGCCAAAAGAGGGGCAAAAGACTAGGTTCAATGCATGTGCTCCCTTAGTCAAACCAAAATCCATAAAACATGGGAAGGAAGGTTCCTTAGGCATGGAAGTAGTAATAAATGCATGTGGTGGTCTCAAGGAGAGCATCCAATAGCTATATTTGACTACCCTTTGGCCTAGACAATGGTGGATATGTTCACACTTGCCCCAACAAGTTCTAACCAACTTATAACAACTTTCTAACAACCTATGGATGTGATTATTAAAAAGTTTAGCACCTAATAACCATCAATTAATTAATGATTAAGGTACTAAGGTAAAATATTTCTCTAACAATAGCGAGGCATTCATTCCATTTTTGTATCTCCTTTTCCCTGATATTACAAGAATATTGAGGCATTCATTCCATTTTTATATCTCCTTTGCCATCATATTACCAGAATAGTGAGGCATTCATTCCATTTTTGTATCTCATGTGTCGTGATCAAGATATTGAATATACAGTACAACCATTGAAAGATAATCTTTGTCGTGCTTTTGTAAATAATTAAAAACCATAGAAATTAATATTGAGGGAAAGTATTAAAATCAAACTCAAATTAGGGTTGAGCAGAAATTATTAAACTTGAACTAAGTGAATATTATTCATTCCATTTTTGTATTTCATGTGCCCTGATCAAGATACCGAATATATGGTACGACCATTGAAAGATAATCTTCCTCGTGCTTTTGTAAATAATTAAAAACCATAGAGATTAATATTGAGGGAAAGTATTAAAATAAAACTCAAATTAGGGTTGAGCAGAAAGTATTAAACTTGAACTAAGTGAATATTATTCATATTAAACGGCTATTAATGGTAACATGCATTATGCTTCAATTTTGTGGGGTTAAACAAGAGTTTCAAAAGAACACAAATATGAAGGAAGGAGTTGAATATTTCACTGATTGCTTAGAGATCTTGCCAAGATTTGTTGTTTTTCTTACTGTTCAAACTTTGGACTAGCCTTCTTTCTTAATATCATAAGATTGGTGCATGTAGTCTTGGTTGTATATTTGTTTATTTTAATTAAAAGACAAAGTAGTGGTACATTTAATCAATAGAAAAATGTACAGAATCTAAAAAGTTAGATTAAAAAATGTACATAATTTAAAGAGTTACATTTACATTTACTTATAAAAATCTAGTCATATTATGCACAATAGTAGTTGACCTACATAGTTACATCATGACCAATAATATCAAACTTATTGGTTGTTTGTCAAATAATACTATAATACTCTGTGCGGACTATCCTTGCTAGATGGGAATCCAATCTCTATTGAAGATAAAATCAAGGATGGGAATCCCATCTCTGTTGAAGATCGATTTTCATTTATTTTCCCTTGACAAAAAGTGGAAAGTGGCTTAATCTCTTAAGCCTTTTTTCCATGTACTCATGCCACAGACAAATTCCATGGAAATATTACCTATAGAATTCAAGGAATCTAGTAAGAATAAGGTAGTGTTTGTATAAAAAATCGACGAGGAGCTCACTAAAATTTACACCAAATCCTTATTAAGTATTAAGTATGGTGATATTCATAGATACAAACTTTTTTCCATGTAATCATGCCATAGACAAATTCTATGGAAATATTACCTATAGAATTCAAGGAATCTAGTCAGAATAAGGTAGTGTTTGTATCAAGAATCAACAAGGATCTCACTAAAATTTGGAGCTCACTAAAATTTACACCAAATCTTTATTAAGTATTAAGTATGGTTATATTCATAGATACAAACTATTAATGAAAAAGTGGTGAAACAATTACTAAATTAAAAATAACGAAGGAAATATCAATATTATGTTAAACTCGATGGAATACAATAGATATAGTAACGAAGGAAATATCAAAAATAGTAATGAAGGAAATATCAATATTATGTTAAATTCGATGAAATACAATAGATAATAGTAAAGAATGAAATATCAATATTATGTTAAACTTGATGGAATATAATACATAAGAGGGTGTTATGGTAATTGAAATCCTAAATGTTTGCAAACAAATTGTCCATTCAAATTGTAATAAATTTATGATTAAATTGGACTGGTATTATTCATTTCTTCAGTTCATAAGTTTTTTGGTATTTTTAATAAATTTTAGATTAAGATATTATTATTTTTATGTATGAACAATTAAAGCTATTCTTAATTCTTGATATGGGGGGAGCGATGGCGGCGGAGGAGCGATGGATTTCTGCAGTGTTGTTTACAGTGCTGGATCTATGCATCACGGTTTTGTAGGCCTTAGTAGTATTGTTGGAGGTTTTCTTCCCGAGCTTTTGCCATCTATCCTCTGGTTAGGTGTACCCCCTGGAGTTTGGTTTATTCTCTTCGCACATCTGTTACTAGGGTTCGACGGTAGTGGGATCTAGGTGGCTGTGTGTCTCTTCCTACACGGTTTGCTTTGGACAGGTGTGGTGTTTGTGGGATCCAGGTGGCTGTGGGTCATTTACTTCTCGGCTTGGAAAGGACAGGTGTGGGTTTTCCTTTTTTATCTGGTTGCGGGCCCTTATGGCCCCTTCGCTTTTCCAACATTCCACTGTTCCTATTCCTCTTGTCGTCTCTCATTACGGTGCGAATGAGACATTGGGGTTGAGATCGCCGGGGGTGGGAAACCCTAATCTCTATGGTGCGAAGGCTAGGGTCCGGCGCAGACTGAAGGCATACAAAGCAAGGTCTGCTCTTACCAGGTTTGTGATTGCGGAAGACGCAAATCTTGACAGAGTGGCTATGCTTGCCAACCGTGCCCTTGTCGGTCATCTTGAATTTACTTCTGCTTCGAAAGAGGAATTACTTGAATGGGTTAGGGTTAACTGGACGTAGGATTCTGGTATGGCTCCGAGGGTTAATATACTGTTGAATCGTTGGATTTTGTTTGTTTTTCCGGATGCTGCTCTGATGACGAGGGTATTGGAAGGCACTTGGCTCTTTAAAGAGGGCTCTCCGATTCTGAAACGTTGGCATCTTTCTTTTGATCCCCTTTCAGAGAAACAACATTATCGACATCTTTGGATGTTGATCCCAGGGTTGTCGATAGAACTTTGGACTGAGGCAATTGTTGTCGGTCTTGCTAACTCTATTGGGCATTTTATTCGCATTGACAGAAAGTCTCTGTTTGGTATGGACCGTAGATATGCAAAGGTCATGATAGAAATTGATATGGATGTTGGTCTGCTAGCAGAAATTGAGATTGTTTGGGGCAGTAGATGCTAGAAACAACGGATTGATTTTTTCAGAGTTCCCTTTCGCTGTTTTGCTTGCAAGGAAATTGGGCACATTTCAGCAAAATGCCCTCTCAATTTGAAGAATGGGTCTGCTTTGACTAGTTCTTTGGACCTTGATTCTTCGCCGACTGCTCCCGGTAAGTCCGTCCCTACCCCTGACTCTGTGTATTCTGATGTATTAAAGGAGGACATTGCATTGTTGGAAGTAACAGAGAGAGATTTAGATGCTCGGATTGCATCTCGAGATATCATTTTGAGACATGGTATTCATCCTCCCGCTGTCGGGCGTCTGCCTTCGTCCGGCGATCAGTCGAAACCCTTGGATGTCCGTAACCTTTCTTCTAAATTAGCCTCTGCGGAAGATAGGGTTGATGAGGGTTTGGTCTCTTCGGGGAATCTTGATGTTGGTGATGTGGCTAGGGGTTTCAAGCCTCTGTCTCTTTCTGATTCTAGTGGATTAACTGAGAAACCGGGTATTGCGGCGTCTATTCTGCATTCACTTGAGGAACCTGGGTTTAGTGAAAATTGTGATCTTAAAATTGATGGGGTTTTAAAAACCCTTGCATCGGTTCCTACTTTCTCTAAATCTCCTTCATCTGGCACTGGTGTCCTTCTGATTCATGCTGTGAAATTCCAGAATGTTACTATTAGGAGGGGTAAAAAGAAAAAGGATGGGGGATGGGAGTCTGATTTCGTTGGTTCTAGCCATCCTGGGGGAAATGAGATGTTGTCTTCTAGGGTTTCAATAAATTTTTCAGATGAGGGTCTTAGAGCAATGACTCCCTCGAACTTTGGTTTTGATGTCTATTCTTTCCTTGAATATTCGGGGGTTGGGGAAGGTTTCTCGGGAAAAGGCCTTCTCCAAACTTTTTGCAGTTATTTGTCCTGGTATTGTACTTCTACAGGAAACCATGTGTTTCAGTTCATTGGCGGTCGCGAAGATAGGTGAAATTCTTCCTAGGTGGGAAGTTGCAGCTTGCTGTGCTAATGGTCTTTCGGGTGGTCTGGCAGTGGCTTGGGACCCTTCTCTTTTTGCCTTTAAAGTCTTTTCCACTCCGTGGGGCCTCTTGATGAAAGGTCTTTGTTTAGGTTTGAATTTATAGTTTTATGTCTTAAACTGTTATGCACCATATGAAGGCCGTCGCATTTTCTGGGAGGCTTTGGCTGACTCTGGGGTTCTTAACCTTTCACACTTAGTGATTGCTGGTGATTTAAATTTTACTAAATCTGCTTCTGAGATTTGGGGTGTTGGGGCTGGAATGGACCCGTTGGCTGAATACTTTGTGGATTTTCTTGGTCGTTTTGACCTGGTGGATATGGCACCTGCTAAACTTATTCCTACCTGGTCAAATGGCATACAGGGGGGTGCTGGTGTTCACAAACGACTAGATCGTTTTTTAGTGAAGTCCTCCTTTTTAGGTATCTTTCAGCAGACACGTTCTTGGGTTCATGAGGTGAAATTTTCTGACCATTGGCCTATTGTTCTACAGTTTGAAGAATTTGGTCCAAGGGTTTGCTATCCATTCAAGTTTAATTGTTCTTGGCTTTTGGAGAAGGAGTTTTGTGATATGGTGAGATCTTTCTGGTTACATACGGATGTTGAAATTTAAATTCTGTCGATTTGTTTTGTCATAAAATGTTGAAGCTAAAAAGGGAAGTTATAGATTGGATTAAGGTGAGAAAAAAGGAGGATGCAGCAGAACTAAAAAGGTTGGAAAGTAATATTCAATATGCTTTCATACAAAATTTGGATGGGTCTTTGGACCAGGGTGAATTTGAAATTCTGAAGCGTTATGAGAAAAAGAAAGAGGATATGTGATTGATGGAAGAAACAGAATGGAGATTAAAGAGCAGAGCGCTGTGGATTAATCATGGGGACAGGAACACTAGATTTTTTCATGCTTTTTCATCTGCAAGGAGGAATTCAAAAATGATTTGGGATATTAATGATGTAAATGGAAACTCTATCAAGGGTTTGGATTCATTGTGCTCTGAAGCTGTGAGGTATTTTGGCAATATCTATAAGGAGGATGGTGACCGTGATCTTTTGGAATAGATCAGATTGGCAAAACTTTATCCTAGATGTATAAATGAGGTTGATGCTGAGGCTTTGGGCAAGGAGGTTTCTTTAGAGGAAATTGAGCAGACTTTAAAAACGTTTGCTAGGGACAAAAGCCCTGGTCCTGATGACTGGCCTATGGAATTTTATGTGCATTTCTTTGACATTTTTGGGAAAGACATTCAGAGTCTTGTGAAATTCACTAGGATTCATGGTTTTATTACTGGTTCTTTAAATTCCACTTTCCTTACCTTAATTCCAAAATGTAACAAACCTGTTTCATATGGGGATTTTCGGCCCATAGCGCTCTGCAACCTCATTTATAAACTTGTTTCTAAAATTATAGCTGTGCGATTGAAGGATGTTTTATCCATTGCTATATCTCCAAAGCAGTTTGGTTTTTTGAAGGATAGACAAATACATGATTCTATTGGCCTCTCCTAGGAGCTGCTCCATACTATAAAATACAAGAATTTGAAGGCTATGGTATTAAAGATGGATTTAGAGAAGGCCTATGATCAATTTAATTGGTCTTTTCTTAGGTTGATCCTGATTCAAATTGGAACTCCTCCTTTGGTGTTAAACTAGATAATGGCTTGTGTGACTTCTCCATGCATTGCTGTTTTGGTAAATGGCAATCCCTCTTCTTTCTTCTAGTGTTCCAGAGGCATCAGACAGGGTTGTCCTCTGTCTCCCCTGTTATTTATCCTGATTATGGATGGTCTCAGTAGGCTCATTCATCAAGCAAACGAATGGGGTTTGATAAAAGGTATCAAGATGGGTGAAGATTGTTATCTGTCACATTTACTTTTTGTTGATGATGTCCTTCTTGCGGGTATTGACTCGGTTTCCGAGTGGAAGGTGTTTTCAAATATCATTAATTTCTTTTGTAAGGTTTCGGGAATGAAAGTTAGCATATCCAAGTCTTGTTTTTATCAGCATCTGGTGGAAGCAGATAGAAGAGATGAAATTGCTTCCTTTTTACCTTATAATTGTCTTGATCTGGTTGATGGGTTGAAATACTTTGGTTTTTTGTTAAAACCTAATGCATATAAGGCAAATGATTGGAGGTGGATTATCAACAAGTTTGAAAAGAGGATAGACCATTGGTCTTTCTGGTTACTTTCAACCGGTGGAAGACTTGTTCTTGTTAAAGCAGTGCTCTCTAGCATTCCAGTTTTCTGGCTATCTTTATTAGAGGTCCCCAGCTTTGTTATTAATAGGCTCAGAAGGCTTATTTTCAATTTTCTCTGGTCTGGCAGACGTGATGGCTCAAATTTGGTGATGGTTAAATGGAATATTCTTGCTCGGCCGATTAAATTCGGTGGGTGGGGTGTCAAAGATCTTAGTATTTTCAGCAAAGCTCTTAGGATGAAGAGCTTATGGCGTGGGCTGTTCAGTAAGTCTCTTTGGTCGAAGGTTCTCCATCTCAAATATATCAAATCTGATTTAATCCGTTGGTTGAGGAAGCCCAAGAGGTTTTCTGGCTCTTTGTCTCCAGTGTGGAGAGGTTTTCTTAAAGTGTATGATTGGCTTGCCAAGGATATTTGCTGGTAGGTAGGCAATGGAAGCAGTGTTCTTATTGGGGTGGATCCTGTGCTCGGATTGGAGGAATATTATTGTTTATCTGAAGATTTGATATCTCGGTTAAATCTGCAGGGATATAAAACCCTTAATGATATATATGATTTGGATCTTTTTCACAGTATAGGTTTTGGATGGTTATCTGAGCTTGATTGGCTGAATTCGGATCAGGCTTTGGAATGGGATATCTATATTCGGGCTCTTCGATATGCAGGTATTGCTCTTTCGAGATCTCCTGACAAGATAATTTGGGCTGGCAATACAAAAGATGGTTATGTTACTGCCAAAACTGCATATGATAGGATTATTCAGAAACAGTGTATTTTTCCTTGTCATTGGTGGCATTCGAGAATCTGGAATTGGTCTTTACCTTTAAAGGTGAAGTGTTTTCTTTGGCATGCTCTAAATGGTAGTCTTAAGACATGGAAAAATTTACTTAAACGTGGTTGGATTGGTCCTAGCTGGTGCTGTTTGTGTAATTCATATTTTGAGACTGTTGATCATCTATTGATGAAGTGTCCTTTTTTACAAAAAATTTGGAATCTCTGCTGTTCTGAGCTTAATCTGCAGTTGGTATGGGATGGTTTGGATTTTGGTACGGGCATGCTCAACTCGGTAAAAAATTATAATAAGCCACTATTCCTTCCTATTTTTATTTCATGGATCATATGGTTTACAAGGAATGAAGTGATCTTTCAGAATTTGAAACCGGATGTTGTACAGTGTGTAAAGTCTGTTTGCTATTTATTACAGAATTATCCTGAAGAGGAACAGAGTAAGAAAGTTGTGAGTGAGGATTCTTTTTCTTTTGTTGTCTCACAACCGGTTTTATTTTTTGATGGGGCTGCTCAAGATGGTTTGTGTGCTACTGGTGGGGTCATCTACATCAATGAACGCTACCACTTTTCTCTACGTCTTAATGGTGGCAGAGGCACCAATATGAAAGCTGAAATCTTGGCGCTTTGGGTTGTCCTAAAGGTTGCTAACTCCTTTGGATTGGTGAATCCTATTGTCTTTGGAGACTCTCGAGTTACAATTAAATGGGCAAAGAATGAATATTCTCTCAATGTTTTGGAACTTGAAAATTGGTGTGACCGTATTCGTCAGGAGATTTCAAAGCTGGAGCAGATTTCTTTCAATCATATATATAGGTCACATAACACTCTTGCACATCAACTTTCAAAAGATGCTTTTGCTGGTCCTGTAGGTGTCCTTTTCTGGGAAGAATGGATGGAGGCCTGTCTGCTAGACAGGGGTAATTTATATCTTTTTTAAGAAAATTTGTAATTCTGGGATGAACTTTAAAGTTTTTGTATGTTATCTTTTTTTGGGGGGACGATGATATTTATGTATAGTAGGCACTCTGAAGATTTTTTGAGAACAAGTTCTGTACTGAATATCTTGAGACAAGATATTATCACTATCTTTGTACTATTTGATTCCATGGAATAGCAATAGTACAATTTTTTTCTGCTGGAAAAAAGCTATTCTTAATTCTTATTTAAATGTTTCGATAGTATTGTTACCTACTTTACTTAAGAGTTTTGATACTATTGTTACCCTATAAGATTATAAGATGGTATTTATTTTTTATAAATGATGATCGCATGTTTACCTGTTTGAAGAAATCATTGAAATGTGCACAAATATCAAGATTTTAATATTTAATTTTTTTAGGAATCCTTTGATACCAATGATAAATCTATGGTTCTCTGAACTTTGCATAAATATCAAGTGCACAAATATCAATATTTTAATAGTTATATTTGTGAGGAATACTTTGATTCCAATGATAAAGCTATGGTTCTCTAAACTATCCATAAATATCAAGTAGATTTTAGTCTTTATATTTTTGAAACATTTTGATTATATTTGTGATGAAACATTTGATTCCAATGTTATAGATATCAAGATTTTAATATTTATATTTGCTATGAAACATTTAATTCCAATGCTAAAGCTACGATTCTCTTAAGGGATGATATTTAATGTTTTATTAAAATAACTTCTTTATACATACGATTTAAATTGATTTTCTATTGGTGGTTGGATTATTTCATCCTGGAATAAATCAAATTAAAACTGAAAGGGAATTATGAACATTAAAAATTAAAAACTCAAATCTGCAAACAAATTGGCTTACCTAAACTCCAACTCCAATGTACCCTTTCTATTCCAGACGTCCAAGATTTTAATGTGATGTCATATTTTGAAAATAAAATTCATATTTATGCATTATGTAGTTGTTATATAAGATTTCCTTCAATGCAGGTGCATATTTGACTGAGGAAGCAAAGAAATGTTAGGGTTTTAGTTTTGAATATTTAATATTTCAAAGCAGCCAAATGTTCCACGGTTTACTCAGAGGAGTGCATGGACAAGTATAACCCAACGAACTACGAGATCTAATAGCCTCAAAACCCAAGCCCTATTAATCAAACATTTAACCAATTTGACATATATCAAACGATTAAAGAGCAAACACTAACGCTCACTCTAGTTGCACATTATCGACACTGCATATCACTCGGAGATGAACAGATGGTGTAATATTTAGAACACAATGCCAAAAAGACGTGACTCACAATTAAAATATTGATTGCAAGTAGCGTCGTTGTGGTAAATGCTAATCCAATTATTTTTCTACGGTGCAACACATAGACGGTTGATTTTCCATTGTATATCTCATGTTATGAGGATATTCAGGAGCCTGCACTCTTGGACAGCAGATGCACTGGGGGAAAATGGTGGGCGGAAATGTCCCAGACAAATTGTTTGAACACATAGAGGAACGTTCAGTGGCATAGAGGAATGTGGACAATGAGGCCAAAATCCTTTGGCATAAGAGCATAGACTAGAAAAGGAAGAAATAGAACCCCGCTGAGGTAAGGGTCATCAACGGACTCCATAAATTACTTTTGTTATGATATCCTCTTTTAAGCTTGATTATGGCGAAAACCATATTTGCATCCCTCTGCATCGGACTGTCAAAATAAAGTAGAAACTAATTAGCATTTATAACAACAGATAAGCAATTTTGATGTTCCTTCACAGTACAAAATGGAGCTGCGTTTACATACAAATTGAGATGTGGTGTCACTTACCTCTTGCGTTCTGTCACGAGAACCAAGCCATGTATTAACCCGCTCTATAGCTTTAGTGGCCTGCAAATTATTGGAAGTGGACGTTATGTAGAATATTGTTGTACTAAGAAATTTGTTCTGAAACTTTTGGAAGATATTGTTCAGAATGGACCAGACACAACTGCAATTGTACAAGTTCTCGACTACATAAATGAATAGAGAGGAAGAGAAAGGGTTGCACAAGGAGGATATGCAAGTGATAAATAAAATTTTGAATCCCAGAAAATCCCTAGGTGGAATGGTGTGATTGACGATGCGGGCGAGTCGTTCGTATATGAATAACTAGAATTCAAGCTCAGATTTACGACACAGAAGACAGATTCATTAACCTCTTTGTTAGACATGGATGCACAATGAAATTGGGTATAATGTAGATGTAGGGAGTCTTCTCAATGCAAATTACAGAAATAAGAATATGAGCATAAAACGTTTCCAGCCATGGTCTTGGGTTTGTTTCGAGCTTGGAGTCCTCAGAATCCTCCATGATGGCTGATGCAGATTTGTTAACAATGGCGTCGGACATTTGATATATCTCCTCAATAGAACAAAATTGTGGATCACGGAAGGGGTTATGCTATAGTTGGAGGACATGCACTGTCGCATCCAGCTGTAGGACATGCAATGTCCCAAAACCAGCTAGAGGACACACAAGGTCACAACTGTGCTATGTCTGGCGACGACGTGTAGCCTTTGTAGAGAACTATTCCAGACGGAAGCAAAGCTACTGCAGGCTTTAAGTCTGCCAAGCCTTGAGTTGAGGCCAAATAAGTCTCCGAATAATATTATTGGCCAGAATACACTTTTTGCAAAAAAAGATTAGGTTAAAAATATTTGTAAAGTGTGTCATGGTAATAGATCTGTAAGAAATCGATTTCTATAGTCCCTACACTATGAAGGGACTAATAACTTGTCTACCCACAATTCTTATTAATATTAATAAGTAATAATGAAAAGTTATTGTTCTGATTAATTATTAATTATTAATTATTAATTATTAATTATTAATTATTAATTATTAATATTAATATTAATAAGTGATAATGATTAGTTATTGTTTTCAAATTGAAAATTAATCATTGTTAAGATATTGTAACTTCAAAGAATATTATATTTGTACTTTATTATTCTGGAGATGTTTCATTCCTCCTTGAAGACCTTATTGTATATCTGGAGATGTTTATTCCTCCGTCGGAATGTGGTAACTCGGGTTATTACACTTCCCTAGTGGGGGTCGGCCCTGTATGTGTTATGTGGGTCAAAGGGTTATTAGACCACCCTAGAGGGGTCGGCCCAGTCAGCTTTAGTGGGGTATTTAACCCATTAATTAAATACGAGCCTACATGTCTTGTGTCAAAGATAAGTAAGTGTAGTGTATAAATAGAGGAGGTGTATTCTTCATTTTACACACTCACTCACTTGAGAGTAGCGCACTTGTGGAGGAGAGGTCTGCTATGATGGAGGAGGAGTTCATGTCTTTGGTTTGCATCTTTGTATATTGCTGGTCATCTATATTGAGGAAGCTTTACTGGGTTTTCTACCCCATGAGGGTTTTCCAGGATAAATCTGTGTCTCTTGTGTTTATGCTATGCTTGTTGTTTCTTCAGTGATCCTATATATGCTATTATTGTAAAATGGAATGTAATGCTGCTACTTTCTGTCTTAGCATATTAAATATTAACAATAATAATATTAATAAGTAGTGAGAATGATAGGTTATTATTCAAGTTCAAATTAATTATTAAATTTAATGATGATGATAGGTTATTGTTGAAGCTCAAATTAATTATTAATATTAATATGTGAAAATATTATTAATATTAATAAGTAATAATGATAAGAAGATGAGAAGGAAGGGTAACCTGAAAATCCACTTTCATACCTGGTTTTGTCCATTACCTTCTTTGATAATAACTGGTAGCCATATTTCACTTATTTCAAGGCCCTCATCCCTATTTAGGTTGTTTGGATGCTTCATGATTTCTAAAGTTTCTCTCACCCTTTGTTTGTAGTAGTTGTCTTCTCTTGCAAGTAGCTTCATTTTTTCCAAGCAAACATGGTGCTTAGTTTTGAGAGAGTGCTCAGCCAGTGGGGAAGTGTTTGTCCTCTCCTTTCCTTGATTCTTACTTGAAGTGAATGCCCACTCTCCCCTATGTGATCTTTCCCATAGGAGCAATCTATTGTATGCACTCCTTTATATTAATGCCAATAAACCTTTTCTTTCACCAACCTCATTCTCTGTCTAATGGTTTCCATTGGTTTGAATGATGTCCATACTTCCTTCCTCCTCAATACCTTCTCAATCCTATCAATTACTCCTTGGATGTATGGGAGGAAGGCATTGAACCACAAATCTTTCTCTCTTTATACTGAGTCAAGTTATCTATTTGATCCACATCGCATTTGTCATTGTTGTCAAATGATAACATCGACTGCAACAAGTCATCGATGTCGATACAACTTCGACAAGTTTTGACTCGACGGGACTTCGAAAAAATTAGCAACTCCGATAGGTTCTGATTTTGACATAACTCCAACGAGTCTCGACTTCGACATACTGCGACACACTCCACACCTTCAACATATTCATCAACCTCGCAGTTCGTGACATTGAGATGCAACGTCGACATGCGACTAGCGACTGTCGAACTTCGATAGACTATCTCTCTGTCTTCCAATCGACTGTAATGGTTGAACTGTTGAACCGTTCTAATTTCTTCTTTGTAACTAAACGTAACGGGACCACCCAAGCATCTCAAAATTCTATATAAGCATGTATAATATTGTAACATACATCAATGTATCTGTTATTCAAGTAATAGAGAAGAACAGTTCACATTCCTACATATTGTATGTGCGTATTTGTGTTTATCTGTGTAGTGTAATCCTTCTTTTGCTCATTCTGATTCTTAAGATTCTGCCATAACAGAGCCGACTCATTCAGTCGAACTATTTTCCCCCTCGTGCTTCCTGGACATGACCTGGATCATTGGTATCAGAGCAATTAGTTTTTGTGCTTAAGTTCTGCGTATACACTTCTCTTGAAGTTACCTGACTTATACCGGTTCAAACTCGCTTGCAATCTCAGCAATCCAAGCAAACACTACCTCTAGAAACGGCAGACGAAACAAACGATAGACATACAGCCAAAGAGACAACACAGCTTATTGAGAAAGCTCTGGCTCGACACCGGACTAAAATGTTCACCTAGTTCAATGAAATTCTCATGCGATTTGCTTCCAGTCGACAAAGATGGAGAAAAGAGCCTCTCGACAAAGATGGGAGAGCCTCTCGACAAAGATGGAGAAAAGAGAACACCCCATCGACACATGGAATAAATTCATTGAACACATATGAAAGGAATTTTACCCATCGAAGTACCTCGAGCAGCAGTATAAGAAGTGGTAGCAGCTAAGTAAATGGAAATACCAATCAGTACAGAGTTACACCGACGATTTCTACTGAATCATGGCTAGAATTGGCGTCCAAGAAGAAGAAAAATTGCTTGTTCTGAAGTATGTTAGTGGATTGTCCCAGTACATTCAGCAGGAGATGGAATTTCTGACTATCAATACGCTTGCAGATGCCTTCCACTACACCAGCAAACTGGAAACCAAGAAGAAATGGAAAGTATGCTTCGCAACAAGGCCGACATCAAGATGAACACCCAACAAGAAGGCACCAACCGACTTCGACAAGTCAAAAACTTTTCAGCCGACACCACCAAAGCCAGATCACGACACAAAGCCTTTTCACAAGAGGGAATGTAGCAAAAAACTACCTACCGAAAAATGGTGCGATTACCACCACTCATCTTGGCATGGTACGTCTGAATGCAAATCTCATAAGACATTTTTGGCAAAAGTGTCGCCCTCCGACGTGTTCGATAAGACAGTGGAAGAATATGATCTAGACCCAACGACCCTTTTGACATCGACCACTCCAGCAGCCTCGACTATCGTCGATGAGGAGAAAAGAGAACGCCTGTTCCATACATGGATATGAGTCCAAAGAAACCCATTTCATTTTATTGTGGACAATGGTAGGTAGAATAACTTGGTTTATGAAGATCTCATGAAGAAACTAGGTCTTGTTACCACTCCACATCCTTAGTCTTACAACATCAGTTGGATGAAGGATGGATAAGAACTATGGATCACTCAACAATGCAAGCTTGCCTACTTTATAAAACCATTTGAAGATGAAGCACTCTGTGACGTGGCACCACTCTCCGTAGCCGATGCCCTGTTTGGGAAACCTTACCTCTAGGATAGACATGGAATTTATCAGTCATGACCTTAGAAGGTGATTGCCAGAATCCAAAAGCGATGTTTCAGCATACCAGAGCGTCAATCTACACCAACGGTTTCACTGATATCTACCTAACAGACAAAGAAGCGCATCAATCATGCTCAAAATTTTGCATTAATTATGATCAAGCTGCAACATTCTAAGAATATTGCAGTGACGAGTTGATTCACCGACCAATGCATCTCCTAATAGAATCAGCAAGTCAATCATATTCTTGATGAGTACCAGAACCTCTTTCAAGCTCCCGACGGAGTACCTCAAAATTGTCAAGTAAAACACTCCATTGAACTTGTTCCTGGTTCTTCTTTGCCTAACGCATCTGTTTACAAAAGATCCATTCTCGAAAATGAAGAGATTCATAGATAAATACAAGAATTAATTGATAAAGGTCATATCCTCCCCAACTCCTTTCCTTGTGGAATTCCAGTCATCCTAGTTCAGAAGAAAGAAGGGACTTAGGCATTTGCATCGACTACAGAGGTCTCAACAAAATTTTGGTAAAGAATCACTACCCTTTGTCGTAGATAGACGAGCTCATTGACTGTCTGAAAGGTGCTAAATTCTTTACTAAGCTTGACCTCAAGTCAGGATACCATTAGATTCCAATCGAGCCCTCAGATGTGTGGAAAACTGCTTTCAAGATGAAGGAAGGATTGTTTGAATGGTTAGTCATTCCTTTCGGCTTAACCAACACACCTGCGACCTTCATGCGACATATGGATAACATTATTCGACCCTTCATCGGAAAATGGTTCATTGTCTATCTTGATGATATACTGATTTTCCATCGATCATGGGAAGAACATGTCGGGTATCTTCGACAAGTCCTCGACACTCTCCAGGAACATCTGCTCTATCTGAACATAGACAAGTGCTCTTTTGCAATGACCAACATCAAATATTTGGGGTATGTAATTGAATATGTAGACATTCACGTCGATCCATACAAAGTACAGATCCTCAAAGATTGGCCCATTCCCAGAAGCATTCAAGAACTAAGAAGTTTTCTTGGTTTGGAGAATTTTTATCGATGTTTCATACTCGGATTCAATCACATAGCTTGGCCCTTGAATCAGTTGATGAAGGGAAGTGGGAAAACTGTCTTCTAATGGACAATAACACATCAAGCAACTTTTGAATAGCTCCAGCACAAGCTCTGCACTGCACCAGTACTTGTGTTACCTGATTTGCATCAACCCTTTGAGATTGAGACGGATGCATCGGACTATGCCTTGGGCGCTGTGATCACTCAGTCTGGTCACCTAGTCGCTTTTCATTCTGAGACTTTTAACAAAATAGTTAGAAGATACTCGACATATGAAAAAGAACTATACGCCATTGTGCAAGCTCTAAAGCAATGGGGGAATTACATCCTTGGAAAGGAAATGGTCAGTCTCACTGATCACAAGCCTCTGCAATTCGCTCCGACACAATCAAAGTTGCAAACAAACTGACAAATCAAGTGGATTAATTACCTACAGCAATTTTAGTTGGTGATTAATTATCGGAAAGGTAAATCTAATGCCACCGTCGATTGCCTCAGTCGACCACCCATTACTCTCCTTTGACAATGATGAGTATGCAAGGATATGACATGACCACTTGGTCACAGTTGTATGAGGAAGACAATGACTACTCAGCAGTCTACCGACAATTACAGACTAACAAGTCGTCGAACTCCGACTACTTCCTGAAAGACACCTTGCTATACAAGCTTGGACAACTTTGTGTACTGACCGGTGAGAATCAACAACAACTCATTTGGGATGCGCACTACAGCAAGACTGCAGGACACTTTGGAGTATCAAAGACACTTGCTATTCTACATAAGTATTTATTTTTGTCTACACTTTAATCTGACGTCAACAAGTACATTCGATCATGCGTGGTTTGTTCCATTGCTAAACCGCCTAATCGACGATAGGGATTGTACACACCTCTGCCAGTTCCTAGTCAACCATGGGAATCTATTTATATGGACTACTTGATGGGTTATCCTACTACCAGACATCAGCATGACGCCATATTAGTAGTAGTCGACCGATTTTCCAAGATGCCCATTTTCATACCATGTAAGAATACCATGAGAGTGCAGCAGACCGCTCAACTCTTCTTTACACATGTTTGGAAACACTTTGGTTTACCAATGACCATTATTTCTGAACGAGATGCCAGATTCATTAGCATCTTTTGGAAGACCCTCTAGAAACATCTAGACACATGACTCTCATTGTTGACATATTTCCATCCACAGACCGATGGACAGATGGAAGTTGTGAATCGCTTGGTAGTACAACTGTTTCGCATTTACAACCACAAGCATCGACGCACATGGGATGAAAGTCTTCCATACATCCAGCACAACTACAATCGAGCTCAGCAAAAATCTATAGGCAAGATTCCATTTGAGATCTGTTACAGATTTCAACCATCAATGCCTATCGAATTGATTAGCTCCTCAACACAGCAGAGTGACACCGACTACAGCCAGCGAGAAGTTGATAAAGTAATCAAGTTCAGACATCAGATATGCAACATCCAGAAGCAAGCATAGGAAATGTTGCAAAGCAAAAGCGAGAAAGCTAAGGCCCGACACGAAAAGAATCGTATTCCTCATTCATTCCAAATTGGGGATAAGGTCTGGTTACATCTCAAGAAGGAGCACTTCACTGGTCCATTCAAGAAGGTGAAACCTTTACGATATGGTCCATACAATATTCTTCGATAGATTGGAGAAAACGCTTTCCAGGTCGACATTCCTGCATGCCTGGGTCCGTATCCTGTATTTAATATGGATCTACTTTGACCATATCATGCACCGCTGTTGGAACATAACGACTTACCGATAGCAGAACCCAAAGACACCCATCCAGATGTTCAGGAGCCTCTTCCTTGTGACACTATCGTGGGACAATGAGTACGCCTTACAAGGATGAACAAAATTCCCTTGTTTCAAGTTGCCAAAGCTGGCCAGCTCCCATCTCAAGGAAAGTGGTACTCTGTCACTGAAATAAACGACAAGTTTCCTCACCTTTGCGAGCAAACAATGGGGACCATTGTTTCTTAAGGAAGGAGATCTGATCCACATCGCAGTTGGAATTGTTTTCGAATGCTAACATTGACTATGACAAGTCATCGATGTCGATACAACTTAGACAAGTTTCGACTCGAATGGACTTTGACAAACTCATCAACTTTGAAAGGTTACGATTTCGACACAACTCCGACGAATCTCGACTTCGACATACTGTGACACACTCCGCACCTTCGACATGTTCAGAAACCTCAAAGTTCGCGACATCGACATGTAGCGTCGACATGCGACCAACGACTGTCGAACCTCGACAGACTGTCTCTCTATATTCCAGTCGACTGTAATGGTTGAACTGTTCTAACTTCTTCTTTGTAACTGAACATAATGGGAAGGCACCCAAATGTCTCATAATTCTATATAATCATGTATAATATTGTAACATACATCAATCTATCTATTTTGCAAGTAATAGAGAAGAACAGTTCGAATTCTTGCATATTGTCTGTGCATATTTGTGTTTATATGTGTAGTATAATCATGCTTTTGCTCATTCTTCTTCTTAAGCTTCCTCCATAATAGAGATGACTCATTCAGTCAAACTGTTGTCCCCCCTGTGCTTCCTGGACACGACCTGGATCACTATTTTCCCAATGCCTTATTGATGTCTTTATTCTTATATCCTAGGAATCTAAAGACATGGGTCAAGTGATATTTTTCTTTTTCAAGATGTTCCTTGTGTGATATGTGGAAATCTTTCATGGATAAGGTGTTGACTACTCCAATTTTTTGAGTTGGATGGTGATATGAGTAAGCATGAAGGTAGCTCTTAGAGTGGGTTTTCTTCCTGTAGACCTCATGGCTAAGGGTTCCATCCTTATTTTTTCTCAGTAATACATCGAGGAAGGGGATGCTCCCATTATCCTCCATTTCCATGGAAATTTTTTTGTTATTAGAGAAATGATTGAGGTGTTCATGAAATTTATTAAGCTCAATAACCCCATGGGGTCATCTCACATTGATTTCATCGACATACCTATTCAATCTTTTGGGTTGTAAGGGGAAAGAGTGAAGGGCCTTCTTCTCGAAATGCTCCATACATATTAAGATATTAGAAACGATGGGAGATAAATGGGACCCCATTGCTAATCCACCAGCTTGATCGTAAAATTGAACTTTAAGCTCAAGAATGTGGAGCGGAGACATACTTCAACAAGTTTCACAGTTTCTGGATCTGCAACTTCAAATATTACCTGCAAAGCTTCATTGAGGGGGATTTTGGTAAAAATACCCATGACATCAAAGATGATTAGCAAGTCATGTGACTCCAATTTTTCTTCCTTAATGATATTTATGAAGTCCCAAGAGTCTTTGATAAACTAATCTGTTTTCCCAAAAAGTGGACTTAATAGACGACCTACTACATATTTTTCCAAATGATAGGTTGCGGATCCAGTTGTGTTCACAATCGTCCCAAGACGAACCCCGTATTTTTGTATCTTTGGGAGGCCATATATTCTTGGCATGATCTCATTACCAGGAACAAGATACTTCTTAACTCTTTCTTCGATGTTGGATTCCTTAATCTCTTTACTCACCTCTTTTGTAACCCTATAAATTGGACTATATGGTAACTTTTTATAGCTTCCGCTTTTTTCCAGGCACTCTATTATTTTAGTGTTGTAGTCCTCTCGGTTCATCACTTTAGTGGTCCCTCCCTTATCCGCCTTAAGAACCACTATTGCCTCATTCTTTCTCAAATTTTTAAGGGATTCATGTTCCTCAACATTTAGATTATCCTTTGGAGGGTTGGCATTCTTCAGAATCAATGCGCAATCCAGTCTCACGCTTTCTTTTCCTTCTTCAGATAGAGATTGAATGCTATCCTCCGTATTGCAATTAATGTTTTCCATTGGAACAAATTTGGGGGCTGGGGAAAACTCGAGACCTTTCTTGAGGAGATTCATTATGCTTCTGTCCAGATCCATGGATAGGTTAACAACCATTTTGTTCTTTTGGTTCACATCCTTATCGTTCATATCGTTGTTCTTGGTATATTCCAGTTCTCAAACTTCTTGTATTTTCTTAGGCCACCAGCACACCCTTCCTTCTCAGCCTTAGAGTAGAGCTAGCATCAACGAATCTCCATATGTCCCATCTAATAATCTTTGAAAGCTTTAGGTGGAGGTTCAATGCCTTACGTCATGAGTAATCATCCAATGCAGCTCTTATCCGCTTGATTTATCCATGAATTAGGGTAATTATGAGCTTTGTAAGCCATCATTCGTTCCACCGGTTTCTAAGGAGGTGATTCACAGTAACGAACCCGGGGATAACACAATTCTCCTTACATATTTTCAGGAATGCTAGATCTGCAACTCTTTTCTCTATTTTAATTCTTAGTCTTTCCAAAAGCCGGATATCATCACAGGTTTCCCCTCCATACAAGTTTGTGATTAAGGATTTAAGATTTCTGTGGTGGGTAGTGTTAGACGACCAAATATCCGGATTCTCCATGGTAGCCATTTTAAAGTCCACATTTTGAATCCTTAGTTGGATTCATCCTCAGGACATAATATCGAGGGAAGAGTTGCAATCCAGGTAAATAAATACAAGAGAGAGAAATTAGGTATGCCCATTCAGTTCAATTTCCAATTATACTTGAAGTAAGAATAGTGAAAGTTATAAATCATAATTTAACAAAGATCCTCAATTAATAATTATTATTGAACTTATTAATAAATAGTAATATCCTATCAATTTATTAATAATATTATGATAAAATTATTCAATAATAATCATTATTTAATAATAAGTATTAGTAACTTGTCCATCCACAATTCTTATTAATATTAATAAGTAATAATGAAAAGTTGTTGTTCTCGTTAATTATTAATATTAATATTAATAAATGATAATGATCATTTATTGTTCTCAAATTGATAATTAATATTCATATTAATAAGTAATGAGGATGACAGGTTATTATTCAAGTTCAAATTAATTATTAAAATTAATAACTATCAATTTCTTAATAATATTAATAAGTAATAACGAAAAGTTGTTGTTTTCATTAATTATTAATATTAATATTAATAAGTGACTATGATTAGTTATTGTTCTCAAATTGATCATTAATATTTATATTAATAAGTAATGAGGATGATAAGTTATTATTCAAGTTCAAATTAATTATTAAAATTAATGATGATAGGTTATTGTTCAAGATCAAATTAATTATAAATATTAATAAGTAATAATCTTATTTATATTAATAAGTAATAATGATAAGAAGATGAGAAGGAAGGGTAACCTGAAAATCCAACTTGATACTTGGTTTTGTCCATTAACTTCCTTAATAATAAGTGGTAGCCATATTTCACTTATTTCAAGGCCCCCGTTTCTGTTTAGGTTGTTTGGATGCTTCATGATTTCCAAAGATTCTCTCACCCTTCATTTGTAGTAGTGGTCTTCCCTTGCAAGTAGCTTCGTGTTTACCAAACAAACATGGTGCTTAGTTTTGAGAGAGTGCTTAGATAGTGTGGAAGTGTATGTCCTCTCCTTCCTAATGTGAGATCCATGTTCATTGATTCTTACTTGAAGTGGATTCCCAGTCTCCCCTATGTAACTTTTCCCTCATGATCAATCTACCATATACACTCCTTTATATTGGTGCCAATCAACCTTGTCTTTCACCGACCTCATTCTGTGTCTAATGGTTTCCATTGGTTTGAATGATGTCCATACTTCTTTCCTCCTCAATACCTTCGCAATCCTGTCAGTTACTCCTTGGATGTATGGGAGGAATTTCATGAGCCCACAAGTCTTTCTCTCTTTCTACTGAGTCAAGTTCTTTTCTTTTGCCAATGTGTTATTGATGTCTTTATTCTTATATCCTAGGCCTCTAAAGACATAGGTCAAGTTATTTTTTTCTTTTTCAAGATTTTCCTTGTTTGATATGAAGAAAGCTCTCATGGCGGAGGTGTTGACTACTCCAATTTTCTGAGATGGATGGTAATGTGAGTAAGCATGAAGGTAGATTGCAGAGTGGGTTTTATTCCTGTAGACCTCATGGCTAAGGGTTCTATCCTTATTTTTGCTGATTAATACATAAAGGAAGGGGATGCTCCCATTCTCCTCCATTTCCATGGTAACATTTATGTCATTAGAGAGTTGATTGAGGTGTTCATGAAATTTGTTAAGATCAATAACCCCATGGGGCCATCTCACATTGGTTTCATCGACATACCTCTTCCATATTGTGGGATGTAAGGGGAAAGAGTGAAGGGCCTTCTTCTCGAAATGCTCCATAAAGATGTTATTGAAGGTAGGCATTGCCTCATCCCACTTGGTAAAGTAATTGACCATGATGAAAATATACTTATGGTCATTGGTAGATGTGGGCCAGCATTTTTTCAATTTAATCCCCCATTTTCAAAATGGGTGATGACGAAAAAGCATCAAAGGAGATCTTGTTTTGATAGAAAAAAATTGGCATTTTTCATATCTTTTAAGGGAGTAAATATAGTCATTAAAGAGCGATGTCCAAAAGTAGATGGCATGTAGGATTTTTTGGGTGGTGTCCACACTAGATAAGTGGTTGTTGTATGTAATTTTGTGGCAATCATTGAGTACATGCTTGGCCTCACTATGAGATAGAAATATTGGCAAGATGGTGTCTGAACCTTGTCTATAGATACAATTGTTGATGAGGAGATAATAAAGGGCTTGGTGATGGATGTGATGATGATCATCACATGAGATATGGGAATCAAATTTATATGTGCAGAGACATATTAGGATGTCTTCATGACAAGGGAATTCAATGGAAAGTATGAATAAGTGGTCATCATGCAATTGATCATTTACATGGAGTCGTGTTTTTTCAGCTAAGGGATCAATAAAAAATTTGGTGAGAGCCGAGGGATTCTTACTTTTAGGGATCACAAAATCAAAGTCAAATTCCCAAAGAATAACAACCCATTGAGTGAATTTACCATTGATAATTCATCGACCTAGTATGTACTTCATGGGGTTTGAGTGTTTAATTAATTTCATCTTATGTAGAAATATGTAGTGGAAAACTATTTGCACTAATAAGATTATAGCTAAGGACAACTTCTTGTCATGGCTATAATTGGGTGGTGGTCCAAATTTTTTTTTATTGATGTAGTAAATGGCATTCTCACAATGATCCTCACCTATTTGAACTAACGCTCTTGCAACAAGGATGGGGGTTTCCAAAACATAAAGGTCGAAATCCATATCAAATTTAGGTGTAGAAACCAAAGGAGTCGAGGTAAGTTCCTTCTTTAATGCCACAAAGGACTTGATTTTTGTGTTTGACTATCCCATTAGAATGGGATGTCCTTTCAAATGAGATTTAAGAATCCCTATGCTTTTGTAGCATAGTTATGGATGAAGAGGAAAATAAATTTTTCTTTTCCTTGAATGCTCTACAATTGACATCATGCCTTTGGGGTTGCAATTCAAAAATGGCTTGAAATTTTAAAGGATCTGTTGTGGAAAAAATTGCACAAGTGTTCACTCTTCCACTTGGTAAGGGGATAGGACTTGTAGGCTACAGCAAGGCCTCAGTCCTTAGAGCCCCTGTGTGTGTGGTTGGTTGTCCTCCAAGTGATCCTGTAATAGAGTGTTAATGTAATTCACATAAAACAAAGAAACTTGAATAAAATTCAAAATAAAAGAGATGGGGGATGAATGCAAACTCCAACAACAATCCAAGGTATGCCAAACTACTTTGTATTTCTCAATGGTCAAGATGTACAACACCTAGGAGGCGTGGGATTCAAATAAAGGAAAAAATATCCCTTTGGGAGGCCTTTTTTGTCCAAATTATATGCTAAGTGAATGGTAGAACAATGGAGAGGAACTCTTTCCCCTTGAAGGAAGGTGGCAAGTGAGCTTGGGAACGCTTGCAATGATAGGAATAGGTGGGTTATGAGAAAGCTCCAACAAAAATCCAATATCATAACCTTTCTCTTGATTTATCTCTACAAAATGCATGCCGATGGCTTCCTTATATAAGCCAAGAGGTGGCCAACAAACAACTAGATCCAAATGTGAACCCATATCCTCCATGAACTAGTTCCAAAGTCAACAAGGGGGCTATTTAATGCCACCAAGTGTGTGAGGAGCCAAATTCAGATCCTTGGAGGTGATGGATCCTTCAATGCACCACGAGAAGTAGGTGGTCCCATTTTTTTTACAGTAGTGGGACTATCGAAGGAAAAACCATGCGAGTATAGCATGGGCATTAAACTGATAACCTATGCTATAGTGCGGGTTAACAATGGTTCAGCCGTGTGACCTCTTGTTTTGACTGATATTGGGAATTTTGGACTCATGTTGTCTTTTGTATTTGTTGAGGATTCTTGTGGTGAGATACATTCTCTATGTTGATGACCCCTTACTGGAAGAATCATTGAAATGTCGCATGTGTGTGAAATTTATGCATTAACAGATGCCCCCTGATGTATGAGGTTCAGAAGGTACTGTAGAGCTGATAACACACCATGTTTTATTTTGTTTCTCTCCAGCTATGTAGGACGAAGCATATGTGGGAAATAGTTTCCTCCCATGGGAGAGTATTTCTTGGTGACGACCGTTGGAGTTGTAGTAAAGAATATTTTTTTTATACAATCGATGAGGTTATACCCATGATTTTGAAATGCTTTCAAGGTGATTACAATAAGAGAGGGCCAAGGGGTATATCAATTATACTACTGGTACATGGACGAAGGTGGATTCGATCCATGTGAGAGTGAATAACCTAGGAACTATTGTAGAATGATGAAGAATCAATACTGCTGAAGATCATGATAAACCCACGGGGGTGGGCGACCAGTATGGTTTGTGAAGCTGCCTGAGAACTTCACTATGCCAGATGGACTTCTACCATGATTTGTAAATGTGAACATTGCTACCTTCAAAACTATGTTTCCTCCTGATGCGATAGATGTTTTGAACTCGAGCATAGGGGGAAACCACTCAGTTAGGTATCACTAATGAATCTCCTTACCAAGTTTGAGGTGATTCCTTATAGTGATTAAAATGGATCCCAAGGTACAACTGCAACTCTCGAAATGTAGAATTTTAACGTCAACGAGATATGAAGTACGTGATAAGATGAGGATATTATTTGGAGAACTTAGATCATGTTGTAACCAAATGAGGGATAGACAAACCTGACACAAGACTAGTTGATAAGTGTGGGGCTCATAACTTCCTTTGATCGATGTAAATATGGGCAGTGGGGACAACATATTTCCTTTCGAAATGGTACAGATTGAGACGGAGGGAGACAAAATGCAAATGAAAGGGATTTGATGGAGACATAAAATGGAGAGTAATGGTGATCGACCAAATGGATACTGCTTAGGATATTGAGACTCAAATACATCAATCAAAGGTGACCATGGGTTTATTCCAAAATAATATGGTGTTCCCGCAATGTGAGGTGATGGGGGAACTATTTTTACATAAAGAATAATGGTGGGGTCCCCACAGTTTTGGGTGAGTTGGGAGACCAATTTGGTGAGGGTGGATTCCCAATGGTTTTTAGTGGGTTGGGGGATGCTTTCCAAGATAAACTGGGGGTTAAACTTCAAACACAAATAGGGTTCCCCATGAACCAATTCCATGCAGTGTATGCTTGCGGGATAAATGAAAAGAGCTGAGAAATTCTGAGGGTGGGGGTCCAATAAGTGTCTTTGTGGAGGTAATGATACAAAGAATATTATGTGGGATAAATTTCTCGTGGAGGTATGAGTGGCCTTTGTGAATATTTATTGTAACATGGGCCGAGGAATATAATGTTATTTACTACGATATGTGGGGGAGTAAATGAGAAGCTATAAAATGATGAGCTAGGGGTGATGTTTTTAAGCTGGATCAAATTCCTCGTACTTGTGGGGGGTCGACATCATGGGTATCAGTTGAAGGATTGGAGGGAAATGGTGTGGACACCCATGGGGGGACATGCTATTCCTAGTGATGGCATTGATGGCACATCAATACTATGAATGAGGGCCATAAATGAGAATACTGATAAATGCATTATAAACGAAGGGGAAATAGTGCCTATATGTCAGCTTTAGAATGATACCTATGGTAGGGTTCCCAACACTATTTCTATATCTTGGAGTCTTACTCTTATAATGGAAAAACAAGATTCCTCTACTTGTATTGGTCGAGATCCTGCACATATGATGCACATACCCAAGTGTAGTAAAGAACATGAACAAGATACTGACAATGCAGAAATCATATAACCAAAACGAGTCGTACCTAAGGGGTATTGAAATATCAAGGGTAGAATAATTTTAAGTTACAACTCGTTGACGGGGTGGTAGAGGGTGAGACCTTCAGGGTCAATTAAGACATATGCCCCTTTGGGGAGACATTTCTTAATGACATAAGGGTCTGTCCATTTGGATACAAATTTACTGGGTCCTAGTTTGTTGTCTTTCTTGGTGTTGAAAACGAGGACAAAGTCACCTTCATTGAAGGTGCGCAGTCGGACCTATCAATCATAATGTGCCTTGGAATGGACTTTCATGGCTTTTTTTTGTTGAAGGGATTCTCGATGTTCTTCGTCAAGGTGTTCCAATGTAAATAGGCATTGCTCAAGGTCAGGGGTATCTGGTAGAAACTCAACAGCAGATTGGAGGGTAGGGATTTGGAACTTTATGGGAAGGACAACTTCTACTCCATGGACAAGGTGGAATGGGGTAAAACTTGTATCGGTCTTGACCGAAGTATGATAAGCCCAAATCGCAGGGAATAACATATGGTTCTAGTTAGTTTTTTTCTCATTCACTGTGTGTTGGAGCATAGTTTTAAGAACTTTGTTGAGAAATTCAACTTGGCCATTCTCCTGAGGGTAGTAAGCCGTTGCAAATTCATGTTTAAATCCAAACAACCACGATAGCTCTTCAAATGTCTAATTGCAGAAGTGTTTTCCATTATCGGAGACTAGCTGTTTGATGATGCCAAAGCGGTAGATTATGTGGTTAAAGAAGAAACATGTTGTAGTAATTCCTTTGCAATCGAATGTGGGCATTGCTACGTCCGATTTGATAAAGTAGTTGATGGTGACAACGATATATTGGTGGCCTTGTGCTGAGGTAGGGAGGCACTCCATGAAATTGATTTCCCATTTGAAAAATGGCCCAACAATGATGACTAGATGTAGGGGCGCCGATGATGATTGTGGTTTGTAGGAAAATAACTGATAATTTGCATGCCATTTGACAGTGTAGACACAATCTTTGAAGATGAAGGGCCAAATATAGATGACACATAATATTTTCTAGGTGGTGGCTATTCCTGATAGCTGGCCACCGCATGTACCAATATGATAGTCATTGAGTCCTTGTTCTGTCTCTTCGTGTGTTAGACAACGCCGCAATATGGTATCTATGCCATGGTGGTATAAGACGTCCCCGATGAGAAGGTATCTAGGTTCCCGGTGATGGATCTTGCGGCATTCATCACAGAATAAGTAGGGGGTGAAATTCTGAGTATGGAGATAAGTAAGCATATCTCTATACCATGGGTCCCATGGAGGTTCATTGGTGTGCATGGATTTGATTATCTCTTAATCTGTGGATAAGATGTACTCCTTTAACATGTCTTCATCTAAGGAAATGGGGTCTTTCGTATTGTTTTGAAGGGGGACCAAGTCGAGATGCAGGATGTTGAGATATTCATAGGTGCTTGGGGTGGGATCTAGGATCTCTTCTTGAGGAAATATTAAGGGATCCAAGACCTCCTTGGAGATAGGTGAAGGAGGATCAACATCTCTCTAGGACTCTAATAGGTTCGGGTTTTATGTTTCGTCTATGTGATTCTTTTGTTAATTATCCTCTTCGATTACCATAGGGAGGGAGGTCCCTCAAGGGGTAATGTTATTGGCTAAATGACTCTAGGTAGCACGTAGAGTATGAAATGTGGCCCTTTGGCCACTAGAGGACATTGGAATGCATGGAAACACATCAAATTGCATGAGTGACATGGTCGAGTGGCATTGGTTTGGTTTAAGACGATGGTCAGACTTTGTGGGCGTCACGACGATTGTTGGTATGGTATAGAATCTTCCCACTGAGGGGAAGTGTGTGCCGAGATCATCATGGTCACTGTATTAATGAGAGCCATTTCTGGTGATGAAGGGGAAGAAGTATCATCTAATTGTTGAGTGAGGTGAATGGTTTCCAATGCATCCCAAAATTGGGAGAGATCGGGGCAATGATGTGTGTAGTGCCCATGCTGAGAACACATGGCACATGTGTGATTTGTACACAGTGTTTTGGACTTAGATGTGGGCGAGGTGGTTGTGCACCCTTTTACCATTGGCGGAGCATGGGTTATGCTAACGGGGGTGTTTAGAAAATTTATTAGCTCCGGGAAAGAGGGGCATAGGTTGGTCGCATGGCCTTGTTTCCCACAAAGAGAACATGGTGGTTTAACTCTTTGAGTGGGAGTATTGGTTATTACTAGGGTTTTTAACCATTGTTGGTTGATGCCCCATTCTTTAGGATTAGAGACGTCTGACGAGTCGGATGTGGGGTTAGGTAAGAAAGGCCCTTTCAAGTTTGGTTGCTTGGTGCCCACTTTGGTGGTATTTGTGACGAATGGTTGTGTTTTAGTCACGAATGTCATAGGTTGGGCTGTTGTAACCGAGGGTGTTACGGGCCTTGTAAATGTAACAACTGAAATAGGTACAAACTCATAATGAGTGACTAGTTTGGAAGCCATTTTTGGGTAGGGTGGTGTAAGGTACCATACCAGAATACCCAAGGTGAGCCCAGGTAGAGTTAATTGAGCCATAACTAGTGTCCCTTGTACACCTATAGGAGGGTACAAGAATGGATTTGGAATATTAGTGGAACCGATGGACTCAACGTTTGTTCAGTGCCATGACTCAGCAGCTGTGCTGATGATGGTGTTGAGGTGGGGATGGCTCCATTTTAAATGGTGAAAATTGTGCACATTAGGCCATCGGTGTATGTGGGGATCTTAGGTGGTGGTCCCAAAATATACTCCTAACAAATTGGAGTCCTTATACATTCCAGTGGCGATATCGACATACAGTTGATCCTTGTTGACGAGAGTTGGCAAGACATTGTCAAGATTATTTGTGGTGTTGGGGTCATAGTACTTAAGCTCATCTAGGGTGATGGCCTTCCCATTTAAGGGAAACATCATGATTCGGAAGACTGAGGAGGAAACTGCCTTCATGGCGTACATATAACTACACCCCAAGAGGATGTTGTAGTTGAGTTCGGCATCGACTACCTCGATATCGATCATAACCATTCCCCCCCTAGTTCGATGGGGAAATTTTGGTACAATACTATTGGTTGGGATGGTATCCCATCATATGCATGAAGAGTGATAGATGAGGGGACCAGCTCGGGTGACCCTAACCGTTTCCAGACTTTCGAGGACATTACGCAAGTGGATGCGCCTTCATCGATGATACAATGATGAATCATAATGTTATTTACTGTGACGGGGACTTGAAATGCGATTGACAAGGGTATTTGTGGTTCACTTTTGTCGAAGTCAAAGGTCATGAGGCATGCATCAGAAGGATCGACGGTGCCAAGTGCATTGAGCAATGATTTTCACTAGGTTCCACATGACTGTAGAACTTCTAACGTGGATATGGTTGCAAGTGATTTAGCCAAGTCATCCATAAAATTGTAGTTGTGGGCAGCTTTCATGTGAGGTTTATTAGGAGTACGTCGAAGTGGAACTTTGGGAATATGTGGAAATTGTTCGGCACTTGGGTGTGGTATTTGTAGAGGCCCCCCTAAGGAGATACAAGCTTCTTCCACTTGGGGGGTGTCAGGCCTATCATAACCCTTGTCTCGAGTCTAAATATTTATATCCAATGTGTATATATTTTGAAAATAGCCATCATCGAGGGGAAGAGGATCTTACCATTGTGTAACTATCCCTTGGTTTGAAAAGGGTTGTTGTAACACAATGGTTTGGGGTTGGGGGAGGTTTGTGGCCGGAGGGGGATTTGTCACTGTCTTCTTCTTGGATTCCAATAACTGTTGGGATTCGGGGATAATAGGACAATGATGTTTGTAATGACCATAGTCACCACAAATGGAGCAGTAGTAATTGGTCCTCAAGTTGGCGTTCTTCCCTTGTTTGGGGGGGATTGTTATTACCCATGTTTTTGCTACCTGAATTCTAGTTTTGCTAAGGAGGGGGATCGCCCCTTTTCCCCATCTGTTGGTTTTGTTTCTTCTTATTCCCCTAAGTCTGAAGATTATGGTGGTTTGCAATGTTCAACCTGCTCAAACTATTGAGCTTGTTGAACGTAAGAAGGTTGAACCAGGTTCACCCGCATGTCAGGTGCGGGTTGTTGACCAGTCGGGCATGGGAATGGGTAATAAGGGTTATATCTGGAGGGTGGGATAAATGTGATTTGTGTTCCATAAGATGTGGATATAGGAATGTCTTGTTCCATTGGCAATGTAGGAACCATTATTTTTTGGATAACGTTTGGCTAAGTAGGACTACAGGTTCCATATTGTAACTAACCAACTGATGGGGTTGGTACCATTGTAGGGGGTACCGATGTTGATGGCATGGATGGGAATTTTGGAGCCATGTTAAATGGAACCTACGTGGTAGGAGGAACCTTCCATAAGTAGGAAATAGACCCAATAATCCTATTTTCTGAATGTGACGAGCCCGCAGTTGTAGGATCCAGCAACCGATGCCGAGGGGCATCAGGAAGGATGGTGTAAAGGTAGCCAGATTGTACATATATGAGATCAAAATTCCATGATTTCATAATTTCCTCTTCCTCTCTTTGCGGCATGGGGGTGGAAACATCTTTAGCTATGGCAGGTTGTAGAGATTTGATAAACCAATCCGACAGAAAGGGTGGTTGTATTTCTATTTTACACAAAGTGCGGCACTTACACCACTTGTGGATGTGATCCTCGATGTGGGTGGATGTATTTTGTCAAAATTCTATGTGAATTTCGAGAACTAGGTCATGTCAGATCGAAAGTTGGAATTAAGTGAGAAATGCGGTGGCCAATGTCGTAAAGGTGGAATGGGTCACTCTCAATAGGTTTACATACCATTTTGTTGTTATTCTGGTGAGGGTACATTGGAAGAGGAGAATCATTATGGGATCATCCACTATTCTATTAGATGAACACCATAAGTAAAAAGCCATGACATGTTGGCGGGATCATCCCCTTGCTTTCTGTGATATTGCTTTTTCAAATTTTATTAAAATGCCCAATTTTTCACTTTTTTTCCCAATTTCGACCTTTGACTAGTTTTACTATTTTGACCTCCAAATCAACCCAAATGCTCCCAAATCTTCTATAGGAGTGTATGAATGGTATTTATACTTGAATATAAGGTCGAGGGATGTTTTATGGACCTCCAAATACTAATGCAAACTTGATTTGTATTCTGATCAATATATGTAATTTTGACTAGTAATTTGTGCATCAAATCCCCCCCCCGGGTAACACTGCAAATGGCCTTCCAAATGCCTCCAAACTCCCACAAATTTATGAACAGAGGTATATAATGTGTTAAGTATGTGATTAAGGTCTCATATGCACCATTAATTGATTTTTACTACTGTTCTAACTCTCTCACATTCAACAGAAAAAACCTCCAATTCGACCCTTGGGGAAATGGCACTATTTCACCTCCCAATACAACTAAACTGAGTAAAAATGCTTCAAATGCTCAAGTACAGTACATGAAACTTGTAGAAGACATCCAT
The DNA here is from genome assembly GCA_027924585.1 of Larix kaempferi. NCBI lineage: Eukaryota > Viridiplantae > Streptophyta > Pinopsida > Pinales > Pinaceae > Larix > Larix kaempferi. The sequence continues at coordinate 20,079,681 of BSBM01000025.1, forward strand.
GGCAGCATATTTATCACAAATATATCAGATAATCATCCATACATTTGAAATAATCAACATTATAGTGTCATACATCAATGCATTGGGGAAATGGACATTGTTTGCTCATTAAGCAATAGTTTTGCATACAACCAGTGAGTATTTTGACCTGATACTTTCTAAATATCAATAAAAGATGATATGAATCTATTACAATCAGAAATATATAATGAGAAGCTCTCTCAAGAAGCACAAGTGCTCACCAAAAACGCCCTCCCTCAAGGAGCACGAATATGCCTTCAAAATTGGAAACGGTGGAGAGAAAGTGCTGCACTAAACCAAACCATGAAACTTCCTGTAGCTGCTACCTGCAAATACAAACTCCATTAAAGCACCATGAAAAACCTGAGTGGCCTCTCCAAACACCAACTTGGATGGGAATCTTTCACCCTCGAAATTGGCTAAGGCAAGAAACTAGTCATCCACTAGCTCCCTCTTCACAAATGCAATTTTTCTCAAATCATCAAAAGCCATTATCATACTTGATTTCTACATTTCATAACCAACATTAGCCTTCAAGGGGTCGAAATCCTCTCAATATATTCAATAATTTTCCATTTAGAAAATATTCCTCATTTGCCACTTGTCTCCTAGTTCCAACCTTCCATCTTCTCCCAAATTTGAATTTGAATCTATTTAGATTCCTCCAACTCCATGAGCGCCTTCTTGAGCCTATTTTTGGGGCTGACATGTCATAATGGTCAGGTGTAAGAAGTCAGGTCTGAATTCTGTCATAAATGTCATAGATGCTTCATTATTGTTGTCATAAAACTAGGGAATCTAGCCCAAGTGTCCACTAGTCTCCAATTTGACTCTTCCTCTCCCATGGAGGTTACTATTCCATCCCATTTCGACCTAAGATGCTCAATTCCATGTGTTATGACTTACCAACTCACCCAAGAGTGTTCACCTTCCCATGAATTCGAATTGGCAAGAGAGAGCTGCCATGTGTCATTGAAAAATCAAGCTAGTGTGGGTCCCACCACCTCCATATGTCTCCAAAACCACTTGCCACCTAGAATTTCTCTTGAATTTATTTATTCATCATGTTTATTAAATTATTGAACCCTTCTAATGTCTAAATACCATTTATTAGTTTCCTTATTACCATCCCACATGTGCCCATCCAACCTAGGAAACTAGTAGGATTGATGGGATTGTCTTACTATGCACTTATTTGAATGGGGACATTACAGTCCTCCCCACCCAATATTGCTTGTCCTCAAGCAATTTCAAATTTGGATGCTGCAAAATCTTCTCCTCTTCCCATGTGGCATCTTCATTTGGTAAGTCCTTCCATTGCACTAAATATTCTTTGATGATTCTACTCCTCAACCTTCTTTCCCGTGTCTTCAAAATCTTTTCCGGAACAAGTGTGAGCTGACCTTCATCATCCAAAGGAGGAAGTATTTCTGAAGTGATGATTTGCTGACCAAGAGATTTCTTAATACAAGAAACATGAAATACATTGTGGATTTTACTCCCTTCCGGAAGTTCTAGTTCATATGCTACTTCTCCAACCTTCCGCACTACCTTGTATGGCCCATAGTACCTTGGTTTTAATTTTTCTGCTCCATTATTTTTTAGAGATGTTTGTTTATAGGGCTGCAACCTTAAATATACTAAATCATTGACTTGAAAGGTTCTCTCTTCTCTATGTCTATCAGCATATTGTTTTTGCTGATTTTGAGCAACTTGCAAATTGTCTTTCAAGAGCTTTAAAATTTCTTGGCTCTCTTCCACCCAATCTTTAGCCTTTGGGGCTCTACTATCACCAAATATAATGTCAGCAAATGTAAGTGCATCATAACCATATAATGCTTTGAAAGGAGACATTCCTATTGACATATGATAAGTGGTGTTGTAGCAAAACTCACCCAAGTGTAGCCATTTTTCCCATGCTTTTTGCTGCCCTTCCACATAGTTTCCTAGGTATCCTTCCAACCATTGGTTTACCCTCTCTGTTTGTCCATCAGTTTGTGGATGATAGCTAGTACTTGGAGTCAATTTAGTGCCTACCAATCTAAAAATTTCTTTCCAAAAAGCACCCATGAATCTACTATCTCTATCACTGATAATGCTCTTGGGAAGCCCATGCAATTTGAAGATTTCTTTGAAAAACATATCAGCCACTTGTGCAGCACTAAAAGATGATGTAACAGCAAAAAAATGAGCAAATTTTGTCAACCTATCAACTATCACATAGATACAATCCTTACCCAAGGATTTAGGCAATCCGGTGATGAAATCCATGGAAATACTGTCCCATTTTTGCTTCGGAATGGGCAATGGTTGTAATAGGCCGGCTGGACATGTAAGTTCTGATTTGTTTTGTTGACATGCTTTACATTCATTCACATACTTCTGAACATCTTCCTTCAGCCCCTTCCAAAAAAATCTTTGCCTCAACTGTCTATAAGTTTTGAAGATCCCCGGATGGCCCGCTAGTGGGGAATCATGTGCTTCTTGCAAAATTTGGTACTTGAGCTTGGAGTTATGAACTAAATAAATTCTTCCCTTATAATATATTATCCCATTCAAAATCCTATAATTATCATCCCCTTTGATTCCATCCAACACATCACAAGCAAATTTGTCTTTGGCATATTCAACTAGTAGCATGTTTTTCCAATCCTTAGCAATATCCATGAGAGAAAAAGAAGGCCTTCTTGACAAAGCATCTGCTACTATATTATTCTTTCCTTTGACATATTAAATATCAAAATCATAAGCTTGAATCTTTCTTACCCACTTTTGTTGCCTTTCATTTAGATCCTTTTTGGGTGAGAAAGTGTCTTAGACTATTGTGGTCAGTTTTCACCACAAACTTGCTGCCCACCAAGTATTGTCTGAATTTGGACAATGCATGCATAATGGCCAGCATTTCTTTATCATAGATGGAGTAAATTTTTTCATGAGGCTGCAAATTTCTGCTCTCAAAGGCTATGGGGTGTTGGCCTTGCTTTAGGACAGCCTCTATTCCTTCACCTGAAGCATCACATTCCACAACAAAAGGTTTAGTAAAATTAGGAAGTGCAAGTATGGGACAACTACTCATTACCTCTTTCATTTTTTGGAAGGCCTTTTCAGCCTCTTCATCCCACTTGAAAGCATCCTTCTTAGTCAAATCAGTGAGTGGAGAAGTCAACTTGGAGAACCCTTTCACAAATTTTCTGTAGTAGGTGCATATGCCAATAAAGCCTCTCAATTTGGTAATATTTTTTGGTGATGGCCATTCCAAGATAGCCCTGATTTTTTCCATGTGTACCTTCACTCCTTCTTGCCCAATAATGTGCCCAAGATACAGTAGTTCTTTCATTCCAAATTCACATTTTGATAATTTATCAAATAAGGACTCTTCTTGCAAGATTTTCAACACAATCTCTAACTGCTGCAAATGCTCTTCCCATGTTTTACTGTAAATGAGAATATCATCAAAGAAAACCAAAACAAACCTTCTTAGTTGCTTGCAAAATATCCTATTCATACATGCTTGAAAGGTGGCTGGAGCATTGGTTAACCCAAAAGGCATGACAAGAAATTCAAAGTGGCCAAAATGACATCGAAAAGCGGTCTTTTGCACATCTTCATCTTTCATTCGAATTTGGTGATACCCTGATCTAAGGTCAATTTTTGAGAAGTATTTGGCCCCATGTAGCTCATCCATGAGCTCATCAATCCTAGGAATAGGATACCTATTCTTTATAGTCTTTTTGTTCAAGGCTCTAAAATCTATGCACATTCTCAATGTTCCATCTTTTTTCTTCACTAGCACTACTGAAGAAGCATAAGGGCTAGAGCTTGGTCTAATGAGCCCCAACTCTAGGAGTTCTTGGATAGCTTTTTCAATATCATCTCTAAACCTTTTAGGATGTCTATAAGGTGGTATCTGAATGGGTGAAGTACCCTCCTCCAAAACAATACTGTGCTCAACCCCTCTATCCGGTGGCCTACCATGTGGAAGGTCTCTAAAAACCTTTTCATATTTTTGCAAAGGTCTCTCTATCTCCTTTGGGTGTTTGACAATATTTATAGTTGGCTTGGGAGATGTAATATGACATTCAGCAGCCCATTCTATATCCCCATGCCTCAATATAGATCTCATGCTATTGCAAGTCACTACTTGATTTGGATAAGTGTGTTGCCCTCTCACAACTCTTTGTACTCCTTTTGAATCTTGAAATTTCATTTCGGGAATTTGATAATTTACTGTATGCTCTCCTATTGAATACAACCATTGCACTCCCAAAACCACATTAGTATCAGCAACATCAACCACATAAAAACTATCAACAAAATTATAGTTACCTACGGTGACTTGCAGCTTTGGAACCCATGTTTTGCATTGCATTGTGTTGTGACCGGGAATGACAACTGTGAAGCCATCAAATGGTTCAATAGGTATCTTTCTTTTCTCTACCATCTCTGCATCAATGAAGTTATGAGTGGCTCCTCCATCTATCAAAACTGAAGTTCTTTGTCCTTGTACCACACCTTTGCATCAGATAGTATGATAGCGAGGTACTGCTGAAAGCACTGCCATTCTTGCTTTGTCCAGTGAAGGCTGATTTTCTTCTTGTCTTTCCTCTTCTACTGCTGTCTCATATGACTCTTCTTGATCTGAAATATGTCCATCTTCATCCATTCCCCCATCATACCCCTCATTATCAGAAAATACTTCTATGTATTGAGCCTTTCCTTTGGTACATTTGTACCCCGGTGTCCATGGTTGGAAGCATGTGAAGCATAATTTCTTTTTTCTAAGTTCATCCCTATTTAGTCCCTCTTTTTTATTCCTCTCAAATGACTCTCTTTGCCAAGGTTTCTTATCATATCCATCCCTTTGCCAAGTTTTCTTTTCAAATTTATAGCTAGGCTTAGGAGGAAATCTTGTTTTAGGAAGTACATTTTGGAGATCCCTAGTCAAGCTCATTGCATCTTTTAATGTAGTTGGCTTGTGGGCTTTGACCAAACCTCTTAAGGGTTCATCCAAACCTTCAGTGAACAGCAATACTAACCTTCCCATAGATACATCAGCCACCGTGACTGATAATTTTTGAAAGTCCATCATATATTCAGTAGGGGACCCAGTTTGCTTCAATTGAGCTAGTTCTTTGAAAGGCAATTATGGATCTTTTTGTTCAAATCTTTCTAGTACCCTGTCAACAAATTCTCCATATGTTTTAACCTGATTATGACCCAAGGTTTTCAGCCCATGAAACCACCATTCATTGGCATCTCCTTCCAGATGCAAAATGGCCATTTTTAATGCATCCTCTTCCAACATAAGATTCAGCTGAAAATATACATCCAATTTTTGCACCCAAGTGTTAGCAGAATTTTGAGAAGAACCATCAAAAGTAGGAAGTGACATTTTTCCAATAGAACTATTTAATTCTTTGTTTTGGAATGGACTCCTATTTTCTCCCTTCCTATTAATCTTTTTCATAGCATCAATGTAGTCACTGAGTGGTACACCTCTTTTACACTCTTCATTCAAATCATTCCAATCATTTACTAGTTTCTTGTAATCCAATTCAAGATTGGGCTCTTCTTTGGGTGTGAGAAATTTAGGTGCAGTAGGCCTTTGTGTGCTTTGAAATTCATCAGGTCTATTATGAGGTCTTGTACTTGAGAAAATATGCTCATTCCCTTTCATCTTTTCCCCTGAGTGTGAACCACTATTATCTCCTATTATCCCTTTGCTTTGAAGCTGGCTAATCAACAATTCGAATCCTTGCAACAATTTATCACCTATCCTATCCATGTTTGCTGAAAGTTTAGAGAAACATGGATCTAAGGTTGCAATAAGTTCCTCCTTATGTTTTAATTTGTCATCCTCCTCTCTACCCATGGTTCCAGCGAAAGACTCATCTTTTTCTACTACCTCTTCTTCAACAAAAACCTCTTCAACTACTGGTTCAAAGGGTGGTGGATTATTATTTTGACTTCTTGTTAAGACCATCATGTTCCAAGAACATGCTCTGATACCACTTGTGATATCCCTTTTTCAAATTTTATTAAAATGCCCAATTTTTCACTTTTTTTCCCAATTTCGACCTTTGACTAGTTTTACTATTTTGACCTCCAAATCAACCCAAATGCTCCCAAATATTATGTAGGAGTGTATGAATGGTATTTATAATTGAATATCAGGTCTAGGGATGTTTTATGGACCTCCAAATACTGCCGCAAACTTGATTTGTATTCTGATCAATATATGTAATTTTGACTAGTAATTTGTGCATCAAATCCCCCTCGGGTAACACTGCAAATGGCCTTCCAAATGCCTCCAAACTCCCACAAATTTATGAACAGAGGTATATAATATGTTAATTATGTGATTAAGGTCTCATATGCACCATTAATTGATTTTTACTACTGTTCTAACTCTCGCACATTCAACAGAAAAAAAACCCCCAATTCGACCCTTGGGGAAATGGCACTATTTCACCTCCCAATACAACTAAACTGAGTAAAAATGCTTCAAATGCTCAAGTACAGTACATGAAACTTGTATAAGACATCCATGGCAGTACATTGATCACAAATATATTAGAGAATCATCCATCCATTTTAAATAATCAACATTATAGTGTCATACATCAATGCATTGGGGAAATGGACATTGTTTGCTCATTAATCAATAGTTTTGCATACAACCAGTGGGTATTTCAACCTGATACTTTCTGAATATCAATAAAAGAGGATATGAAGCTATTACAATCAGAAATATATAATTAGAATCTCTCTCAAGAAGCACAACTGCTCACCAAAAACGCCCCCCCTCAAGGAGCACGAATATGCCTTCAAAATTGGAAACGGTGGAGAGAAAGTGTTGCACTAAACCAAACCATGAAACTTCCTGTAGCTGATACCTGCAAATACAAACTCCATTAAAGAACCATGAAATACCTGAGTGGCCTCTCCAAACACCAACTTGGATGGGAATCTTTCACCCTCGAAATTGGCTAAGGCAAGAAACTAGTCATCCACTAGCTCTCTCTTCACAAATGCAATTTTTCTCAAATCATCAAAAGCCATTCTCATACTTGATTTCTACATTTTATAACCAACATTAGCCTTCAAGGGGTCGAAATCCTCTCAATAGATTCAATAATTTTCCATTTAGAAAATATTCATCATTTGCCACTTGTCTCCTAGTTCCAACCTTCCATCTTCTCCCAAATTCGAATTTGAGTCTCTTTAGATTCCTCCAACTCCATGAGCGCCTTCTTGAGCCTATTTTTGGGGCTGAAATGTCATAATGGTAAGGTGTAAGAAGTCAGGTCTGAATGTTTTCATAAATGTCATAGATGCTTCATTATTGTTGTCATAAAACTAGGGAATCTAGCCCAAGTGTCCACTAGTCTCCAGTTTGACTCTTCCTCTCCCATGGAGGTTACTATTCCATCCCATTTCGACCTAATATGCTCAATGCCATGTGTTATGACTTACCAACTCACCCAAGAGTGTTCACCTTCCCATGAATTCGAATTGGCAAGAGAGAGCTGCCATGTGTCATTGAAAAATCAAGCTAGTGTGGGTCCCACCACCTCCATATGTCTCCAAAACCACTTGCCACCTAGAATTTCTCTTGAATTTATTTATTCATCATGTTTATTAAATTATTGAACCCTTCTAATGTATAAATATCATTTATTAGTTTCCTTATTACCATCCCACATGTGCCCATCCAACCTAGGAAACTAGTAGGATTGATGGGATTGTCTTACTATGCACTTATTTGAATGGGGACATTACACTTTCCTTCGAATTTTGGAATATCAGAGGGAAGTTTATCTAGCATAGCTGGCCATGTTGGATCATGTGCAATGGGGTCATTGATAAGTTTTTCCAAATTAGGGAGATTCAAACTAGCCATGAAAGGTAGAGTAGGGGAAGTTGCTCCTACCATTGTGTGTTGGGTGTGGTTTCCATGAGGGGGAGACCTAGGTGTTGTTGCAAACAATGATTGACCTCCTACGAGGGAGGAGTGATCCACAAGGATCGAAGGATCTATGAGAGGAGAATCTAGAAGGGTAACTCTTCCAAGGGGGGATGTGTAAATGTATCTCTAGTCTCTCCTAGGGGGGGAAATGAAGTTGATACTCTTCCGGTGGCAGAGGAGGTGAAAGGATTTACACTTTATCCTAGAGGAGAAAATTTTCCAAGCAAGGAGTGGCCTCACCCAGATGATCCTATCAATGTGGCCTGGGAACAGTCCTGGATAGAGTAACTTCCACATGAACCATGGGGAGAAGGCATAAAAACACCCCTCGAGAGAGGGGATAGGCCTTGCAATATTCGAGACTTCCTTAGGTGGTTGTTTTGGTCCTCAATGGTGAAGGATTTCTATCAAATGAGAGTGATGGTGGAATTAAACACAATTGAACAAATGCAAAAATATTCCAACCACAACAGATGCAAATATGATGCAATAGGTGAGTGATATGTGCAAAGTCGGTTTTAGTGCAAGAGTTCCCACATGTAGTTTTTATTTAATTATGACTTAGTGAAATTTTATTTAAGAAGAAAATAAATATAAATTCCATAAAAATACCTAATGAACTTCCTCTCAAATGTAATTGCACCTCCCAAAAGAAAAACTAGTGGTGATGATGGTATCCACGCACCATTGACTAGTGGAGGTAACAAAGAGCTAGTTCTACTGGAAATGGGGCCAATTTTCCAATCAAGATTACTTGGAAACACCTCCGAAAGGAAATAGCTAACTTCATGATTCAATTGCACTCACAATTACTCCTTGGCGATGTCCTAAGTTTGGCCACTAAGATACCTTGCGTCAAGTGTGGATTAGTGGTTCGTCTTGCACAGTGTAGTGTCGCCTCCCTACGATAAGTTGAGTGTCTTGTACGGTATATTAGGGTAACTGTAATATCCCTTTTTAATAATTTTATTAAAAATGGCAATTTTTCACTTTTTTCCCTAGTTAGACCTTTGACTAGTTTTGAGCTCTAGGTCCCCAAATTGCTCCAATTGCTCCCAAATATTCTAAGGAGGTATATGGATGATGTTATAACATAAATATTTTTTTCAGGGATGCTTTTGGACCTTTAAAATGCTTCTACAAGTCCTCTTTCAATTCTGTCCAATGTAGGGAACTTTACTAGTAATTTCCATTCGACTAGTATTGGTCTCTAGGCCTCAAATTGACTCCAAATGCCTTCAAATATTAAAGGAATGTGTATGAATGATATTAGGACTTGAATATGATGTTCAGGGATGATATATGGCCACCAAAACACCTCTGTAAACTCTCTTTTCTTTCTGGACCAAGTATGCAATTTTACTAGTAATTTGGGGTTCAAATCCCCCTGGGGTAAGTACTGAAAATGGCTTCCCAAATGCCTCCAAACCCACTCAAATTTATGAAAAGAGGTAGGAAATTTATTAAGGATTTTATTAAGGTCTCATTTTCACCATTAATTGATTATTATATCTGTTCCAACCCTCTCCCATTCAGCTGCAAAAATCACCAATTTGACCCTTGGGGAAATGACACTATTTCTTCTACCAATGCAATTAAACTGATTAAAAATACTTCAAATGATCAAGTACAGTACATGAAAGTTTTAAAATACATCCATGGCAGTAATTTAATAAAAAATTCATCATATAATCATCCATTCATTCGAAATCATCAATATTACATTGGTTCACAACAAGGTAGTGGGGAAATGGCGCTGTTCTTTCATTAAAAATGAGATTTACACATTTCTACTTGGAATTTCGACCTGAAACTTTCTGGAGATGAAGAAAAGAGTATTTAATTCATATTACAAAATAAATTGGGAATTATAAGCTCCCCCAAAGAGTAAAATATCTCACCAAAAATGCCCTCCCTCAAGGATCAAGAATATGCCATCAAAACTGGAAATGGTTGAAGGAGTGAGATGCAACAGAAGAAACCATGAGCTTCCCTGTAGCTTACACCTACAAATAAAGACTCCATTAAATATCCAAATGAAAATTATGAATGGCCTTTCCAATTACCAACTTGGATGGGAATCTTTCACCCTCGAAATTGGCCAAGGCAAGAAACTAGTCATCCACTAGCTCTCCCTCTTCACAAATGCAATTGAAAATTCTAAAAATGATAAAAGCTGGTTTCATTATTTTTTATTGACATTTATAAACTTCTAATTTCCTCCATGGGTCGAATTCCTTCCAAGAGACTCATTCCAACTCAAGTTGGGAAGAGATTCCAAAGAACGCCACTTGTACAACAATTCCTAGTCTCCCGCTTCCACCAAATCACATGTGGAAGCACCTTAGCTGCCATAACACCCTTGAGAGCCCTCTTGGAGTCTATTTTTATCCCTGACATGTCATATATATCATATGTCAGCCTTCAGGTCTGATTTGTGTCATAGGTGTCATAGCATCTTCATCATTGTTGTCATAGAGCTAGGGAATCTAGCCCAAGTGTCTCACCAGCTCCAAATTGTCTCTTCCTCTTCCATGGGAGTTACTCTTCCTCTATATTTCGACCTCATTGACTCATGCCAAGTATTATTGACCTTATAACTCATCCCAAGAACATTAGGCTTCCCATGGATTCGAAATTGCAAGAAGAGGATGCCATGTGGCACATAAATTCTAGCTTGTGTGGATCCCACTTCCTCCATGTGTCTTCATGATCAAATGACACTTTGATTTTCACTTGTATATATTTATTTATCTCCTTTATTAAATATTTATTCCATCCTAATGTTCCAACATCATTTATTATCCCCATTATTCCAAATCCCAAAGCTTCCACCCCAAACCTAGGAAACTAGTAATTTTCCTCCTTGGTAATTATTTGACCTTTAGCATCAATTTGACAAACTCTAATGAATAGGGCCAATTTGCTTAGGCCATTGTGACCCAATGCCAAATTTGGGACATGACAGTAACTATACCTTGAATTTCACCTCCTTGGTCACGACGCACTTATGATCCAGGTTTTCTTTGAACACTTGCTTATAGAAGGATTTTTGAAAGTACCTTATAAGTCAACAATGCTATGTTTCAAAATATCGCTAACGAAACTAGATTGGTGGGCATTAATGGATGCCTATCCCGATCAATCCTGCCTAACTAAAATGTTATTTTGTGACCTCCTGTGGAGGATTTTAGTTGGTTATAAAATTACAAATTTGATTTTAAGGGGTTTGAAATTCACTTAGGGAGTGTAAGAGATGTATTTCACAATTCCTACCTTTCTAAATCACCAAGCTTACAAGAAGTGCAAGGTGAAGAGCATACTAGGATCCTAACAATGTTTAGTTCTCTTAGTCTTTTCTAGTGGTGCAAACACATGTGATGAAAGAAAATCAATTGTCATACAATTAATTAGAAGAGTATATAAAGAAAACGCCAAAGTATAAGTACTTTAAACTCTAAAAGATGCTCATGGTGCTTTGCAAATCAAAATGCTAACTAATTGAAAAGTGTGAAATGGAGGTATTTCACACTTCTCACCCTTTTCTGATTCACCAATATCACAAGAATTTGGAGGCGAACATCATACTTCGGGGGACAAGAGTCTTTAGGTCCCCTCTTGTGTGCAAAAAGTGGATTCTACACTAGCTTTAATCCTAAAAATATGTCAATTGTATATAAACAAAAATGGCCTTGAATACTAGTGACAACAATGAGGTTCGTTGAAAGCCTCAAGGTTGGTTACCTAGATATGTTTCGAGATATATGAAGTCTTTACTTCCTAATATTGGTCTAGGTGAACTAATTACTATAAATGTATGTAATTATTGTGAATTAACTTAATTTAAGTTCATTAGTGAGCAGCCATGGGAGTGCAATATTGTAGTATGCAAATAAAAATACTATAGTGTGGCCAAACAATACTTTGCATCACAGGTAGAGCAGAAGAATACAAAACATATGCACTGGTAGCATGGGTATAACATAGATAAAGTGCACGGGTCAAACTATGGGTGGTCACATGAATCATGAACTGATTACCTACACTAGTAGCGTGACTTTCGAAGGCATTTCCGCACTGCTAGCGTGCTCAAGAGGCCAGGCTCCATGATACTATGTACAAATTAATTGTGGCCACTTGGGGGATAAATTATGGAGCAAGAGGTGGTAGTCCTGATATCCTGAAAATGATAAATACCGAGAATTAATTACTTGGGATAAAAAAACCTAGTTTAAAATAAATAAACAAAAATAAGTGAAGTATCCATTACAACTGTTGTGGAAAAAATTTCACAAGTGTGCACTCTTCCACTTGGTAAAGGGATAGACCTTGTAGGCTACAACAAGGCCTCAGTCCTTGGATCCCCTGTGTGTGTGGTTGGTTTTCCTCCAAGTGATCCTGCAATAGATTGTTAGTGCAATTCACATAAAACAAAGAAACTTGAATAAAATTCAAAATAAAAGAGATGGGAGTAGAATGCAAACTCCAACAACAATCCAAGGTATTCCAAACCACTTTGTATTTCCCAATGGTTAAGCTGTGCAACACCTAGGATGTGTGGGATTCAAGGGAATCCAACAATATCCCTTAGGGAGGCCTTTTTGTCCAAACTATATTCTATGTGAATGGTAGAACAATAGAGAGGAAATCTTTCCCCTTGAAGGAAGGTGGCAAGGGATCTTGAGAATGCTTACTATGATTGGAAGAGGTGGGATATGAGGAAGCTCCAACAAAAATATAGAAGCATAACCTTGATCTTGATTTCTCTCTAAAAAATGCATGCCAATGGCTTCCTTATATAGGCCAAGAGGTGGCCAAAAAACAACTAGATCCAAATGTGAACCCATATCCTCCATGAACTAGTTCCAAAGTACACCAAGGGGGTTATTTAATTCCACCAAGTGTGCGAGGAGCCAAATTCGTATCCTTGGAGGTGATGGAGCCTTCAATGCACCACGGGAAGTAGGTGGTCCCTCCATTTTGATAGTAGCACAACTATCAAAGGAATAACTGCTCAAGTATAGTGCAGTTATTGAATTGATAACCTATTCTATAGCGCGAGTTAACAATGGTTCAGCCGTGTGTCCTCTTGTTTTTACTGATCATGGTCATTTTGGACTCATGTTGTCTTTGGGATTTGTTGAGGAGGCATGTGGTGATATGCATTCTTTATTTTGATGATGCCTTAGTGGAAGAATTGCCAAAATGTCGCATGTGTGTGAAATGTAGGCATTAACAAGATCAATGGTAATCATGAATGGAGAGATGATGAACATGAGAAAACATACAATTGTGATGCAAAAGACACATTTGAGGGGGTTCAATCATATTTTGTATTATTTGCATCAGAAAAAGGTGGTACGAAGGTCATTGAGATGGTTGGTTATTTTTTTAGTCTTGGTCATTAGGTCATAGAGGTAGGCCAATATGATGCATTCCAGGTCATTCATTGCATAGGACATAGCACATTGAAATATGGTTGTAGTGTTCTTAAGTCCAAATGGAACAACACGATAGGAAAAGGTGCCCCATGGAATAGTGAAAGATATTTTATACTAATCCTATTTGTTGATCTATATCTAGTTGTACCTAGAAAATCTGTCCATAAAAGATAGGACCTCATATTCAACGCAAGCATCGACAACTTAGTCGATGAAGGGGGTTGGGAAGTTGTATTTTGGACAAGCTGGATTTACATTTATAAAATTAGTACACACATGAATGGTTCTTTGTTTCTTGTTAACAGGGATGGGTTTGGATACCCAAGACATGTAAGCAATAGGGTATATGAACCCTACCTTATGGTGTTTCTCGATTTCTACTTTGACAGTAGGTGATTTGGAGGGATTTATAAACTATTGTTTCTATTGAACTAGTGAAGTATCAATCCATGTGTCAATATGATGTTTGAAAATGGTGAGATTGATCCCTAATTTCTACATATGACTAAGAAAAAATATATAGAACTCTTGGAACAATGCTTTGTAGGCATTGACTTCTTGTTGGGAATGAGATGCTCCAAGTGAGATGTTTACTATGACTCCATGAGTGATGGAAATAAATTCCTTGATATTAGGTGAAGTTTTGTCCATGTTTTCTTCTTTAAAATCATTAGGGTTGAAGAGGGATAACATCCTTAATTTTAACAATGTATTGGTCAACCATCGAGGTAGTGAATGTGTTCGAAGGAAAAATGTAGGAGTGATGATGAAGATTGTCACATGATGTCTTAGTAGTATCCATTGCTTCTAAAATGTCCTTGTCCAATTGAAAGAGCTGATCAAGGAATTTATTTTGAACATTAGTTCCAAAGGACACACGCATTGGAGTATGGGTGCTTGAAATTGAAAGATGGTATGTTGGTGATGTGTTGATAAAGAAAAGGGGTTCCTTAGATTCATGTGTCACACCTAATGGTGTGATTTCAATTCACAAGGATGCCAATGGAGTATGCACTAGCAATGTACTAGTGAGAAATCCTAATGATGATGATGTTGGATGGTCATCTATCATAGAGGTGATGAATTATGAAATGTAAAAGCATGTTAACATGTCTAGTCATATCATGCAATGAAAGAAACATATCTTCCTAAGGTGGGACATGAAGGGTGGTTGAGGTAGATATATTATTCATGATTACTATAACTATTCAATATGCCCCACTTTTTCTTCATGCAAGATGAGGCATTGGAATGAAAAATGTGTTTGTTAGTCCTTATTTTTATTTAAGGAACATAAACCTATAGTATCTTTGTTTGTTGTATTCAAAATACTAGGAACAATATATCAGGAATATGAGGATATGTAAGCTAAATGAGAATTACTTCTAAAATATCAAACATATATCTTTTGTTGGATGGTGGGATGATGGAATGAAAAAAATGGACAAAAAAGGTATTGATGTGAATAAATCGAGAATAACGTATTGATAAAAACCAGAATTCATCAGTTAACACATAATGTAATTGAATGGAAGCAATAATACCATAAGGAAAACATTTTTTTATACCATTCACATATCATGAATACTTGATCATACATTCATTATAATAAAAAAATTCACCATAAAACATGACCCGTGAAATAGGGAAAAGGGATGCCTCAAAGGAATTTTTATTATCTCAGAGATGGAAATTACATAGTAGCATGAAGGTAATGGAGGTACATAAGAATATTACAAACATATACATAAGGAGGTATGAATCTTCTTATCCTAACAATACCCAAAACCATTTCCTCTAGACCTGATGTGCTCTATTGATCATTATTCCAAGGAGGAGTTACACTCTTCTCATTAATTTTTTTATGCCTTATTATGTATTTATGTATGCTTTATCCTTCTAGGTGCTCGCTGCTCCAACAGGTGCTTCTTGATCTTTAAGAAATGATTATTTAATGGTTATTTATTGTTCTGTGAATGAATTTCAAACTGCTAATATGGATTTCCTTCATGGATACTAACTTGGATGTTGAGGATGATGCCCCACGGGCCCTTTGAACTCTTGTCCCTATCCCTGTGCCAAAAATGTCTGTTGAGCTAGAAATAATGATATGTACTTTGAAATTACCTTGCAAACCTTACCCATAGGATATTCATAGCTCCTCATTTATCTGATGGCTATATCCAAATCAATGTAATGGGCATAAGTGGGTGGAGGAATATTCTAAAAAATGACCTGTGAATGAGCCAACAGCTCAAAATATTCTTCAAGTTTGTCCATGATCACATGACCCTTGGGGGGTCCATCCATTTCAACAAATTTGATGTCATTATTTATGCATTGTGCAATTAGGTTATCATAATGATCCTTGGGGTATAGGTCCCCATTTCCATCCCTAGAAGAAGGGATACCCTGGCTAAGAATATATGGAAATGGATTTTAAAAAATCACATCCCTGGACAATTTAATAGCTTTTTTTTGTCCTTTTGTGCTACTTTCTTCTTATTCATAATTTGAGTGGCCTCTATTATGGTCTTGGTTCTATTCATGACACTCATTGCTTGCAATTATTCATTAGTCTTAGTGTTTAGAATATTAATCATAGAATTGGCAATGCTAGGTTTTCTCTCTAAATCATTAAATGTTCTCTCGACCTCCTACATGGACGTGGTAGCTACCATTTGTTCATCCTATACAATTACAAAGTGGTTCCAATAATTTTTTATTGTAACAACCATCTTGTCCCAAACCAAGTATTGTTTGGCACCCTTGAAAGAATCCTTTCCTATAATCCTATTAAAGACTTGATCAACTTCTTTCTACAATTTTGTCTTGACCTCTTGCAACTCTATAATAATAGCTTCTCTTTTGGTGCCCAGTTCACCTAAAACTCAAACATATTATTCTTTTTTCCTCAAATTTTACTTTATTGTACTCATCTCTACCTCCTTCAAATTTATATCTGTCATGAATTTATAAAACTAATCAGTGGGATCATTTGTTGATGTCAATAAAGCAAGAACTTTAGCAAATAACAATTTGAAGTTTTCTAGATTTAAATAATTGTTTTCCATCTCCACCTTTTCTAGCATATCTTTGTATTCTTGAACCTTCTTGTACATGTGATGCTTCTCCTCATAGACAACCAATAGTTTGTAATCTCCCATATCAGGTTGGAGTTGATATTATGCAAAATTTAAAAACTTATAACACAATGTTTAACAAGCAGAAACTAGTTAACAAAACTAGTTGGAAAAGAGTTGGTCTAGGACGCAATAAGATGACTCCAAGGTTATGAATTTGGGATATTTAGGATCTGCCAAATGTATGGGTGAATGTGAAGCAAAAAACATATCATATACAAGGCCAACTTCTGAGTCCTATTCACAAATTACTAGGGCCATTTACATTTCAACAACAGTTGTCGCTAAGGTCTACTTTGAGTCTTCCTGGGCACTCCAGCGAATGCATTCTAGGATTAGTTTCTTACACCTAAATGTAACCAATGGTGGATATCATAAATTAAAATCCTAATTAAATCATGGAAAATATTTACAAATAATTTGGGAGGTTCTGGGTGAGTTTGGAAACCAAAGAGGAAAGGGCACTATCTTGGACTGCTTAATTAGTAGTTTTCCAAGTTCTTCCAAACAGGCTAAGAGGACTTCGAATCCTAAGGTAAATGGTTGGATATGATTCATTAAGGTCTCAGGATTCACAAATTACCATCATAACATAAAATTGACTCATACATAACTCCGAATTATAAAAAAGGTAAAACTAGTCAATGAAAAGTGATTAAAGAGCTAGTCTTGGAATTGCTTGATTCAAACTGCCTCTAGAGCTTACAAAATTCACTTCTAAAGTATGTTAGGTATCTGAAATGAATTTATTAACAGGATCAATTCGAAATTGAGGATCATGAAAAGAAAATTAAAGGACTTTCAACCATCATATCTTCAAGGATTCTCTAGTGCTAGAGAAATATTACAAAACTTGAGAGAATGAGAAGTTGAGAAGAAAGAGAAGTGTTGCACTGGATATGAAAGAAGGATGAAATCATATATGGTATATGCATATGTATGGCACACTGCACTTCATGATATTCTCAAGGTGCATTAACTAAAATAGACCACCTCCTCCAGATGTAATTCTCTTCACAAAACTCTCTGGATGTCTGATATTATTCAATGATGGACTAGCGCATTCCTTGAGAGAATTAGAAACAATTATTCTTTGCAAAACTTGCTTTATTTGTGTCTTTCAAATTAATTTGGCAAGTGTTCCCTACTTATCTTTTTTGGATGTTTCCTTCTTTTTCAAACTGGTTTCTTTTTGCACTTTCCTTCTTTTTTACTTTCTTGCTTTGTACTTTTGCCTTTTTTTTCTTTCTTTTGCCAATTTCTATCTTTTTATGATGCCACCTTGATTTTAGTTGAATCCTTGTTGTTTCTTACTTTTTCACTGGAGTAGGTGTGGTCCACCTTTTCCTCATGCACCCTCCTAGACATGTGAACATCATTACTTTCCAAAAATTTGATTAATAATGATAAGGAATTAATTATAACAATAATTAAAATTCAAAATAATAAAATTATTAATTACTATAGGCCTTGTACCAAAAATTCATCCCAATTAATTATTCTTCCTATACCCTTAAGGATTCGAGGGTCCAAGTCTTGACCAAATGGAAACTAGGGAAGGAACATGACATTCCTCCCTCCCAAGACTGCTTTTCCTCAAGCAGGTGCAATCTTGTATATTGCAAAGTCTGTTGAACTTCCCAATTTTCATCTTCACTAGTAAACCCCTTCCATTGCACTAGATATTCTTTAATGGTTCTGCTCTTGAGCTTCCTTTCTCTAACCTACAAAATATTTTTTGGTTCCAAGACCAGGTTTCCTTCATCACCGAGAGGAGGAAATTGTTATAAAATAGTTACTTATTGGACAACTGCATTCTTCAAGCATGACACATGGAAAGCATTGTGTATGTTGATCCCTCGGGGAAGATCTAATTCATAGGAAACTTCACCAATTTTCCTTGTGATCTTATATGGTCCATAGAACCTTGGAAGCAATTTCTCATCCCCTTTTTATTTCAAAGTGGATTTCATGTATGGTTGCAACCTCAAATAGACCAAATCACCTTCTTGGAAGGTTCGATCTATTTTGTTCTTATCTACATTCACCTAATGTTGGTTCTGTGCAACCTGCAAGTTTTCTTTGAGTGCCCTGAGTATGTATTGGTTTTCCTGAATCCAATCCTTTGATTTTTTTGCTCTGTAATCCCCAAAAATAAGATCTACAAATGTGGGGGATTCATACCCATACAGATCTTTGAATGGGGCCATTCCAATGGAGAGATTGAATGTAGTGTTAGAACACAATTCCCCCAAGTGTAGCCAGGTGACCCATGCTTTATGCTGCCCAGTAATATAATTTCTAAGATCAGCCTCAAGCCATTGGTTTACCCTCTCAGTTTAGCCATGTTGTAGTCCCAAGGTTAATGTGGTTACCATAGATACATTACATATTATAAGCAAGCATACATAATGATATAGATACAAGAGATGAGACAGATAGAGAGAACACAAGCCTTTATATTAACCAACAAGGGCAGAATAAAATTATAGAACCAGTCTAACCAGTACATCAGCTCAACAACCTATATATATATATCTTTCAGTACAATTACATAACCGTCTGTCAGTCTAACTGACCGACCCGACCTATACTAGTCGACGCAACCTATCGATAGACACTTCAGATTGTTCAGGTGGAGGGCCTAGTCGACAGGATGACCTAGGCCCCTCCAACATTTCCCCCACCTCAAAATATTTCTTCGTCCCGAAGAAATGGAGAGATAAAAAATACAAAAATTATTATGAAGATGGTTATGATGAAGGCAAGTTGGAGCTGGCAACATCAGATGTCTATAGGAAGACTTCAAGAATAACTTCGGCAGAAATAGAGAGATGGTGCTGGAACTCTTCCCAGGTGCGCAACAAATTTTGAATGTTGAAAGTCAATGTCGTGAGCTTCGAAAAGTTTTCCATCTTGTCATGGGTGCATACACTACTACATATGGCCAAAATTGCCACTTTTTTTGTTGTAATAGCCACAATTTTTCATCCATATTGCAACAATTTGGGGTTCATTTTTTTTGTGGAACCAACTTCATGGATATAGGAACGAAGATTCCCCATCGTGGCAATAGCAACTTTTCTCAGTGGCCACGTGTCACCTTCGCAACAGTCCTCATATTTTCGGAAAATTAATTTTTCCATGAATTTTTGTCGATATATCAACGCCCCTCATCAATATGTTTCCACACAAATGCTTTACCTGCCATGAACTTTCATGTCTATAGAGATGAACTTAAATTGGAGGTTCATCGCTATAGAGATGAATGTTCATGGTAGGTTCAACATCTGCGTGGTTACATCTTATACAGCTCCACGAATGTTCGTCACAATAGAGACGATTAGATTCACTAATTTTCGTGGTAGGTTCAGCATTTGCGTGGAAACATTTCTATAATTCCTCGAAACTTCGTCTCTGTAACCACGAAAAATCGTGGTAGGTTCATCATGTGCGTTGAAAAATTTTCTTTGGTTCCATGGCTGTTCATCTAAATATCATTAACTTTCATGACATGAATCCGTCGATATTGCGACGATACCTGGAAGTGTTAAAAAATAAAAGCCTAAATGGAAAACGTTGAATCATAGCAGAGCACCATTTCAAAGCATAAATATATATGCCTCAATGTTTTGATGATCATCACATAAATGCTCCCCCTAACTGATATGCTGAAGTTCAGTAAATTCATAAAAGGTAAGCATGCATCATCATCATTCTTCAAACCTTTAACTTTTCATCATAATGTTCATTTAAGTCTGCTCATCTTCAAGTTTTTAATAAACACACTCCCCCTATCAAATATGCTACTTCAAACTTCTTGTCAAATCAGGCTGAAAGGAATTTTTTTCAACAATTCTTTTGCTAAAAGTAACAAATCTGAACTTGTCCAATTCAACCTTACCAAAACTGATCTGTCAAGTATAATTATGTTATGTCAATCTGATCTACTCACTTGGTCAATCAGTGTTTGTCATTAGACTGCTTCAGCTGCTTACCATCTTCAAAACTTTGTGGATGTTTGAACATGTTCCAATTTTACTTCCAGTTGGTGTAAAAGATCTTTTGGATCAACACAATAGCTACACCTGTGCATTGATGTCCAAGGAGTCATCTTCCATCTATGACCCTGAGGTTGCCTCAATAATCTTCAACATTTTGGGACTATTTGCTTGCTTGGGAAGAGTTAACTTTGGGACTGTGTATATGCAATATGTCATCATCACTTCTGTATCATATCATGGCATAATATCTCACACTTGGGTTGTGTATGTGTGCTGTAGAATATATGTGAATCTATAAATCATGAAGAAGTTAGCATGCCCAATAGCACAAATTTAGTGGTTGTGTTTGAAGCAGTGCAGAGTGAGCCCTCTACTAGATCTGGGTTACTCTCAAGTGTAGGGAATACACCTATGCAGAACAATGCAGACCTTGTAAATCATTGGTTTGTTGAATCCAATGGGGCTCAACTGAGCAACAATGAAGCAGGGTCTGTTGAAGATCAAGTCAATGCTATTAGGGCATTCAAAATACAAGTGTCACAGTCATTTCCTAAAGAAACACAGTAGCAGAGACAGTAGCTGATGATGAAGAGAATATTAGCCTAATGATGGATCCCGTGGACCCTGAGGAAGCAGCTCATGGAGAGGAGGATGAGAGCACCAGTTTCCTTTTTGATGATATTGTTGAACATATAGAATAGTGGAAGTACTTGGAGCAAGGAAGAGTCATATTATATTTCCTTTGAAGAATGTTGGATGAAGAAGCCTTTAGTCAATTATGCATTATGAACTGATAGATTAAAGGGATCTCATTGAACTCATCCAAGGGGATTGCTTCTTGATAACTCCACTTTCCTTTTAATTCTGAGATGGTTGTCAGGTATGATTTGTAGTTTGGTACATGAACAATAGATAGGCCATTTCCCTATATCCAGTCTTGGAGACATGACTTCAATCCAAACTTCAAAGAACATTAATCAAGCACAATATTCCCTCTAGATTGAGTGTTCCATCTTCAGCTGATATGAGGCCCTTTGTTGATATGTTTGCAAGGTAATAATTAGTGATGACAACCGTGTTCAAACCCAAGAGTTTTTGTTAAAGTGGATCTAAACATAAAGTGGCCTCAATGTCTCAAATTATTTACCAAGGTTAGGGTACATGATCCCCATGCTCCCCATGCTCCCAGGACATGGGTGTTCCAAGGGGGATGTTTCCCCATGTGCCCTTTTAGAAGGGACGCAAGGAAACACAATAGGGAACTTCTCCCTCAAAACATGAGACACTCCCACGCTCCCAGTTTACCAAAATATATTGTTTTGAACCCCCTCTCCCTAGTAATTATTGGTAATATCAAATCCCCCTCTCCCTAGTAATTTCTAGTAATAATAAATTCCCCCTCTCCCTAGTAATTAATCATAATATTAAATGTCTCATTTTTACATTCAAGTAAAAATGAGACATTAAATGTTATGAATAATTACTAGGGAGAGGGAGTTCAAAACGGTGGACTTTGGTAAAAAGGGAGCATGGGAGTGTCTCATTTTTTAAGGACATTACCATTAATTGTTCCAAGATGTTTGAGAGTGGTTCCAACCTCATCTAACTTCATATGGAGAAAGTAGAATTTCATTTCCCTTTCAGAATTCAGCAGACTCAATAGTTTTCAAGATTTCAGGATGGACAGGATTGTAGTGTTTCTATTGGATTCTGTCATGTATGGGAGTATGGAATTGGAATTTAATCAAGAGCACCAAGCCCTCTATGTACCTTGATGTTCATGGTGTTGATTGTTGAATTCCTTTGTAGCATGATGTTTTATGGCATATAGAGGCTATTTAGAGCCTCGATGTCTATGTATTTCATTTCGTATATGTATCATGATTCACACTCTATGCCATTTTGCTATATTCACACATAGTACTTAGATGCTACATGCATGAGGAAAATTTGCATATTCAGTGTCCAATGGTTTGAATTTACATTGATGTACATGAATATATATATATATATATATATATATATATAATTAAATTTTGTATATTTTATATGTTCTTTATTAGAGAGGTTTACCAGCCAATTTTGCTTCCATAGTGGTCAAAACTTAACCATTTTGAATCCTAATAACTTTGGTTACATGCAATGATAAATGTTATTGGTGCATTGTTATGTTTAATATTTCAATTAATTATGTTTCAGTTTTCATATATTTTAATTTCTTAGTATTTCTCGTAGGGTCCCCTATGTTGAAGACCCCAATGTCCCCTATGACGTTCCCTAGAATTTGAGGGGTGCTTCCACATCCCCTCGTTGCATTTCCCCACTCCTGCGTCCCTGCATCTTGGAAACTTAGTGTAACATTGTTATTTACAGTTGATGGGGTACTTGCGTAGAAGGTGAAATACTTGAATTTATTGAATGCTTGCTTTGCTTACCAAGCTCAAGACTACTAGATAAGGGGGTACCCTAGTAGAAATCCTTGTTCAGCACCTAAGGCTAGCCTACTTCTAACCTACCTCAAGACTTTGCCCCGACAACTGCTCAAATGCCAAGGCCATGAGGAGACCCATATGTCGATGTTGTTCCTCAAATCATTCTATTAAAGATTCTTCTTAGGATAAGGGCATGGATCCACCTTTTAGCAAGCATCACTTGCTTGAGATCAACATTGAAATATGGATGAGGAATGGCAAGTAAAGCATTCAAGAATGAGAGGATCTCAAACTCAACCTAGTCCATCCAAAGAAAGCCAGTAAAGGAGTATTCTCAACCACATCACAGGGCTAACAAGGATGCAACTAGGCAATCTCCCACCGACTAAGCCATCACCATGGGACATTTTGTACCCAACAATCGCTTTGGTTCACTTTTGATGCAAGGTATTCCCAATGTAATTGTCACCATTTTCATGGAATGTGACAGGGATGTCTATCCCCGGTAGGAGCATGCTTGTGAGAGATATGTTGCATGATGTGAAGTCAGATATTCCCTTCCTTCAGGAAGTGAGGACATTTCGTTTTGAGCTTAGGACTAGGATGGGTTGGTGAGGCCCCTTTTGGTTTATAGACCATCAACAAGGTAGTAGTACAGGGGTTTGATCCCAATTGGAGACCAAAGCATATTGATTATTGGGGGGAATTCACTTGATCTAATATGCAACCAAGAGACAAGTGTATTCAAACTAGATTGTCATTGGATAGAATTTATGGTCACAAGAATGTTGTCACATTTGCAAGTACCCAAGGCAAAGCAATTGATGTCCAAATGTTGGTCCTAGTTTCTAAGCATTTCCCAATAGTGTCATCCTTTTCTATTGAACCAACATAAGAGGACCCTCAATTGTACATCAATTGTGAAGCAAAGACGATAACTTCTTGTGAATTTCTTCACATCAACAAAAGTTGTAAGAGTTAAATGGTGTGTAGGCATGATAAGTTATTCGCTTAAATGGTGTGCAAGCATGATAAGTTTTCCTCTTAATTTTCCTATCATGATTAATGGCCATAATACTTTTGTAAATTGGTATTGTTTTGATCAAGGTGTCGATCTATTGTTTGGTCAAGATTTTATTGACTATCATCTTCCTTTCTTGATAGGCAAAGATAGCATCACCTTTCATACAAGTGGCCAAGCAATTACAATCCCCAGCAAAAACACTTATGAATGCCATGTACCTAGTAATATTAAATATGTTGTTGAAAAATATGTAGAAAATCCTATCAAGATCAATAATATTTCCAGACATGCAACAAACATGACCAAAAAGTACTTCAAGATACCAAAGATAAAATCATTAAGGATTGTACTTCTAAGTTCTAATTTCCTATATTTTGGTGTGCAAATAGTCATCTTTTGGTGGGGAATGTTGAGTTTGGAATTGTGATGTATCTTCTATATTTATTCTTGAGTCTTCATTAATGGCTACTGAATGGATGACCTGGGTATCATGAAATAATTTTTTATCATACCCACAACCAACAACATGTGCCTTTCCACAAAATAGGCAACCATTTTTCAGTATTGCATTGATGGCATTCTTCAACAAATCTATCAAAGAGACAAGAAAATTTATTGACAAGAACTTACCCATGAAGCAAACGTGCTTGCATCTTGTTCCTCGTGTCCAAGTGAACCTGGCATCATTTTATGGCATGTATTGGATCTGGCCAAATGTACCAAACAAAAAATATGTTAAGTTACCTATATATATGTTAAATTAAGAGTTGATAATGCATAAACACATGAGATAGAAAATATGTTAAGTTACCTATATTCACATACTGATATCCGACCTTGGATAATCTAGTGGAGATCATTGCATCAGCTATATCATGCAAATTCATAAGAAGGCACTGAATTTAATATTATATTATGACTGGAATAATTATTTATATGTACAAGCCAAAACCTTTTCTAAAGCTGACTATTTACAAGCGAGATAAGCAAGCTACCTGTTCCAATCGCATGTGCATTCTTCCTAGAAGTACGACCCATGAACACCTTAAAAGATGAAGGTTTCCAATTCAGAATTTGGACACGCTCAAATTTTTTTTCACAAAAACTAGTGAAACATTAGA
The DNA here is from genome assembly GCA_027924585.1 of Larix kaempferi. NCBI lineage: Eukaryota > Viridiplantae > Streptophyta > Pinopsida > Pinales > Pinaceae > Larix > Larix kaempferi. Next base: position 20,104,836 of record BSBM01000025.1, read on the forward strand.
AAACATCTATCTCTAGTCTTCCACAAACCTTATTTTAAATAGTAGACATCTGTGAGCAGCATAATTCAATAGACATGGTAAATACTCCAGGACTATTGTATTGCAAGCTTCCAAACTGAGAAAGTATTCATGTGCAACCTTTCTCTCCTATGTAGCAAAATAGAGATAAACATGTAATAAAATAAACATGTATATCATATAACAGAAATAGAGATATAGTTGAAGATACCAACCAGATGGGTGTGAAACCATTATTGAAAATATACTCAGAAGTGTTACTTTCAACAAAGACTGATTGTGCCTCGAAGAGGCCAGTCTTATCTAGGAACCAGTTGACCCTACAAGAGGGTGTGTACAAACCAGAGAGAGAGAGATAAATGACTGGATTTGATTAGGTCAATGACAGTCAAGCACAACACATAACTCAACATAAATTAAGTCACAAAAATTCTAAACTTCGACAAAGTCAAGTACTGTATAAGACCAAAACTTCAACAAGGTAGTATAAAAAAAATGAAGGAGGGTAAATGACCGCATTAACCACAAGTCTTATGGAAGGTACCACAAGTCCAATAATAAATCAATCAAGGTGGGAAGGTACAACAAGTATTTAATAACTCAATCAGTAACAAGTAATAAAATAAAAATATCGATCATATAACAATAAGTGAGTTATAGTTGAAGATCTCCATGTCAACATTAAACCAAAAATCAGATCTAAAGTGTGGGTACAAATATAAACAATGGTCATAAAATAAGAAAAATATAAACAACGGTCATAACATAGGTGTGGGTAGTAGAATACCCATGACCCTTAGAACCAAGGGTATGCTCCAAATGTCGCCAAACAACCATAGGAATCTATAAGAGCAAAACTTCAACAAGGTCGTTTTTAAAAAGTTACGAGACCAATCATAGCTCAATCAAGGTGGGGAAGGTACAACTAGTCATATATCTCTCAAATGTACAGACATTCCATATAACCTGAAAGTTCATCATCACAATATAAGGAAGGGTGGTGGGATGCCAAATAAAAATATCTATCATTTCTCTCTATGCAATCCTGATAGCATCACATAACAGTTAAGTACCTTGTACTATAAAAAATAAAAGCCACCTATTTAACCTTTAAATTTAGGAATATGGTCTACAAAAGCAAAATTACCATCCAAATTTTTTACTAGTACCAAAGCAACAGTAAAAGATTTAATAACATAATTTTGATCTCTATCAACTTCAGCACTCCTATTTGGTCCCTGTGCTAAAGTTGGTCCTCGAGATGTAAAGTTAAGTACAAACCTCAAACAGGTTTACATAGTCCACATACTACAACAATTAAGCACATAGATGATGAAAGAAAGGTACAGTAACATAACAATTCTACAGCTGAATGATAAAACGGTACTATTTATGAATAGTGCTAAAGCAATAGTAAAACATTTTATAACATAATTTTCATCTCTTTCAGTAGCATGTCATAAAATAAACATATTTATCATATAACAATAAGAGAGGTATAGTTGAAGATCTCATTTAACCAAAAATCAGATCTGAAGTGTGGTACTATTTCTGAATAGTGCTAAAGCAACAGTACAAGATTTTACAACATAAATTTTGATCTCTATCAACTTTAGCACTCCTCTGTGGTCCCTATGCTGAAGTTGGTCCTCGAGATGTAAAGTTAAGTACAAACCTCAAACAGGTTTACACAATCCACATACTACAACAATTCAACACACAGATGAAAGAAAGGTATAGTAACATAACAATTCTATAGCTGAATGATAAAACGGTACTATTTCTGAACAGTGCTAAAGCAACAGTAAAATATTTTATAACATAATTTTCATCTCTTTCAGTAACGCATAATAAATTAAACATATCGATCATATAACAATAACAGAGGTATAGTTGAAGATCTCCACGTCAACATTTAACCAAAAATCAGATCTTAAGTGTGGTACTATTTCTGAATAGTGCTAAAGCAACAGTACAAGATTTTACAACATAAACTTGATCTCTATCAACTTCAACACTCCTCTATAGTCCCTATCCTGAAATTGGTCCTCGAGATGTAATGGGCAGTAATCAAATTATAAAGAGTGATGATGATAGAAGTCATGATGAACATATCTAATATATCTAATATAAATAGAATCAATGTTTCAGACTTGTGATGACATTTAAATTTAAAACTCAAATTCTAAGAAAATAAAAGATATAAATGGGAAAATTCCTTAGAGCATCAAATTAAAGATAAGTACCTCGTAACTATACCAAATAAAATTTATCTATGTAGCATACTAACAATGTTTCATACTAACAACATCAACATCCATCAAAATACAAATCATGAATTTATATTGCATCTACTTTTTCGTTGTTTTATGTTTCTTTGCATGTAAAAAACTTGCGAGCGGGGTATCACAATCATCCAATGGCGCAGTATTTACTGCGATATCTCATATTATTGTTTGTGTTTCCATGCCCTCATTTATGCCACTTCTTGTACGTCGCTGAGCAAGGCATGGAGGCATTTTTGTAGGGGTGTGAACTGTAACAACGGAAATGAGCATATATATATGACGTAGAACTATTATTGAAATAAATATTTCATTTTTTTAATTTAAATTACAATATTTCTCTTTACTAGTCACTGTAGATGTGACAACTGGGGTGTTAATTGGAGGTATATTTGCTTCCTCTTGCAGTTCATGCTCCTGAGCTGCATGGTCTTTCATTGAAAGAAGAAAATTTATAAGTATATGTCAGGAAATATATATATCTAATCATAGTAGATATTTCTATTTCCAAAGCATACATACCAGAATGGACACTATGCTCCACACTATCATGGGACATGTGCACCCCAACATCAACTGGTACTTGTTGTGTACCGCTAGATTCACTGCTGCGGTTGCATTGTTGCTTAAAAAAAAACATAAATTTTTAGTTATGGGTGATATAATCAGAAGTACTAAATAGACTATAATAGTATACTACCATTGGTGATATACCTGCATTTGCGTCACTGGGGAGATTGGAGTCTGCCCCAAGCTTTTCCGATATTCATCCACACTTTTAAAACCAAACTTGAAACCAAGCTTTAGGTCTTCCTCGGTGGTAGCAGCTTGGAACGTATTTCCCTGCAATGCTTGATAACACATTTCAAAATTTCCAGTATCAAAATCCGATATTTGTTCGGTATTGTTAAATAAATATTCCCAACAATTAATCATTTAATACTTACGGTTCTTGCTCTTAGTTTTCTATAGCCACCCTGGCCTAGTCTATGTTGCCCGTGCTTTTCCATTCTATCACTGGTTGCTTTGGAGGTGTCAGGTAGCCTATATATGAAAATTTTGAAAACCTTAGATATCAAAAATATCACTTAAAACAAAAAAGAAAAAAAATAATTGAGCTTATTTCAGTAAAAATATGATATATGTTGTACCTTGCTTTACCAGGCTGTGGTTGTTTTCCTTGTCTTTTAAGCAAGTTCTCCTTTGCATCATCTATGAGTTCCTTCCACTCTTTCTCCGGAACCATGGGAGGTTGCTCATGCTTGAGGTCAGCTTGCAATCTTTCCCTATATTGGGCCCTGATATATTTCAAATTCTCACCGGCTAACCTTGCAACAACCTTCTTGTTGAAAGTATTGCTGAACAAGTTGACCATGTGGCCCATCAATTCATCTCTCTTATTTATATCTTGGCTATTCCATCGTGTGCGAATGGTGGGACCAAACAGCTCCAAGGCTTTGTCATTCAAATGCCTGTAGAATACATTGTTTCCTGCAAATTAAATATGTAATCCATTAATTTAAAATAATTTCAACGTATGACTATTTCAATTTCATGATTAAAATGAATAATTTAATTAATAAATACCAGCAATCTTTTGGATCTTGATAGGAACACGAGTCATCCACCAGAAAGGTGAGATTGAGTGATCCAATGGTTTTAACTTGTGCTGCTCCAGGAAAACTATCCTGGTTGTCTACAGTACGTTCATCTCCAAAGTCATGTGGAGTGATAGGCTCTATCTCATCATGCTGAGGCATACCATCAGGCTCCAACATGGCATCATGCTCTCTCTCATCAATGCTGCCAGCAATGGATTCGAGGCCAACCGCAGGAGTGCCAAAAAGCCTCATTGGTACATTGCTTCTTTTTTGCTTCATTGGACCATCACTACTACCTATACCTGTCGGGGCAGGTTCTGTAATCACGGGTTTTAAAAACTCCTAAAAACAATAAACTTTACTTTATCATATCATTTGGAAAAATAAAAAACATAATATCAGATATGAAATCACAACATAGCGTAAAAAAATTGTGAAGATGCCACTTACCCCATAAGATTGTATTTGATCTTGCAGCTTTAGAATCCTTGCCCTGTCCTCCTGTGTCAAGGGCCTTTTGCGAGCCAAGGAAAGCATTTCTATGTTTCCCTTTTTCAAGGCTATTATAAAAGTGTGCAGTGGGTCAGTGGAATAGAAAATTTCTTCCTCAAACCCCTCATCACCCAGATCGTGTGCACGTGACTAAATTCATCAAACAATAAATTAAATTAAGCAATATAATTTTAACATCATTCAAATATTGATATTGTAATGAATATTAAGTCACTATTATGCACTAACACTTACCTAGCGCGGTGTTATGGCTGGTGAGTGTCCACGATGAACCGTCATCATGGAAGTAGCAGGTGCCTTTCCATGGTCCTGAATGAACCAGTAATCCATCATAATGTCATAAAAATGAACCAGTAGTCCATCATAAGCTCAAAAAATTTAGTTATTTTACTAAACAATTACTTGACGGGCCACAGAGTGTGACCTTCCACGCTCACCCTCGACCATGGTAGCAGCAGGTGCCTTTCCAATGGCGCCACACCAACACAATCAATCAATAAATAAATGTTTACCTCATACTAAATAATTGTAACATAAAGAAAAATGAGATATTGCATTAATATTAATTTTTACCTCAGAAGTGTAAGATACATGTTCTACTCCATGGCCATGAGCAAACTCCTGCCATAGTTTAATAAGCATGCTTTCATATGGAAATATTAACAATAAGCATTGAAAAAATGAATGCTAATAGCGAAAATCGGAACATCTTGCTGTTGTAGTCATATTTATTTACTATATTTAACATTTACCTAACGAGGCATAGTTTCTGACCTTCCACGATTACCCTGGACTGTGGAAGAAGCATGTGCCTTTCCACTGCCGTCACCCTAAACAAACGTCAATAGTTAATAAATGCATCATAAACAAAAATGAGATATTCACAGCAGTGTAATCACCATGTAATCACACGAAAATATTCATAATAAGCATGAATAAAGTGAATGACAACAGTGTAAATCGAATGTTAATAGAAAAAAATGGAAATATTCAGTTATTGAAGTCATGTTTAGATACTACATTTAGCATTTACCTGATGAGGCATAGTTTTTGACGGTCCACAGTTCCCCTGGACCACGGAAGCCACATCTATTCTATTTAAGTTGTAATCGATCAACAACTCTTCACCTGCAGGTATTGTTTTTATTGCACATACAAATATATGATGATGTTCGTGTGCCTCGAATTCGCAATTTGGTAGCTTATTTGTTGTCACTGGTTGTGTACTATTTATAAATCCAACAACGTTTCCGGACGCTTTTGGTCTCCCATCAATATACATAGTCGCCCCTTTGTTTTTATTGTTTTTTGCTATTTGAATATAATTTGTGGCAACTCCGTATCTCCGCATGCTTCAAGTATATTGGACCAAGATCAACCAATTATCGTATCTGTATAGTAGTCTTACATACTCCATCAATTCAGTTACAGTGCCATAGTGGACCTTTATTCCATCCATGAAAAATAGCCCCAATCCATGTAAGGACGAAGGAGCGATGTGATACATCCTCCCATTGATGAAGAAATCTATGTCCACATGAGGTAGCATATTAGGTACCCATCGTTGAACTAGATGTTTATACCTCAATGGCAAATCAATGTCTCCTATGCTCTCAGCATCATAATTACAGGACTCACCATTGGCAATAAAATATTTCATGCATCTATGAAATCTTTTCCTTATCTTTTCTGATCTAGTTGATATAAAACCGGTAGATCTAGTACAACTTGTCTCACTTTCAACCTCTCCAAGTATATCTTCATCATCACTTGAGGAAGATAGATCTGACAGATACCTATTTGGTGGTACCTACACTCGATAAAACAAGAATAAACAAGACAATGCCTTCTCTCTTCTTTGAAAGTACACATTTACTTGGTTAAACACATTTACTTCCCTCAAATCTGAGGCTTAGGAGGGACATGCCAAACCCTAGTGGATGTAGTGTTACAAATCTCAGTTGAATTGTTTGGTATTGGGAGGACGATTTTTTTGGTATTTGCATATTTTTGGCATCCTACCCTTCATTTTTAAAATTTACATGCTTGTATTTTATGCTAACACATATGAAAACTATTTGTTAGTGAACTCTTTGGAAAAATCACTCAACTAAGAAACATTAATTGACTATATTAGCCCAACAAACCATAACTACAATGAGAGGGTCCACTCTGGAGTACATTGCTGTAGTGTTCGTAATTGTTTCATGTCAATACATCTTAACCAAATAATCAGTAAAATACTATAGCAGAGAACGCAAAATACATAAGCTAACTTAGGTGAAATATTACACCTTAGGCATGTTGCAAATTGGCACTCAAATGGCCATGAGAAATTTGATTTTCAAAGACTATTTTCAGACATTGTGTATATCTAAGTACACGTTTTATATACATATATATATATTTAAAATATATTTAAATTTAAAAATATAAACATATAGATCCAATAAAATTTAGAAACTAGAACATTTACAAATATTCAATAGAAATTAGAATCAAAACACATTATCTTGATTTAATTTGTCATACACATCTGAGCCTAATTTGCATATCAAACACAACACTTAGTGACTTAGGCATAACTCACGATAGCTGGAAAAGCACAAGCTGTGAAGCAAGAGAGATTAACGTTGAAGTGAAGATACCTATTCATATATGCTCCCATGGTTTAATTTCCACAAATTTCTCTCTTAACTATTTATGGTAAATTCACTTGCTCCTAAAGCTGTAAAAAAAGATGTGGATGTGTAGGAGGTTAATATTACAATCGAATAAGTTAAAAGGTTTAAAGCATTCAAAAATTCAAATGTCCTATTTCAGAAATGTTTAAGGCATTCAGAAAGTAGGTGCTTGTAGGTATAATCTTAGCCTTTAGTGTTTTTAATGTAGATAGTATAGTTTTGGTTATGCAAATGATTAGTGTTGATCATTTCCTAACACTGTATGACTGGAAATAATCAACTGCCAATCTTTCTTGTGGGCTATGGGAGAGGCTACATGGGATTGGAATCTTGGTTTTTAGCCCCAGAGGTCCTCAACTTCCTTTCTTTGTTCCTCATAGGGACTAGTAATGTAGGAGTGAGTAAGAAGAAGGATAAAAGGATTTCAAATACTAAGGGCAGTGACTATTGAACGATTCTGTGGAATAATGGTCCCTTGTAGAGGCGCACCCGACCACAAGGGACAAACATATCACTTGGGGAATTGAAACCTGGTGTGGGAAATAAGAACACCCCAAATTTTACAAACAAGGAAAGATCCCTTTGACAAATTCATGCTAATTGGACCATAGTTGGTGCTTAAAATTTACAGTAATTATAGGTTTCTGAGTGCTTACTTTATTATACAGCAATTGAGTATGAAGCAAGAAATGATTGCACCAGTTATTGTTGAAGTTCCCATTAGATTCAAGACAGAAACTTCAATAGTAGTGAAGAAAAAACATGATATGTAGCCAAGGGTTGTTTTAATTAGTAAGCTCTTAACAAAGTAGTTTTTATTGAATTGAGACAATAAGACAATGATACAAGCCATACTGATGCATGACTTTGATGTCCTCATTTAGTGAATGCTAGGCCACCATATGATTCCCTACAAAGGGAATCTTTGGCATTTTGAGTAGGGTATACAAAAAAATATACACGAGTTCCTACAACAACAACCAACACCTCAAATGTACTCAACATAATATATCAATAACTATAACTATTTCCTAACAATGCCTTTAGTTGGACTAAAATATCTCAGTCCTAAAGTTCGGAAGATTTGTTAATGGGGTCAAGGTGGAGTCTTGGCTATGCAATCTCAAATCATTTTTTAGATTTTGCTAAATATAGACAAGAAGACAATGAGTTACAAGCCATAATGATGCATTTCATGAGTTAAGTAAGGATCAACTGTGCATTAGTGAGTAGTTATACACCTAAACATTAGCAACATGATGGTGTATTTCCCAAGGAAAACATTGGCAACATGAGGGAGAATCAAATTAAGTAGTTACATTATTTTAGGCACACACAAGGAGGGAACTCATCCCTAATATACCATCTATTTAGGGTGTTTTCAGAAGTTGGAGAAGGGGTTGGATCCCCCATGTACTGTAACTACTTTTTAACCTTTAATAATAATGAATTGAGCAGTTGTGTCCTGACTTTTTCTCTCTTTGATGCATGTTGATTCTATCTTGTGAATGTTGAAATTTACATGGATGTATGTTCGCCTAATTGTATGAAATTTTATGAACTAAAGTTGTGATTAAAATCTCCGAAATTTCATTGTATCAAATGATATATTGAGTTCTGCTATTTATTAGACCATGTGAGATCTTTGAATTTGGAAGATATCTTATTATAAGGGACGTGGTATGGGTAGACCATGCCATTATCATTGGATATCACAGTATACGGCTTATGCACATCTACAACTAAATTTCTTTTTGAAACTCTATTTGGCCTACCACAGCTAACCAAACCTTAGTTGCGTAGGTGCATAAAATACAAACACCACAACAAATAGCACAACACATAACAAGAAAAATATCATTACATACGTAACAAAAAAGAGATGAGGTGCAATGTTATAGATACTAATTTCACTTAAGTATAGATGCACTGTAGAACAATACATTAATTTCATTATACTCCATTCTCAAACTTTGTTACAAGAGGCATTCAACTATTTGTACCTTTAGTTCATATGATACAAAAAATACAAAAGTCATCATTTAATCTTCCAACTCTTCAACTTCTAATCTATTTATCTTCAATTTGTTGTATGTTGCTTCAACTTCTCCATACTTTCTGCATTGGATATTCCACAACCTGTCAAAATCCTTTCTCTCCAAAAATCGTAACCTGAAATTATAGTTTTTTCTATGGCCTGCAACTAAACCTTGTGTATCCACACCAGTTTTCAAATAACCCATGGCTCTAGATACTCAAAATTCACACAGCCTAACCTTGTTGGTCTGCATATGTCTTTCACTTCCTACAACCTAATTTTGTGGGGCTTGGTCCTTCAATCAAAATTCTTGCAACCTAACCAATCATACAAGGAAATTCCATTTTGAATTCATGGATTATAGGGCAATGCATGGAGGAAACACCTTATAGCCAACTTCAAATACTATATGTCTATGAACAACTCTCTGAACAAATCAAGAAATATCAAATGGTCTTTCAAGAATTCTCTAAAAATATTCCATGATTCCCATACAGAAGGGGAATGGAACAAGTGGTCTTTCAATATTTCCTTGTAAGTGTCCCACTATTCCCACATCGAAGGGAAATGGAACCTATTATGGGAACCTTGCAACAATTATGACTTTCAAAATTTTGAAATAAAGAGATTGGAGGTAAGAATTTTTGTGCACCCCAAAATTTGATGGAACCAGAGGTTGGAACATAAGCGAATCTATGAACCCTAATAGGGTGAGACAATTGCCCTAAAGTTTATGCCCAATTGCATGAAGAGAACATGGCAAGGTGTGAAGAGAACAAGGAAATATGCCATAAAATTTATGGATGAATTATGCCCAAAATCTACTAAACATGAGTCGTGTTGAATAATTAGTTTTACCCATCAGATGAAAAATGGAGATAGTAACATTGGAAACTCACCATGTTCTCGAGGATGCTTTTGGGCGCCCTCTCTAGCAATGCAGTAGGGACAAATTGTTCCAAGGCTCTCCTCCACAATGGAAATGGCCGCAACACTGTTTGGGAAGGTGCAACGGGCTAGGGTTCGAGCAGGAGCAACGAGCCGACCGCAACAGTGTTCAAGCAGACCGCAACAGGGTCCGCGTAGGGGCAATAGGCCAAGGTTCTCACCACTATGGAAATGCACAGTAACCACAATAGTGTTGGAGTAGACTAAAATAGTGTTCAGTTTTCAAGCAAGGGAAACAGTGTTTGAGTAGCAGCAACGTGGGGCCGAGGTTCTCACCACTATGGAAATGCAGACCGCAAGAGTTTTCAATGTTCGAGCAGGGGCAACACGGGGCCAATGTAAGTTGTGTTTGTAATTTGTCAGGTTTGCAATTTGTTTTTAATTTTTATTTGTTTTTTTAATTTATTTTATTTTAACTTAATTTTAATTTTGTTTAATTTTGTTTTTTTTTAATTTTAATTTTATTTGTTAATAATTTTGTTTAATTTTGTTTGTTTTTAATTTTAATTTTATTTGCTAATAGGTTTATTTTTATTTAATTTTGTTTAATTTTAAGATTGTGCATATTGTCCCCAGTCATCTCAAGATGACACTAGGGTGAAAGGGCTAATCCTTGAGATTCTAGCCTTCACTGGGTTTATCAAGCAAACCCAACCTCTGCTTAGTCATTCACAATTGGATTTTTTCACAATTATGTTCATCAAATATCTCAATCCCATCATTGGTTTTTTGGGCTATAAAAACTGGGTTTTCCAATGGATTTCGGGGTAACTAATACTCTCAAATTCACCCCAAGGTTCATATCTATGGATCTCCCATTGGATTTTACTATTAAATACCAAATATGGACGTTTTTGGCTCTTCAAAATGTGGGTTCTTTCAAAGTTGTGATTTCTGGTTTTTCTCACTGCTGGCAATTCGTTTTTGGATGAAAATTGATGCTGGTCCTCCACAATGGAATGGAAATGAGGAAGAAGCAACTCCCATGAGGTAGAGTGACTTGTGGTACAAGAAAACAAAGCCCATACTTGCAAATACGAATTTATGGGCTGCCCATGCTCCATTGAAGCCATGGACTGAAATCTTCAACTACTTCCTTACAACAGAAATAATTGTCATCAAGGAAGGTCAAATTGGTTCTCACAATGACATTTGGCAGCATATGGTGCATCCCCACAACCCCCTTACCACTCCCTAGTGGATACACATGGCCCCCTACTCATTCGTTGCTCCCATAGCCAATTTTTGGTATTTTATTGCAATATTAAATATTTACATTAATTTACAATATTCCATCGCTTAATAGCACATAGGAAACAAAATGTCAAATGCTTGTCCATTTAAAATAAAATACGAACATATACTAGCGGGGCCTTGGCCTTGAGCTCCACGCTGAGGAAACATACATTGCATGTATACAGTATTTACATTAGAAGCCAATATTTCATAAGGGTCAAAATTGGGGTATTGCATTCCCCTCCCCCTTAGAACAACACCGTCCTCGGTGTTCTCAAAACTAAACAAAAATGGGAATGCCTTCCTCATGGCATCCTCCAGTTCCCATGTAGCCTCATCAGGATTAAGGTGCTCCTATTGGACCTTTACCTGCCCGATGGATCTGTTCCAGAGCAAAGTGACCTTCTTGTCGAGGATGCGCATAGGCTCTACTTGGAACTCTCCCTCAGGTTCCACCTGTATCACATTCCAATCAATCTTATGATTAGGATCATGTACATACTTCTTAAGCAAAGATACATGGAAAACATTATGAGCTCTTATGTTAACAGGCAATGCAACTCTATATGCAACTGGCCCTATCCTATCAAGGACTTCAAATGGCCTACAATATCTTGGTGACAACTTGGCACAACTCCCCAACTTGAGGGAACTCTTCCTTGGTTTCACTCTCAAATAAACATGATCCCCAATCTGAAATTCCTTATGCACTCTTTTAAAGTCTACATAACTCTTATGCCTGTCCTGAGCTGCCTTTAAATTATGTCTGATCTTAACAATTTTCTGTTCTATTTCCTTGATCATCTCTGGTCCAAGTACTACCCTGTTCACTGGGCTGTCCCAATTCACTGGAGTCCTGCATTCCTTGCCATACAATGCCTCAAATGGACTCATTCCCAATGATGCATGATGTCCATTAGTGTATGCAAATTCTACCAAGTGTAGGAAATCTTCCCACTTGGATGGTTTATCCATCACATACATTCTCAGCATGTCTTCAAGAACCTGATTCACCCTCTCAGTTTGGCAATCTATTTGAGGATGATATGCTGTACTGAAATTCAATTTAGTTCCAAATTCCTGAAATAATCCCTTCCAGAAATTGGAAGTGAACTTTGTGTCATGATCAGAAATTATTGCCTTAGGAAATCCATGCAACTTGAATATCTCTCTCATGAAGATATTTGCAATGTCACTAGCCTTGTGAGTGGACTTGAATGGAATAAAGTGAGCTACCTTTGATAGCTTGTCCACTACAACCATGATTGAATCATGCTTCTTCATTGTCATGGGTAAACCTGTTATAAAATCCATAGAGATCACTTCCCACTTCCATTCCGGAATGGGTAAGGGCTGCAACAATCCTGCGGGATGTTGGTGCTTTTCCTTGACCTGCTGGCACTTTTGACATCTAGCAATGTACTCAGCTACGTCCTTCTTCATACCATGCCAGAAGTATTGCTTTCTTGCTACTGTTATAGTCTTCTGATATCCTAGATGTCCAGAGTATGGCATTTGATGTATTTCATCCATCACTAGCTTCTTCAAATCTGCATTATTTGGAATGTACAGCCTATCTTTATAGATGAAGATATTGTCTTCACCAAGCTGATATCCCGCACACTTTTCATCCACATTACCCTGCTGCAACTTATCTTTAATTTGAAGGTAAGTTCCATACTGTTTTGGGCTTTAATGACTCTTGTCTTCAAATCTGACTTGCACATACTTACTACTACAACATGAAATTTTCTGCTAAGAGCATCTGCAACCTTATTCTCCTTCCCTTTTACATGCTTAATTCCAAAATCAAATTCACAAAGAAACTCCATCCACCTAGCTTTACTAGCATTCAAGTTTGGCTGATCAAACAAATACTTCAAACTCATGTGGTCTGTTCTAAGCTCGAATCTTCTTCCCATCAAATAATGTCTCCACATCTTAAGAGCATGCACTATGGCTGCTAATTCTAAATCATGTGTGGCATAGTTCTTTTCATGCTATTTTAACTTCCTTGACTCATAGCAAGTCACAACTCCTTCTTGCATGAGCACTCCACCTAGCCCTTCAATGCAAGCATCTGTGCACACCACAAAATCTTTCTTTGGATCTACTATTTTCAAAACAGGAGCGCTGGTAAGTAACTCCTTTAACTTCTGAAAAAATTTCTCACATTTTTCAGACCATACAAACTTGATGTTCTTTCTTTGTAATGAAGTGATTGGGTGAGCTATCTTGGAGAATCGTTCAATGAACCTTCTGTAGTAACCAACAAGACCCATGAAAGATCTAACATCTGAAACATTCTTTGGAGTAGACCAATCCATGATGGAATTAATCTTATCTGGATCCACTGCAATATCTTCTTCAGAAATGACATGACCTAAATATTGCACCTTCTTTTGGTAAAACTCACACTTGCTTAACTTGGCATACAACTAATGTTCTCCAAGGACTTGCAACACCATTCTTAGATGTTCCTCATGTTCTTCTTCATTCTTTGAATAGATAAGAATCTCATCCAAAAACACAATCACAAACTTATCCAAATATTTGCCGAATACACTATACATGAGACACATGAACGTGGCAGGTGCGTTGGTAAGACCAAATGGCACCACAGTGAACTCATAATGACCATATCTAGTTCTGAAAGCCGTCTTGTGAATGTCTTCTTCTTTAATCCTTACTTGATGATAACCAGACCTTAACTCAATCTTGGAAAACACTTTAGCTTCCTTCATTTGATCAAACAAGTCATCAATTCTTAGCAATGAATACTTGTTCTTGACTGTCACTTTATTGAGCTGCCTGTAATCAATACACAACCTTAAAGTCCCATCTTTCTTCTTGAAAAATAACACTGGTGCTCCCCAAGGAGACACACTAGGCCTGATATACCTTTTATCCATCAATTCTTGCAGCTGCATCTTCAATTCTACCAACTCCGGTGTACTCATTCTATAAGGAGATTTGGAATTCGGTGCTGCCCTTGGAATAAGATCGATGGTAAAATCAATATCTCTCTTTGGGGTTAGTCCCAACACTTCATTCGGAAATACATCTTGGAATTCTTCCAATAATGAGAAATCTTCTATCCTTGGACCTTTGTCCTCTGATGAATCTGACATATGGACTGCACACAATTTACAACCTTTCTTATAAAACTTTTCAACTGTAGGGCTGAAATCTGCCTTACCAAAACTTGCTTGGGAATTCCTCTTACTAATCTTGGCCTTTCCTCTTTATCAATGCACTCAAGTGATTTCTCATAACAGTCCAATTTGGCTCTATGTTTTTCCAACCAATCCATGCCAATCAAGGCATCATAAAATCCTAAAGGTAGAACATTTAAATCTGCATGAGTGTGGAGTCCATTCAATTCTATGGGGCACTCCACCACCACTTCACTAACCTTTCTCTTGGTCCCTGTGGCTAATTGAACTAGACAAGATTTATTATGCTTCACTTTTCTAAGAGAACAACCTTCAACCACTTTTGGATAAACATAACTATGAGTAGATCCTGGATCAATCAAAACATAAATAGATTGCTTAGCAACCTTACCTTCAACTTCCACCACTGATGATTGATGGTCTTCCTGATGATTATCCAATGCTGCATAAATTCGAGGCGTTTCCCTTGCCACGTCCTCCACCGTAGCTGCTCCCTTTAAGTTGTGCAACCTTCGGGGATTATCCTTCCGATGTAGACAATCCTTCAGCATGTGGTTTTCTCCACATCCCCAACACTGAAGCGGTCCCTTTGATGCTTTATCTGCTGCTACGGCTGGTTTGAATCCACTCCTTGCTTGCTGCCCCCGTGGAAAGGTTCTAGGCTAACCTTTGAATGGTGGCTTGAAGCCACTCTTATTCTGATCAAATCTCTCTCTTGGCTTTCCTTTCCATGCTAGGTTAACCTCTGTTTTTCCTTTATTCTGCTCATAGCAATGCATTGCCATTCTA
This sequence comes from Larix kaempferi, assembly GCA_027924585.1. Classification (NCBI taxonomy): domain Eukaryota; kingdom Viridiplantae; phylum Streptophyta; class Pinopsida; order Pinales; family Pinaceae; genus Larix; species Larix kaempferi. The sequence goes on from BSBM01000025.1 coordinate 20,120,124, forward strand.
ATGGCTTCATCAAGACTTGGTGGATTAACAAATTCAATCCTATCTCTAAAATTCTGAGGTAGACTCCCAAGAAAGCATTGGATTTTTACTCTCTCATCTTTGATATAGTCAACATACCCCAGTAATTCCAAAAACTTGTGGACATGCTCTTCCATAGATTTTTTCTCTAATCTGAGTTCATTGAACTCTTTTCTCTTACTGTCATAATACCTAGCAGAAAGGTATTTCTCCTTGAAGTACTTCTTGAATCTCTCCCAACTGATCTTCCTCTTACTGATTCCCTTCACTTGCAAGAGATTTTCCCACCAAATTGAAGCTCTGCCATTTAGATTGTAAATGGCAATTCTGGATTTTTCATTTCCTGAGTAGTCTTGAATTCTAAAATATTTCTTCATTCCAAGAAGCCATGCCTCTGCCTCTTGGCCAGTCTTTCCTTTTCCATCAAATGTGGAAGGTCTTGCCTTCCTGAATTCTCCCTGTGGGATTCCTTTGAACTTCTTTCTTCCATCAAATCTCCTGGGCATATGCCTTGGAATTCTTTGAGAATATCTGGAGTCACACGATCTGCTGGAAGAAGATCTAGAGGAAGGTGTTCTATGCTTTCTGCTCACCGAACTCTTCCTTGGGCTTGGAGTCCTCTTCTTTGAACGACCTCTAGAGAGACTCTCGGCCTCTCTTCGTTCTTCACCCACATTGCTTGGGTTGGACCCAAGGTTTATTCTTTGCTGCATATCAGTGAGACTTTGCAAGATAGCAGCATTGAGTTGGTGTTGTTCTTCTTGAGCCTTCATCAATCTTTCATTGAAGCTCACCATGGTTTCAACCAAATTCTGAGGATTCACCTTCTCCCTTCTCCCATTGGATTCAGTCTAAGCATTCTCTTCATACACATTTTCTCCTATGACGTCTTCTTCATGCTCATAAGGATCTTGAGCATCATTTATGGTCACTATTTTTTTTGTATGCTACCTCTGCTACAATTATTAATTTTATGAGCTGCAAGCACTGTGCATTATGAAAATATTTGTTAGACATCATAAGAATGCATATAGAAATATACAACAATAAATATTTTACATAATCAACTCATGGAATAATTCACATAGCTGTTATCCATTCATTTCTTTGCCCATTCCTGCAATTCTGGAAATTGCTCATATTGTCAACAATTTGACAAACCGTCACTGGCACTTTTCTGCTCTAATTATCTATGATGTATGATGTCCCCATTCGAATTCTGCCTATGCACCATTGTTCCCTGCTGGATAAGATTTCCAATTCCTGTCCCCTTGCTCCATTCTAACATCGAGTGTGGAAACTACATCACTTCAAAAATGACAACTTTTACCAATAATTCTGCACATTTTACACAGTTGTATTTTGGTTCGGAATGCCAATTTCGGCCACTTGTGGAAGAAAATCTATGAGGAATCACAAAAACTTTTCTACCGGGTAAAGTTGGTCTATATAACAAGGAACGCTCAGCAACTCGCAGATCTCTGTTCCGATGCACCATTCGTCTTCTATAAAATTCTAGGTTTGACTACTTTCAACTTTTCACATTTTTCCAAAATTCCAATTTTTGGACCAAAAATCCAAACGCAAATTTTGAAAATTCGCATTCTCGAAACCCGAAAACCGATAGCTCAAAAGCTGAAAATTGCGGGTTCCGAATTTCAGAAATCCAAATGCAAATTTTGAAAATTCGCATTCCCGAAACCCGAAACCTGACAGCTCGAAAGCCGAAAATTGTGGGTTCGGAATTTCGGAAATCCAAACGCAAATTTTGAAAATTCGCGTTCCCGAAACCCGAAACCCGACAGCCCAAAAGCCAAAAAAATTGCGGGTTCGGAATTTCGGAAATCCAAACGCAAATTTTGAAAATTTGCGTTCTCGAAACCCGAAACCCGAAACCCGAAACCTGACAGCTTGAAAGCCGAAAATTGCGGGTTCGGAATTTCAGAAATCCGAACGCAAATTTTGAAAATTTGCATTCCCGAAACCTGAAACCCGATAGCCCGAAAGCCAAAAATTGCGGGTTCAGAATTTCAGAAATCCAAACGCAAATTTTGAAAATTCGCGTTCTCGAAACCCAAAACCAGACAACCTGAAAGCCGAAAATTGCGGGTTCGGAATTTCGGAAATCCAAACGCAAATTTTGAAAATTCGCGTTCTTGAAACCCAAAACCCGACAGCCTGAAAGCCAAAAATTGCGGGTTCGGAATTTTGGAAATCCAAGCACAAATTTTGAAAATTCACGTTCCCGAAACCCAACATTCTGAAACTGCGAAAAACACCTGCGTTTCCTGTAACTTTCGGGGTTCATAACTCCCTCATCCCTTGGCCAAATGAGGCGAGTTTGGTATCGTTGGAAAGATGTTGGAGAGCTCTATGAAATGGTGTGATCCTCTTCCACCCCTGAGAAATTTAACCCTATCATTTTTCCAATCAAAAATCCCACCCCAACTTCACCAATACTGCGTTAAAACCATTATGTTACTTGCCTGTAACTCAGAGTTTGGCCCAAGCAGCCACAGTGCTGAAAGTTGGGCTCTGATACCACTCTGTAGTGTCCCCTTCTCTCATTCCAATGCAAGGAAGGAAACATGACTAACTTACTGGGCTTATTGACACTCTCAACCCCATACATTACTCATTCATTCATAACAATTAAAATCTTCTTGTGTGCAGACTCATACTTCAAATAAACACAGCAGACATAAACATACTAGCAAGCACACAAACAGTAATGCATCCTCATATCTAACATAGGCATAAGATGATTCAACACCCAGGGATTTCAATTCTATTCCCAGGCTATGCACAGACTTCATGTTGATTTTATTAAGACAATCATTTCATTTAATTAACATGGGCAATTAGCATTCAGAATTAACACCCTGCAAAACACATAATGCATATAATGTAAATCACAGAGAACACTTATCTTGAAGATGAAGTTGTCCAAACAACTGGCTATGTGAGAGCAATGTTCCACCCAACCATAGATCTCTATCCAGCTTGTATTCTTTCAGCTGAGAGATCACCCCCGAGCTGGGTTTTGTATCCACTAAGGAGGAACTATCTGGGCTCACTCACAGCCATGGTTTCACTCAACAACTATGCTAATCCAACACACAATTGGGTTTGTCAAGCATATGAAAGACAAAGGATGGCAATGCTAATCCAGTGAGCTCAACCACAGAGCTACAGGCATCTCAAATAAATTCAACAGTCAAGGCACCCACATTACCTGCCACACTCAACACAAGGAAGGTCCCCTTCTCTGCTGTACAGTCCCTCAGGCGTCCCTTCCCTCCAATGCTCTTCAGGGTGGGCATAGAAAGGTCCAGCTGCTAATCCTTGAGATTCTAGCCTTCACTAGGTTTATCAAGCAAACCCAACCTCTGCTCAGCCATTCACAATTAGATTTCTCACAATTCTGTTTATCAAATATCTCAATCCCGTCACTGGTTTTCTGGGCTATAAAACCTGGGTTTTCCAATGGATTTCTGGGTAACTAATACTCTCAAATTCACCCCAAGTTTCATATCTATGGATCTCCCATTGGATTTTATTGTTAAATACCAAATTTGGACGTTTTTGGCTCTTCAAAACGTGGGTTCTTTCAAAGTTGCGATTTCTGGTTTGTTTCACTGCTGGAAATTCGTTTTTGGATGAAAATTGATGTTGGTCCTCCACAATGGAATGGGAATGAGGAAGAAGGAACTCCCATGAGGTAGAGTGACTTGTGGTACAAGAAAAAAGAGCCCATACTTGCAAATACAAATTTCTAGGCTGCCCATGCTCCATTGAAGCCATGGACTGAAATCTTTAACTACTTCCTTACAACAGAAATAAATGTTATCAAGGAAGGTCAAATGGGTTCTCACAATGACATTTAGCAGCATATGGTTCATCCCCGCAACCCCCTCACCACTCCCTAGTGGATACACATGGCACCCTTCTCATTCATTCCTCCCATAGCCAATTTTTGGTATTTTATTGCAATATTAAATATTTACATCAATTTACAATATTCCATGGCTTAATAGCACATGGGCAACAAAATGTCAAATGATTGTCCATTTAAAATAAAATATGAACATATACTAGCGGGTCCTTGGCCTTGAGCTCCACGCTAGGGAAACATACATCGCATGTATATAATATTTACATTAGATGCCAATATTTCATAAGGGTCAAAATTGGGGTATTACAACCTTCTTTAAAAATTGGCCACTTTTCTTCGATGTATCTCAATACAGAACCATCTATAGGCATTCGAAGAACATCGTCGCGACTTCTGTTCTTTGAATGGAAATCCATAAACTGTGCTATACTTTGACACCTGAACAACCACTGGAAACGTGGGATTATTGGAATATAACGAAGAACTTTTTGAGGCACCTTTTTTGTCACTTTATCGGTTCGATACCTACTTGTTTGACATTGTGGGCATTCATTTTCTAATGCATGTTGTCCATAGTATATAATATGATCATTAGGACATGCATCAATAGCTTGATACTCCATACCAAATGCTTTCATAATGACATATATCCCTCGATATGTGCATGGTAAAATATTTGAAGTTGGTAATAGAAATTCACCTAACAATCTACAAAATTCAAAAGAATAAATCAATGAAAACAATATTAATCATCAATATCGCATCCAAACTTTACACATTAGATAACAATAGCAACAATATAGAAAAAAATTCAACCCTTTCTATATATAGATATTGTGAACATGCAGACAAAAAAAAAAAAAAAACAAATTACATACCTTGGTATCTGTGTCATACAGGTGTTTGATAATCCATTCAAAACCTTCAAGTTCAATAACAACAATATAGCAGATAAAAGATTTGTTTTTGAGCCTTCATAAAGAGGTTGTCGTGACTTCTCAAGTAGAGGATCAACATCATCACTATCATCCTGGTTGTCCTCATCCATTGGAGCAAATGTGTCTTGGATCAATCTATGTATCTCATCTTCCTGATTTGTGTCACTAGTGTTATCTACATCCATTATATCATCAGAAATAAATACTTGATCATCTTCAATATTCTGATGTAGAAGTTCGCCAGGCCGTGAATGAGCATTTATGCTAGTACTTGGCAAATAACTCTCTGGAACGCGACATTTTGGGGGCATTGTCTATAAATTTACAAACAACATAGAAAAATTAGTTTGTATAGAACATATAGTAAAAAAATAAGACATTTTACTAAAATTCATGCATACATGATGAATATTACAGTGAATATATTAAAAATTGAACCCCAAAAATAGTCTTACCAGGGGGCGATATTCATAACCCCCTTCGGCGTGCCCCTTCTCCCTACAATGTATTTCAATTGTTTCTATTAAAAGTCTTCTTTTTTGCAAGCCCCTGCAATCAAAGCAAGGACAATAACATTTTCCATCTCCTCTCGCATCTAATGCAGCTCTAAACTGAGCAAGCTTCCTTGCATTTTCATTCATAGTGACAAATCCTTGTAGTGGTACAAGTATTTGTCTTACCTACACCATACAAAACAATAACTTTTCAATTACATTAGATATTATAAGTACATTTATGAATATAGTATATTATAATCCAATATTTTCTATATTTATAAAGAAAAACATGAAGACTAAAGTAAATGTGAATGGAAAGATGGTTATAAGTTGGTTGTGAGAAAGTGAAGTGAGAATGGAAAGATGGTAAGTTAATATAATCTAATGTTTAATGTGAACACTTAGAGGGAGATTGTACCCATGCAGTGGTTGGAATTTTAAATAAATATTCTTTCCATATTTTTAGGAATGCATTGTATCAAGAGCACTAAAATTAGAAGTGGTTCTGGTTGGTTACTAAAAAAAATGCTAAATGTCAAATGTTAAGGAACCAAAAATATTGGAAAATTGATAACTACTTGTATAGTTTGAAGACCTGATCATATAGTTTGACCACCAAAGAGAGTAGGCTCTTAACCAATATTGTAGATGTATTTCACCCACATGACATGGGATATCACCTTGGGAAGCTCAAATTTGGTTGGAAACATTAACTAGTTTATTGACAAATATTGTGAAGTATCCATTAGGTAGTGAAGGGTGTGAGTCCATAATCATAATTTATAGGTTCAAGGTAATAATATTGGTTTGAGGTACGATAGAGAAAATCAATGATGTTGAGAAGTGCACACAAGAGCTAAGAAATGAGTTGGTTAAAGGTCAACTATTGAAAATCCTCTATTTAGTCGGTCCATTGCAATAGTTGAAGACTAGTAATTAGGTAAGTAGCAAATCTTGATGAGGTCAAGCCATATAAAAATTGGATCCATATAGACATTGAATATGCAAAGAAAAAATAAGAAAGGATTGTAATAGATCCAAAGCATTATGTATGTCAAATGTTATATAGGACCGTTGTTATCTTGTCAATAAACATAGACTAGTCATGGTGTCTAGGTGATAGGAAGTCTTTAATTTTTGTTTTTTGCATGTGTTTAAGTTCCGGTCTGATAGGTTGAAGAAGGTAACGAAGTCTGAAATAAATTTTCAAAGCTAGCTCTCCCTCAAAAGGCAAATTTCAGGTTTCAGTAGTTTCAGCGGGCCTGGCAATGGTATATTAGCTACCAAAAACCCTGTTTTCGGTAGCTTATTGTGTGAAAGAAAATATGCTCCAACTACAGAAAGGGAAAAATTACAGCGTGAGTTGTGGAGCAGTTTTCAGTGGCTTGGGAAAATACGATGGTGTTCATTAGCCACCGAAAGGTAAATATTTTCTGTAGTTCGCAGTGCAAATTTAGAACCTTCCGTAGTTAATGAAAAGAAAAGTCATTTTCACAATCCATGAGGCCGTTTTCGGGGGTTTGGGTGAACACGACGGTGTTCATTAGCCACTGAAAAGGCAGATACTTTTCGTAGCTTACCATACAAAGGTTGGGTTGTTTACAGCCACCGAAAGCAAAGAGCACTGGTTAAGACCGTTTTCCGGCGGCATATGGGGTCAAGGGTGGATTATCGGCTGCCGGAAAGGAGTTGGCATTGATCGACAGACACGTCAAATCGGGGGTTTGTTCATAATAAAGGAAATCCATCATAGCTTAGCCGTCGAAAGGGTCACTTCAGCGAAAACACGATTTGCTCTAAGGTGAGGCCAGACGCCACCACCATACTTCTGGCCAGACGGACCTCTTTTCCTCTCTGCATACCAGCATTTCTTAATCTTCGTTCCTCTGGTATAATCATGCCACAGTAGCCATCATTACGCCCTCATGATTATCCACCTTTTCACACCCCTCGGAGTCAGTCCCCGAAAAGCCACACCACCTTTCCTCTTTCATTCTCATCACATCGATTGAACTGATTTTCTCTCTGTTTTCCCATATCTCCCTCAGTCCTGATTTTAGCAGCAGGCGCCAGCGAGCAGGTTAAAAATGAAGAAAGGAGGAGGAGCCGCACTAAGAAAGGAATTGAATGACATCTGCTATTTGGAGGCACACCCTGAGGTATGTCAATTCTTCAAAAATGTCGGCTGCTATATCTTTTGCAAAAAGCTACAGGGCTCTCATCAACAGGTGGCTGAAGCATTTGCCCTCACGTTTGACGGAAATAGGGAGGTGATAGGCAAGGAAGAATTCCAGGTGAATGAGGCCCTTATAGCCTAGGTGACAAAACTTCCAACGACCGGAGAAAGTTGGTTTAAGACCACCGTCAAAAAGGTTTTCGAATTTCAATCATATCTGAAACTGGAGCATAAGAACCTGGTTTGGAAAAAACACATTCCTATGTCATATCTGGAGGATAAATGGCAGCTTTTATTGAAGTCCATTCTGGTCTATATAACCTGTGAGGGCAGGTATAATAGGGTGCTAATTTACCATTTCAGATTACTAGATCACTTCACTGGAAAGAGCCCCTTAAATCTCCCTTTCTACTTCCACAAGAGCCTCACCAAGATGGCACATCAAGTAAAAGCCCAGCCCACCAAAATTGCAAGTAGGTTGTACCACCATGGTTTGATCAAACTCCGGGTCTCTGAGTTGTTGCAGAGGAAGAGCATGAACTGGGTTTTCTTCCTGTTCTGGAGTGGGTTCGAGACAGAATTGCGACCGCAAGATGGAAATAAATCGTCCACTCCTAGAAGTGGGAAAAGAAAAAAGAGGGCTATCTCCCCAATCACAACCGAACGCCTTTCCTCAGCCCCAAAGGTGAAGAAATCCAAAAGGAAATTAGCATTTAAAGATAAGACTGAGGATGAGGGAGCTTTTTCAGAAGAGAACCCTTCCAAGAATTCCAACCTTTTAAACCTCCCTTACACCAATTTTGAGGAGGATGAATTGCAGGAAGCCAAAGTAGGAAATGAAGAGGTGGCGACGGAACATGAGCTCCAAGAAATAGCTCCATCTGTGACGGAACAGGAGACCACCTATGTTTAATTGCCTTCTCCTACACCTATGGAAGAGCAGGGATTCAAACGTGCAAAATTACCTTCCGCTACACCTGTGGAGGAGCAAGGTCACTAGGTAGCCGAAGAACTAATCCGTAAAACAAAGCGTTCTGCCTCACAGAAAATCAATCAACTCCTCCAGCAGGAATATGAACGCGAGATACTCCAGAGAGTCATCAAGGAGAAGAATCAGAGGCTGACCGAAAGATATAATGAGCGGTATGTTTCTTTTCAGGGGTTAACCAGGAAACATGGAAAAATGAGAGGAAGAAACATTAGGCTGATCAGGGAAAACATCAGGCTGAGGGGGAAGGTCGAATCTTTGGAAGGTAAGGAAAAAACTCAGAGTCCCCAGCCCAAGGTACATTCGTACCTGGAGACCTTAGCAGCAGCTGCAATCAACTTTGCTGACCCTCCGGTTTTGGCCCAGGAGGAAGAAAAATCCAGATAGCAGGGGACAGAAGCACAGTTTTGTAAACTTTTTGCAGGCTGGCTCATTCACCGCTTTCGGCAGCTTGGGCGAACATACGAGTTGTTCATTAGCTGCCGAATCCCATTTCGGCGGTTTACGACATGCAGGTAGTTCCCTCCCGGATACCGAAAAGAGATAAAGGTTTCCAACACTTTAAAGCGATTCGGTGGTTTAGGCGAAGCGTTAATCTAATTCATTAACCACCGAATACCAAGCTTTTGGTTGCTTATCACCTCCAAGCCCAGTTTTGTTAGCTAGCGAAAACACAAAAAATGCAAAGGTTTGTCTTTGGGCATCAAACCCATTTTTTGTTGGTCCTAGCATCTTGAAGGAATTTTCCAGGGGATTGATAAGCGTTCAAGTGCATCATGATCACCTCTGGTCCCAGATTGAGGGTGCCAGCAGAATTAACAGTGGAATATTCCTGCCTATTTTTATAAAAAGACACCTACATGTTTTTGCAAACAGCAGTTTCAAACTCGTCCTCCAGCCCCCTAGAGGCTCGTCTCAGCTGTCAAGCATAGGTGTATCAGCAAGGATCAGTTATTTTGATCATAACACACTGCCACATCTTTCATTAATTGTTCTTAGTTGTTATTTTTAGTATATTCGATCCATCTTTTGGGATCCGAAAAACTTTGTAATGGCTATAAATCCCAAAACTGAAGTAGAACGTGGGTTCGATTTTGGAGAGACTTATTGATATTTGTATTCTCATACTTTCAGTGACTTCTTAGATATATAAGCTTCTTTTACTATTCGCTTTCAGATTTCTTTTCCTCATATTTCTGTACTCGCAGTGGATGGTTTATTTCGTGGATGTTCATTTGTCTATGCTAGAGAGCTGTAATCCTGTCTTTGTATTTGAGAACTGAACATACATGTTATTTATTTGTTGTGCTTGGCCATTTATATACATACTTCATTGTATGAGTCTGCTAAACACGATAAGGATTCACTCCCTTTATCTTTTATCAACCCTCTGAACAACCAGAGTCAAAGCCTTGTCTGTCTAAACGTCTCTATGTATGTTTTGAGCATGTAAATTTTGATCTCCGTCATCCAACTTGATCCAAACAAACCCCTTCTTTCAAGATAAGTTTAAGTTACTAGGCATCTCTAAAATACGACCTAGGAGAGCTTCTTGGAGTGATAATATTTTGGCGCCATTGCCAGGGAAATATTATTGAAGCAGCAGCTTCCTTGGGAGACAACACAGTTCCAGCTTTGTTGATAGACAAAGCCTGGGCATTATTTCAGTTGTAATCATCTATCTGGTGACTCCATTGGAACGAAGTGGCTTCGAGAAGACCAAGTACCAGACCAAATCCTCAAAGGCCACCAGTGACACCTGTTTCATATCCCGAACAAATTATAAGGAGAGGAAGGACTACGCAGAGACAGATTTCCAGATCCACAAGGGGAAGTACATCAGGCCTTACCAGAGGTATTTCTTTTGTCTCATCACATGAAACTCCTTTTGAATATCCATTTTTTGAAACAACTAGTTCACAAGAAACTATAAGTAGAGCAGAATATTTATGGGCCCAAGTATCCTCATCCGTTTTTGCTGCCCAAGTCCCTAGCCCTGATTCTGCTGCACGAGCTGACCTAGGAAAAGAAATCCTAGAATCCATCAAAGAAGAAGGTTGTTCCTCCTACCTACAGCCCTCACTGACTGAACCAGAAGAGAAGTACCCCTTTGTTTACACCAACGTACTTTCCATTGAAAACATTTTTCAAGACATTTTAGACCAGCATGAACAAAGGTTGTCCTCTTTGCTTGCACAATCCAGTGAGAAAATTGATTGTCCAAAATAGCCATCAATTTGTTTCACCCCCATTTTTGGCGACCCCCGCTGAATCAAAACCCCCACTTTCATCATTGCCTATACCTCCTCGGCTACCATCCACACCCAAATTGCTTTCTTCCATCCCTTTAGTACCCACACCCACCATGGCTATCCCTCTGACCAAAATGGAGAAGATCCTCCTTGCTAGGTATGCCCCTCTAAATTTGCCTAATCCCCTTTCTGCTATGCCTATCGGATATTACCAAAAATATATTCCTAAATTCACCAGGGAGGGGGATTTTACAGCTGAGGAGCACTTGGAGTCATTCTATAGCTATGCTGAGAATATCAATATCGAGCACGAAGATGTATGGACTAGGGTGTTTGTGCAAAGTTTGGATGGTTAGGCAAGAAAGTGGTTTAAAGAACTACCCGCTGGATCAATAGATGACATCAAGGCCCTAGATGAATTGTTTCTAAAACATTGGGGGGAAAGAAGAGACCACCTTTATTATCTCACAGAATTTGATAATTTGAAGAGAGAAAGTGGCGAGTCTGTGTTAGCTTTCACGAAGAGGTTTAATAAAATGTTTAGCAAAATCCCTGCTAAAATCAAACCTACAGATACCTCTGCCAGGATCACTTACGCCAATGCTTTTGACCCTGATTTTTGTCTTCATCTCCGAGAAAGAAGAGCTTCCTCTTTACTGCTCATGCGAGATGCTACACTCAAAGTTGATTCAAACATGGTTGCATCTAAGATCCTCAAAGGGAAAATCGACAAGAAAAGGAAAACCCCAGATTCCTCCTCCTCGTCAGGAACTAACCTGGAAAAAATGGCTAAAATGCTGGACAACCTGACCTCAAAAATGTCCAAGTTGAAATTGCAAGGCCATCCATCTGTGAGAAGTAAAGTACCGAATGTGTTTGTTCCCAGGAACACCAATGCTTCCCCTTATAGAAGAAATGGCCCATAGGTTCCGACCCTCCAGAGAGATAGGAATCCTGCTGAAGAACAAAGGATCAGAGCCCCTTTACAACATGCGTTATTAGAAGAAGAACAGGAACTCATTCAGGGAGAAGCAGAAGGAGAAGACAATGTCAACTGCATGGAGGATAAGGTTGACCTCGCCTTCCTGACACAATCTGATTATGAGGAAGCCCTCATGAATGAACAAATCACCAACGAATCACTGTATCAGGATGATGATCAAACGAGCTATGATTTGAGGTCCAGGACTGTTGCTAAGAAACCTTTAACCCTTGCTCCTGGGAAGAAGACTCCTACCCCCACGAAGCAGCCTGCTGCTCCTGCAAAACAGCTTATCACTCTTTCAAACCAACAGCTTGCTGCTCCTGCAAAGCAAGTTATCGCTCTTGCAAAACATCAGCAAAGACCATCTCAGCCAGCTTCCTCGGATCCTAGCCAACTTACAGCTCCATCCCAAGAGACAAGAACCCCTAACAAGTTTCCCTACTCCTTTAATCTCGAAACTGAGATTCAGAAAAGAAAAATCCCTTTTCCACTAATCAAGCTGATGAAAAACGATTCCTTCAAGTCATCCATACTGAAATCCCTCTAGCCAAAAGCACCCATAGATGCTGACTTTGTGAATTTACAAGACGATAAGCCTACAGTAACCCTAGGTCCCATGGTTGAAGAACAGGACGGGTCCTGCCCACCTTTTTATATATCCTTAAACATCCATGACAAAATTATTCACAATTGCTTACTCGACTCAGGAGCCTCTCACAACCTCATGCCTAAAGATGTGATGGACGAACTTGGGCTTAGCATCACAAAACCCTACCATGATCTCTTCTCTTTTGATTCTAGAAAAGTTAGATGCCTGGGACTCATAAAGGATCTTGTCATAAACCTGACTTAGCTGCCTTTGAAAAGTATGGTAATGGATGTAGTGGTTTCTGACATCCCACTGAAGTTTGGTATCCTGTTGTCTCGATCATGGAGTAAGCGGCTAGGGGGTACCCTACAAATGGATCTGACTTATGCTACCATTCCTATGTTTGGAGGAGAAACTAAAAGGATATATAGGGAAAACCGACTGGCTTATGTCATCAGCAATGAGAAGAATTCTGTAAACCACCCCATTTATGCAGTGGATACAGATTTTGGGGCATGTATCCTACAAATAGATGATGATCAGTCACCCCCTCTACAACTCATGAAGCCCATTGGTCAACAACCTGAGGAAGTGACCATTGCTATGTGGAACATGTTTTTTGATGGTGCCAGTACCCAGGCTTCAACAGGTGCAGGTGTAGTTTTGATCTCCCCTCTGAAGTACGTTACCCATTTGTCTTATAAACTGGAGTTCAAGACTACAAATAATATAGTAGAGTACAAGGATTTGCTGTTGGGAGTCAAAGATGCCAAAGAAATGGGAATCATATGCCTGAAAATATTTGGTGACACGGAGCTCATCATACAGCAGGTGAATGGAAATTATCAGGCTAAGAACGTCAGACTGAAGTCATACAGAGATGAGGTAAGGAAACTTAGAGATTCCCTCATGTTTTTTATATTTCTTATATCCCGCGAGCCATGAACCACCTGGTTGATTCCCTTGCTGTCTCTACTAGCACATTCATTCCTCCCATGCCTCCCAAGTTGAACTATGATATCTAAGTTAGGTACAGGATATCCCTACCCGATAATGTCAAATTCTGGAAAGCTTTTGAGAATGATGATGAGCTTAGTAGATTTCTCTAGGTGGTTGATGAATTTTCTGATATGCATATTGACCAAGAAAATCTGAATATAGAAGAAACTAATAAATCTAAATTGAAAAGGAAAATAGGCCAACATGACATTGTCCAATTGCCAAGAAATCATATACCTAGGGGCCTAGTACCGCTCGAAAGGCGTTTTGACCATAATGACATCCCCTTTAAACCTGTGAATGAGGAAAAAGACCCAGCTATCCATGAACATAATATAGGCAGCCAAGATCACCCTAAATTCATAAATCTGTCCACTGAATTGGCAGCTGATCAGCAGTCAGATTACTGCAGCCTGGTAAAGAATTTTGCATATGTCCTGGCATGGGAATACAATGACCTGAAAACTTATGATAAAGACACCATTCAGCATAGAATTCCATTGGAAAAGGGCACAACCCCTTTTAAACAGAAGCTAAGGCCTATCAACCCTCTCCTGTTACCTGTGATCGAGAGGGAAATAAAAAAGCTCCTTGATGGAAAGATCATAATCCCACTGAGGTATTCTAAATGGGTCGCAAATTTGGTGATAGTAAGGAAGAAGAATGGTGAAGTCAGGTTATGTGTCGATTTCAGGAACCTAAACAAGGGCTCCCAAAAAGATAACTACCCTCTGCCCAAGATGGAGCACTTATTGCAGAGAGTGTCAGGAGCTAGGGTCATGTCTTTTCTAGATGGCTTCTCGGGCTATAATCAAATTTATGTGCACCCCGATGATCAAGAGAAGACAACCTTTACCACTCCCTGGGGTACCTTCATGTACGCCAAGATGCCGTTTGGATTGATGAATGCCAGGGCCACTTTTCATAGGGCCATGGACATAGCGTTTGTGGGGATTAAGGACAAGTTTGTCCTCATATACCTCGACGATATCGTAGTATACTCAAACAGTCACGAGGAACACTTGCAGCACCTAAGGGAGGTCTTCCTGAAATGCAGACAATTTGGAATTTCTTTGAATCCCAAGAAGTCACAGTTTGGTCTTGGGGAGGGAAAGCTCCTGGGCCACATAGTCTCAGCACAGGGCATAAGGATTGACCCTGTTAGGGTTGAAGCGATTCAGAAGGTATCTATACCAAGGTCAAAAAAGGATATCCAGTCTTTCCTTGGTAAGATAAATTTCTTTAGGAGGTTTATTCCAAATTTTTCTGAGCTGGTAAAGCACATAACCTCCATGCTCAAAAAGGGAGTTGAAACCAAATGGAAAGAAAGTGTGAGACAATGTTTTGAAGCCATCAAGCAGGCCATCATGGAGGCTCCCACTCTGATTAGTCCAGATTACACCAAGGAGTTCTACATTTTCTCTTTCGCCTCCTGCGATACAATGGCAGCGGTCTTGCTACAGAAAGATGAAGAGGAGCTCGATCATCCGATTGCTTTCTTCAGCAAAACATTGAGGGATGCTGAACTGAAGTACGATCCCATAGAGAAACAGGCCTATGCTCTAATTAAATCATTAAAAGAATTCCAAATTTATATCCTGCATGCAAAGGTTATAGCCTATGTCCCTTCAGCTTCTGTGAAGGATGTTCTAACTCAGCCTGACATTGATGGTAAGAGGCCCAAATGGATCGCCAAGTTAATTGAATTTGACATAGAGGTGAAGCCCACCAGGTTAATAAAGGGCCAAGGTCTGGCCAAACTAATGGCTGAAGAGAATTGCAAATTGTTAGACATTAATTTCATTGGAACAAATTTTGAAAAATTTCCAATAGAGGCAGCTGCAGCAGAACAATGTAACAGCCGACAAGTGGCTGAAAATATGCTCTCATGCGAGTGGTATTAAGGTATCATTCATTTCCTGCAGAATTTAGAAGTTCCACCCGGGCTTAGTACAACTCAGGCATGATCTCTCAAGCTTAAATCTGTAAAATTCTGCATAAGTGAAAATCTGTTGTACTGGAAAGACCCTACTGGAGTTTTGTTAAGGTGTTTGGACAAAGAAGAATTAGGTCAAGTCATGCATCACTTCCATTCAAGCATATGTGGGGGGAACCACTACTGGAAAACTACTGCCCACAAGATTCTGAGGGCTGGGTACTATTGGCCTTGTCTATTCTCTGACGTATACACTTTTGTGAAAACTTATGACAAATGCCAAAGATTCACGGAAAAACAACAACTGAAATCCCTCCCCTTGAAGCCTATTGTGGTAAATGGTCCTTTCCAGCAATGGGGCCTTGACTTCATAGGGGAGATCAATCCTTCATCCGACGGTCAAAACAGATGGATCTTGGTAGCCACCGACTATTTCACCAAATGGATAGAGGCAATTCCCACCAGAAATGCTAACCATCATGTTATCATCAAATTTCTATATGAAAACATCCTCACCAGGTTCAGTTGTCCGAAAAGGCTAGTAACCGATAATGCACCTACTTTCAAAGATAAAGAGTTAGTCCATATGTGTGAAATAATGGGCATTCAGTTAGTTCACTCCACCCCCTACTATCCTCAACACAATGGCCTCACCGAGTCTTCCAATAAAATCCTAGTCGGGATCATCAAAAAACTATTGGAGGAAAATCAAAGGAGTTGGGATTCAAAGCTAAAATTTGCTCTCTGGGCTGACAGGGTGAAAAATAAGAAATCTATAGGGACCTCTCCTTTCAGTTTGGTTTATGGCACTGATGCCATTTGTCCAGTCTAGTTAATCCTACCAGTGACTAAATTCATTCAGGAGGAACAGGATGAACCGAATGCCATGGTAAGAAGAATGCTCGACTTGGTTAAATTGTAGCAGACCAAAGAACAATTAGTGGAAAGGTCAGAAGCTCATTAGGAAAAAATAAAAGGAACCTTTGACAAGAAGGCCAAGATTGACACTTTTCAGGTAGGAGACTGGGTATTGAAATGGGATGCCCCCAAGTAGGACAAAGGAAAGCACGGCAAGTTTGATTCTCTCTAGACAGGTCCTTACATGATAGCTCAAGCAAAGCAGAACAATACCTTCAAACTGTGAAGTATGGAAGGTCAAGAGATGTTTGGTGGCCCGGTCAATGGGCGTTTCCTGAAACTTTACTTCCTCTGAGGCTTCACAGCCTGGTCACTGTAAATATCATTTTGTTTTCAGTTTTTTTTGTCTTGTTTACAAATAACTCCATGCCCAGTGGAACACTAGAAGCTAGGGTTAGAGTTTTGTTTGTTTTTTAGGAAAGGCATTTGGTCTATGGTTCTTGGAACCTCACTGGGAGGTTTCCATCCCCAAGTAGGATCCAGATGTTATCTCCTCAATAAACATAGACTAGTCATGGTGTCTAGGTGATAGGAAGTCTTTAATTTTTTTTTTTCGCATGTGTTTAAGTTCCGGTCTGATAGTTTGAAGAAGGTAACGAAGTCTGAAATAACTTTTCAAAGCTAGCTCTCCTTCAAAAGACAAATTTCAAGTTTCGGTAGCTTAGGCGGGCCTAGTAATGGTTCATTAGCTACCGAAAGCCTTGTTTTCAGCAGCTTATTGTGTGAAAGAAAATACGCTCCAGCTACTGAAAGGGAAAAATTACATCGTGAGTTGTGGGGCCATTTTCAGTGGCTTGGGCGAATACGATGGTGCTCATTAGCCACCGAAAGGTAAATATTTTCTGCAGTTCGCAGTGGAATTTTAGAACCTTCCATAGCTGCCAAAAAGTAAAGTCATTTTCACAATCCATGAGGCCATTTTTAGGGGTTTGGGGGAACATGATGGTGTTCATTAGCCACCGAAAAGGAGGATATTTTTCGTAGCTTACCATCCAAAGGTTGGGTTGTTTACAACCACCAAAAGCAAAGAGCATTGGTTAAGACCATTTTTCGATGGCATATGGGGTCAAGGGCGGATTATCGGCTGCCGAAAAGGAGTTGGCATTGATCGACAAACATGTCAAATTGGGGGTTTGGTCATAATAAAGGAAATCCATCATAGCTTAGCCGTCAAAAGGGTCACTTTAGTGAAAACACGATTTGCTCCAAGGTGAGGCCAGACGCCACCGCCATACTTCTGGCCAGGCGGACCTCTTTTCCTCGCCGCATACTAGCATTTCTTAATCTTTGTTCCTCTAGTATAATCATGCCCAGTAGCCATCATTACGCCCTCATGATTATCCACTTTTTCACACCCCTCGGAGTTAGTCCCCGAAAAGCCACACCACCTTTCCTCTTTCACCCTCACCACGTCGGTTGAAATCATTTTCTCTTTGTTTTCCTGTCTCTCCCTTAGTCCCAATTTTAGCAGCGGGCACCAGTGAGTAGGTTACAAATGAAGAAAGGAGTAGGAGACGCCCTGAGAAAGGAATTGAGTGACATCTGTTATTTGGAGGCACACCCCAATGTATGCCAATTATTCAAAAGTGTCGGCTGCAATATCTTTTGCAAAAATCTATAGGGCTCTCATCAATAGGTGGCCGAAGCATTTTCCCTCACGTTTTACAGAAATAGGGCGGTGATAGGCAAGGAAGAATTCCAGGTGAACGAGGCCCTTATAGCCCAGGTGACAGAACTTCCAACGACCAAAGAAAGCTAGTTTAAGACCACCGTCAAAAAGGATTTCGAATTTCAATCAAATCTTAAAGCAGAGCATAAGAACCTGTTTTGGAAAAAAGACATTCCTATGTCATATTGGGAGGATAAATGGCATCTTTTATTGAAGTCCATTCTGGTCTATATAACCTGTGAGGGCAGGTATATCAGGGTGCTAATTTACCATTTCAGATTACTCGATAACTTCATTGGTAAGATCCCCTTAAATATCTCTTTCTACCTCCACAAGAGCCTCACCAAGATGGCACATCAGGTAAAATCCCAGGCCACCAAAATTGCAGGCAGGTTGTACCACCATGGTCTGATAAAACTCCTAGTCTCTGAGTTGTTGTAGAGGAAGAGCATGATCTGGGATTTCTTCCTATTTTGGAGTGGGTTTGAGATAGAATTGCGACTGGAAGATGGAAAGAAATCATCCACCCCTACAAGTGGGAAAAGAAAAAGGAGGGCTATCTCCCCAATCACAACCGAACCCCTTTCTTCAGCCCCAAAGGTGAAGAAAGCCAAAAGGAAATTAGCATTTAAAGATAAGACTGAGGATGAGGGAGCTTTTTCAGAAGAGACCCCTTCCAAGAATTCCAACCTTTTAAACCTCCCTTACACTGATTCTGAGGAGGATGAATTGCAAGACGCCGAAGTAGGAAATGAAGAGGTGGCGACGGAACAGGAGCTCTAGGAAGCAGCTCCATCTGTGATGGAATAGGAGACCACCTATGTTAAATTTCCTTCTCCTACACCTGTGGAAGAGCAGGGATTCGAACATGCAAAATTACCTTCCCCTACACCTATGGAGGAGCAAGGTCAGCAGGTAGCTGAAGAACTAATCCATAAAACAAAGCGTTCTGCCTCACAGAAAATTAATCGACTCCTCCAGCAGGCATATGAACGCGAGATACTCCAAAGAGTCATCAAGCTGAAGAATCAGAGGCTGACCGAAAGATATAATGAGCTGTATGTTTCTTTTCAGGGGTTGACCAGGAAACATGGAAAAATGAAAGGAAGAAACATTAGGCTGTTCAGGGAAAACATCAGGTTGAGGAGGAAGGTCGAATCTTTGGAAGGTAAGGAAAAAACTCAGAGTCCCCAGCCCAAGGTACATTCGGACCTGGAGACCTTAGCAGCAGCTGCAATCAACTTTTTCGACCCTCCGGTTTTGGCCCAGGAGGAAGAAAAATCCAGGTAGCAGGGGATAGAAGCACAGTTTTGTAATCTTTTTGCAGGATGGATCATCCACCGCTTTTGGCAGCTTGGGTAAACATACGAGTTGTTCATTAGCTGCCGAATCCCGTTTCAGCGGTTTACGACATGCAGGCAGCGCCCTCCCGGATACCGAAAAGAGATAAAGGGTTCCAGCACTTTAAAGAGATTCGGTGGTTTAGGTGAAGCGTTAATATAATTCATTAACCATCGAATACCAAGCTTTCAGTTGCTTATCACCTCCAAGCCCAGTTTTGTTAGCTAGCGAAAACACAAAAAATGCAAAGGTCTGTCTTTGGGAATCAAACCCCTTTTTTGTTGGTCCTAGCATCTTGAAGGCATTTTCTAGGGGATTGATAAGCGTTCAAGTGCATCATGATCACTTCTGGTCCCAGACTGAGGGCGCCAGTAGAATTAACAGTGGAATATTCCTGCCTATTTTTAGAAAAAGACGCCTACAGGTTTTTGCAGACAGCAGTTTCAAGCTCGTCCTCTAGCCCCCCAGAGGCTCGTCTCAGCTGTCAAGCATAGGTGTATCACCAAGGATCAATTATTTTGATCATAACACACTGTCACATCTTTCATTAACTTTTCTTAGTTGTTATTTTTAGTATATTCGATCCATCTTTTGGGATCTGAAAAACTTTGTAATGGCTATAAAGCCCAGAACTGAAGTAGAACGTGGGTTCGATTTTGGAGAGACTTATTGATATTTGTATTCTCAGAATTTCAGTGACTTCTCAAATATATAAGCTTCTTTTACTATTCGTTTTCAGATTTCTTTTCCTCATATTTCTGTACTCGCAGTGGATGGTTTATTTCGTGGATGTTCATTTGTCTATGCTAGAGAGCTGTAATCCTATCTTTGTATTTGAGAACTGAACACACATGTTATTTATTTGTTTTGCTTGGCCATTTAAATACATACTTTTGTGTATGAGTCTGCTAAAAACGATAAGGATTCACTCCCTTTATCTTTTATCAACCCTCTGAACAGCCGTAGTCAAAGCCTTGTTTGTCTGAATGTCTCTATGTATGTTTTGAGCATGTAAATTTTGATCTCTGTCATCCAACTTGATCCAAACAAACCCCTTCTTTCAAGATAAGTTTAAGTTACCAGGCATCTCTGAAATACGACCTAGGAGAGCTTCCTGGAGTGATAACAACTACAAACACACTAGAGATAGTACCAATTGCAAGAGAAAACATTTTCAAATATTCCATTTTCAAAAATCAAGTTAACATGACCTAAGCAAAAAAAACAAGTTCTTGAAAAAAATATAGCAAGTTAAATGAAAATGATAGCAAGTTCTTGAAAAAAATATTACAAAGGCAAAAAAGCATGTTAACATGACCTAAGCCAGCTCATTACTAAACAATATTAAAATCTAACCCTTATAAAAATATAGACAAAAAATTACACATTACTAACCTTTCAAGTTCAAAATCAGAGCTATGTAGAATATCCAAGCTCATACAATCACCCCGCAAGTCCAAAATCTGTGCTCAATGTGCCACAAGAAAAGAAAATGTGAAAATCATGGTGAGAGTGTGTAGTTTATATAGCTCAACATTTGTCCCTATTGCCATGAAAACTGAAACCTAGATTTTTTCGTCCCTATATCGACGAATGTTCGTGGAATTTTAAAAAACATGGATATTGCCACAATTTTTCCTCCCTGACCAAAAAAAAGGTTAAAAAAACATTTTTTTAACCCACGAATGTTGAAAATGTGGAAAAGTTTCGTGGAACAATTCGCCCATATGTAGTAGTGATATAGCCTATAAATGGATCATGTCGGGTCCAAATATGGTGATTGTTTCTTCGGCAGCAGCAAGTAAATCTTGAAGTTAGGGATGAATTTCTTCAAGCTTATTGAGGCCGCAACATGCTTGAGATATCCACTGTGTTTCCTGTTTTTCTAATTTGTCCAATTTTTTTATTTTCCATGATGATCTCATTATCCAGTATTTCAATAAGTGTCTCTTCTATAGTCAAACGTTGTCGGTGAAGTGTGCCTAACAATGTCCTTGTCTTTTGCAGTTCTTTGTAGACTTCACCATAATGTACATACCAGTTGTTTAGGACTTCGGCAAGTTTTTATGCTTGACTATCATACTGCTTGAGTAGAGTGAGAGCTACTGTGAAGGCTGTAAATTGATTTTTCATGAGGGAAGCTACCTCGACAGCCTAGTCCTGTTGTTTCTTGAGGAGCTCGGATTGTATATTCGACACAACAGATTCGAATAACTGATATGCTCTATCAAGAGGTGATGTCGTGTCGGGACTTGATGGAAGTGCGATGACTTGCTAAGCTAACTCTTCACACTTAGCGAGAAACGTAGTCCTTTCTTCTTGTAGATGAACTAATTGGTCTTCTGCTTCCTGTCGGTGATATCTTTGTGCTTTGAAGACTGCATCTTCAAGTAAATCAAGCTCTTCTTGCGATGCCAACTGTGGCTGATAAGTAGCAGTGGTTCCGAACTGGTCCAAATAAACTGAGAGAGTGTTTTCTTCTTGATTTTGATGCGTTTGCTGCCTTGTAATTGTTGTTGAAGTTCTCTTTATTTGCGCTTCTTTTCTTTGTGTTTCTTCAGGCTACTCTTCTCTTTTTCTTTTTCTTTACTTATGATTTGTTTTTCTAGTCCCTTGTCTTTGTCGGCTGCTACTGGATGAATATTGATGACTTCTTGAATGCTAACAACAGCTTGGTCTGCTTGGGCTTGTATACTTGTCGCTGCTTCCGTAGTAATTGGAATTTCATTTTCAACAGTTCTGGCACTTGGTAAAATAGTTGCTGGTACAATGGATGTATCCATATTGCTTGTACTAATGTCTGGAACGTTGGTTTGCTCTGGTGGTTCTGTCGTGTCAGCTGCAAAATTTTGAGTTGCAGCTGGTTCTTTGGCTTGAGATGAGGTGGCTTCAACTTCTTCTGTCGTTATCGCTTCTTTAATTTGTTGCTGTGTTACTGGACTAGACTTGGATCTGTCGACAGGGAGACTCGAATGACTTGTCGGGAATGATGGCGGGTCGACTGATGTCAAGATTGGACTCAATGAAGTGGTACTGTCGAACGGACCCAGACCTACTAAACTTGACTCAACTTCTTGAACTGCAGGCTCGACATGGGGAGTGATGACTTGGGGGGACTTTTCACTATGATCGACTTCAGGTCGGGGTGGAATCACGTGTTGTGGTAATGATGTGAATGGAAGAGGGGTATAGACACTTGTTTGTTGGGAATAAACTATACTTAAGGGGTCGGGGTTTCTGATGTGATGAATCTTTTTGTGACCGACAAATTCTGGAACTATCAATGGTAAAGGTAAATTGTTGAGTTTAATAGTGTCAGGGGGAGCCAAATTATGTGGGGCATCGGCCATGGTTACAAAGACTGGTTGTTGAATGACCACCTCATGCCAGTTAGGACATAGCACCATGAGGTTTGCAATGAACTGATTCAAAATAGTGTATGTTGGGTTAATGGGAGAAGGTAATGCTAAAGGGGTACTTTCTTCCTCTTTTGCAGTTGGGGAAGGAGGGGTAATATCGGTTAGGTCGACATGGGGTTCAACCGAAATTTTTGGTTTCTTGACAACAATCCTGGCTGTTGGGTACTTATCTGTTTCCAAAAATTTTCTAAACTAGTCTTCGACAGGCACTTTATTCTTGGCTGCATCTTCAAGAATTTGAGTGGCAGTGTCGTACAACTCAATCTCATATTCTTCCGTAGTGTCTCGAAAGGCTACCTTTCTTTTTCCTTTTCCTTGAATCGGTATCACCTTGTTCTGTCGGGTTAAAAGTAGTTCTCCTGCCACCTTTTGTATGTTGTCATCTGTCAAAAGATGCTCTGGGTTGTCGGACTCTGTACTGCTATTTGACTACTCCATGGATTCTGCTGATTCTTTGTACGGAGTCTGTGTAAGTGATAGTACCTTGGGGTTGGGTACCAGTTCAAGCTAGTAAGTGAAGGTGTTCATGTATAACCGGCTTTTGTACACTTCTTCCTTTTCTACATCGCTGAGTGGCTTGACATAAGTGAAGTTGACTTTTCTTGCTTGGGGTGGAATGGCCAGTACTTCATTGGACTGTTGACTCAACTCCATGAAGATTTTATTTATTGATGGATAGAAGTCGAGGCATTTTTCTTGACCTGCTACTCCTTCCATGAACCAAACCGATGTATCATCCAAAGAGAGTTGGATGTGTGCTGTCAAGGGTATACTTTTTCGGATGTTCTGTGGAACCCTCCATCTTGTTGCCTTTATTTTGAGGTCTATAAACCAGGATTCCAACAAAATTTTAACGGTTAGTGGACCATTTCAGCTTGCTCCTAGTGCGAAGCAATGAAAATTCTCCATTAGGACAATTCGTTCTTGTGAAAAATCCTTGTTTCCTTTCGGCCGAAGGTGGGTCATAGAAATCCATATAAGTACAAATGGGTAACGGATACTGGCTCCTTCCTCTTGGCACTTATGGCATGTGTACTTGAGTATGTCGGCCAAGAAGTCTGCCCACTTGTATACTTTACCGCACATGGCCATATTCTTGACAACTTCCAACATGTCGGTCTTCAAATCTGATCCTCTACCTGTACGTGAAAGTGCATGTGATACAATTTTGGCAGCAGTTTTATAGTTACCATATACAATCTGACTTATGACTATTCCTCTTGAATTTTACCCAACAAGAGTATTGACAAATTCGTCGACCAAGTTCGCTTCTGAACTTGTCGGTACAGCATCTCCCTTATGCGACAACCCAGTTATCTTGTGGACAAGAACTCCATTAATGTCGACTGGAACATCAAAATAAAGCTTGCCATTGTGATACCTATTGACAATGAATTGTGCAATGATTTCTTTAAGTCCCTCGAAGCTATCCAACAAGGGTGCCTTCATATAATGTAAAATTGTGGCTATCTGTAACCGTTGTGCTTCCTCCCTCCAGCGGCCATCTGATTCCTTCCCCCAATCTTCAATGTCTTTCCACGCTCTCTTCCATGTGGGATCTAGTGCTTTTGCGTTCCAGATCATCTGTAGCCTTGTTTCCAATGGTGATTGTTCTTTTTCCAGCTCTCTAATCATCGTCGCGGTGGCCCTGGTAGCTGTTAAGATTTTCCTTGGGGCCATGGTGGATTTAGGGTTCAAGAATGTGAAAGCTGCTTCAGTGGGGTCAAGGAGCTCTATATCTTGGAGTTCAAGTTCTCGACAAAAGAGTGTCCGAGAATCCTCGAGCTCTGGCTTTATGATGGAGTTGCTAGGTCAGGGTGAACGAGATGTAGAGGCCTGTATTGATGGTTGATTTGATGGAGGTATTAAATTGGGCTGACAGGATATCGGTGCCATGTCAGGTGCATTACTTCTGGCATCGCGGGTATCTTTAACCTTTATTTCTTTTTCATCATGATTCCGCGATACCTCGTTTGATGTGTCATGTCGACGGCCTTCTCTAGATGAGTTTTGTCGGTCCAAGCTCCATTGTTTCTGTCATGCCTAGTTTTCATCTACAACTTGTCGTTGTTCTTGTCGATGTCTATAATATCGATGGTTATGCGTTGGGATTTTCTCTCTGTTCTTTCCATCCTTATTCTACCAATCTCTCGTCATTTTGTTTTTGTCATGCTTTGTTGTGTACTTGATTGCTTATAGTACTTTCTCTCGTTCGGTTACTTCTAACCATTTTGTTTTTTGAATATTCACGACTTGTACCATTTAAGTCGGGCACCATTTACCGCTTTCTTGAAAACACTACCTTGTAGTGTTTTTAGTTGGACTAATCCATTGGGATTTAGCGTTTCAACAATATAGGGACCCATCAATTTTGTATGCAACTTCTTCGGTTTCCCTTTTACACGGCTATTATAGAGGAGTACCAAGTCTCCAACTGATAGATTTTTCTGTTTGATATTTCTGTCGTGCCACGCTTTCTGCTCTTGTTTTTTAACTTGTTGATGTTCTATCGCCATCTGTCAACTTTCATCCAGCTTCGACAGTTGTAATAGTCGTTCTTTCCGAGCATCTTCGACATCGATGTGCAAGACTACTACAATAGACAGTGTCTGTCATCAAAAATGCAATGGGACAACTGCTTCTTGTCCATAGACAAGTGAGAAAGGTGTCTGACCTATCATTCTTTTGTGTGTTGTTCTATATGCCCAGAGAACAGTAGGTACTTTGTCATCCCAGATGTCTTTTTCTGTGTTGCATATTTTTGTCAGTCCTCTTGTGAGTGTTTTATTGAACGATTCTACGGCGCCATTCGATTGAGGGTAGTACACTATGATTATTCTATGATCAACTGTAAATTCCTTAGTCAGTGCTTCAATGGTTTTGCATGCAAAATGCATACCTTGGCCACTTATCAATTTTATGGGACATCCAAAACGTGTTATGATATTTTCATAAATAAAATTGGCGACAACTTCGCTTGAACATGTTTCGACCGGCTCTGCTTCTGCCCACTTGGTGACATATTCCACGACAGTGATAAGATATTGAGCACCTGTCCATCTCCCCACTACTGGAAACGGTCCAATAAAATCGATCGCCCAAATTTCAAATGTTCGGCTAGGGTTAATTGGAACCAATGGCATTTCCATTCTTGGGAGTGGTCGACCCATATGCTAACATATATCACACTTAGATACAAATTATTGACAGTCTTTATGGACTGTCGGCCACCAAAGTCTAGCTTGCAGAATTTTTCTAGCTGTTATATCCGCATGATAATGTCCTCTAACCGGTCTAGAATGAGCTTCTGCAAGTATGTTCTGTCATTCATGCTCAAGTGCACATCGATGTAATATGTCATCCAAGCCAAGTTTGTAGAGGAATCCATTGATTAGAGTGTAGGGAACTGTTGTCATAGCCAGGATCTTCCTCTTTTTCCCAGTGATTCCTTCAGGGGCTTGTCCATCCTTGAGAAATTGTGCGATTTCCGCAAGTTCTGAAGGGACTGCTTCAATATGAAACAAGTGTGCATCTGGAAAATCGTCTTCGATTCCTGAGGGCTCCTCTCTTGTGTCTACTCTCGACAGGTGGTCTGGCCCAACATTATCCTTTCTGGGTCAAATAATTACTTCGAACTCAAATTCTTGAAATAGTAAAAGCCATCGACACAACCTCCCATGATGCAATGGTTTATTGACTAAGTATTTTAAAGCTTGATGATTTGTATAAAATACAAAGCAGTTAGCCAATAAATAATTACGGTATTTCTGCAGTGCAAATACCATACCTAATGCTTCTCTCTCGATCGTGGAGTAATTTATTTCAGCTTTATTCAACTTCTGACTGTTGAACGCATTAGGGTAATCCATTCCGTCTTCTCTAGGTTGTGTTAGAATCGTGCCGACTGCTATTCCAGATGCATCAATATGCACATGAAATTTTTTCAACCAATCCGAAAATAGGAGGATGGGTGCTTCAACCATTTTTCTTTTCAACATGTTAAATGAGATGTCGCACTCCTCCGTCCACCTGTAATATTGATCATCGTTTAACATCTCTTCGAGAGGGTAAGTCATATTGGAGTAATGTCTGATGAACTTCCTGTAATATTCAGTATGACCCAACAGGATCCATACTTGTTTCGGGTTGACTGGAGGCTTTAGGTCGAGAATAATTTTGATCTTTGCATAGTCGACTTTGATTCCATCCTTGCAAACTACATGGCCCAGTAATATGTTGATAGGTGTGGCGAAAATGCACTTTTTAATGTTCAGCAACAACTGTATCTGCCAACACCGTTCCAACATCGATCGAAGCCATTTACAATGATCCTTTAGCAATGTATAGATTGTCCAATCATCGAAGTAGACAGCCATGGTTTTGTAGATATATTCTTGAAATGCTTTGATGACAATTCTTGAAAAGACCTCTGGTGCGTTCTTCAGACCGAAGGGAAGAACATTGTACGCGAATGACCCGAATTTTCCCACGAATGTTGTCTTTTTCTGATCTTCCTTTGCAATAGGTACTTGGTTGTACCACAAAAATCCATCCGTGAAAGAGTAGCACTCATGCCCTGTAACTTCATTAATAATTTCATCTACAAAAGGGGTTGGAAAGGGGTCTATGGGTGTTACCTTTTTCAGCTCATGAAAGTCGACACAAATTCTCAGTCGTGTTAGATCTTGTTTCTTTGGCTGAACAACCATCAGGATTTCCCACTCCGACTGGTCGATAGGATATATGATTCCCTCTGCAAGCATACTATTGATCTCCTTCTTAACAATACCCTTATATTTGTGAGCAAGTTTGTAGGGTCTTTTATTTACTGGCCTGGCGTCTGGTTTAATATCAATTTTCATCTCACCCATCTCTTGCACAAGTCCTTTCAAGTCTTTATAATCTCGATCAAATACATCTTGAAATTATTTGAGGATATTGGTGATTTGAGTTGTTTGTTCCTCATTCCAGTAATCGCCAATTTTTGCCATTTTTGGTTTGTCATCTTTTGAAATATCTACTTCCTTTGTTTTAATCTTCGCGTCCATCCATTCTGGTGCACGACTGTGACTTATGGGTGTTTCACATTCTTTGATTTGTGTGAATGCTGGTGGAAAGTTTTTTTTCGATAACCTTTCGGGTTTGTCTTTTTCAACAATATCTGTGCTAAAGATTGTTCTTACGGTCTTAGACATGTTGGGGTGATCCTGCCTCCATTGAAAACTCTTCCCGACTAATTTCTCCATTTCTAGACTTAGTCTTGTCGAATGTTGTCTTTCTGTCGACTTTATGTTATAGCAGGTAGTAGGTCAGCAAGTAATCTATTGTTTCCCTGTAAGTACTGAATTTTATCTCGGCTACAGAAATTCTTTGATAGTTTTACTTGCTTCGACCAACTTCTCCTCCTGTGGAGAAAACTAGAAATCCTTAATGAAATTTTCCTTAAAGTCTTTCCAAATGAAAGTTTCTCCTCTCGCTTCTTCCATCTTATACCATTTATTGGGTAGATCATCGAGTGTTCTAGGGAAGAGGTGAGGCCATACTCTTTCATCTTTATAGCCCAATTTTCTCCATTCTTTTTCGGAACAATCGATGTGGGTTTCAGGATTTTTTCCTTGTGTAAACAGAGGGATGTCGTCCTGAGTCGTCAGTTTCCTTCCTCCAAACCTTTCTATAAAATATGTTGATGTGGTATTCCATCTTTGGAGTTTTGAATGATGAGTGTCCCACCATCTCGCAGCTTGACCGGTAAATGTCTCTACCAGACTTTGTAGTCGGCCTTGCTTTCCAACATGTTTTGATACATGTTCGACATGTATGGTAGGTGAATCACGTTCTTTGTACCTCAATGTTGGATTACTTGTTTGTGAACTTATGTCTGGAACAAGTGTTGGATATGCTCGCATTTTTTCGTTCAAATATATTCGGTGTATATGATACTAAGAGACACTTCTTTATTTGCTTCTTTGAGATGGCTTCCACTGTCCAACATTCTTTCACATGTAGATCATGGTTCTCTATCTGCCAATCATAGAGTTCTACATCGGAGTTATATCCGAATGAAACAGAATCTCCAAGGTGAAGTTCTCCTTGGGAATTTGGTTTAATGCAATCTTCATTATTGTCTATTCGATAAAGCTGTCAAATATCATTATCTATTTCTGTAGGTTCTGACCATGGTTATCCCTGAGATGGGAAGATTGGTACGATAACCTTCTGCCCATTTCCTTTCAACTTGATGCGACTTTTGTCTAAGGAAATTGAAGCCTTCATCTTTTGCCCCCAAGGTCGACCGACCAAGGCTGGGAAAGAACTCGCATAATCCTTGAAATTGATCTCAAAATAAACTTTTGTCATGATGCCTTTAGTGGAAGTTTCGACTCCTTTCCATACTCCAATCGGCTCAATTAATCCTTGATCTACGAGCTTTAGATAAATGCATGATTCCTACAATTGTGGTCGACCAAGTTGGTCCTAGGTATCACGAGTCATGATATTCACTTGGGATCCAAAATCTAGTATGACTTGTCGTACATGATATCCATTTATGTCGAGGTCGACCAGTGGGTCAGCATCATTTTTCTCTTTTTGATTTAGTCGGCAAATGTTTTTAGTTTGTCTTTGCTCGACGTATTTATATTTCAATTTATGCAACAGGTCAATCATTTTTCCTACAGCTTCATCATTTGAAATTAGTTTGTACAATTCATTGAGAACTTCATGTCGGTTTTCTTCAATATATTCATGTGCTGCTAAGTCAAAAAATATGTCAGATGCATTTTTGTACACAGATTTTTGTTTCATAGGATTTGGGTAATCCTCTTTATCTATAATTTTACTTATCTGTGGCTTATCTTGACCAATGTGAGTACCTTGCCTAGTTACAATTTGCAAGTTTTTTGTACGAAGCACATCATTTTTTGATACACAGGATAAGACATGAACATTCTTTTTATTATTTATTTTCTCAATCATGGTAGGGAAATCCTCTAAATAGTGATCGTCTACCCCACACTTTGCACAAAATTTAAGATCAGTTCTTTCCTTATAAGGGCATTTTGCATGCCGATGATCCTCACTGAGACATGTGAAACACAAACCAGGTCGATTAGGTCGAACACCGCGGCCACCACCGCCACGACCATGACTCTGGTATCCTCTGCACCTATTGTAGCCGTCATATCGCCGATCATATCGATGCTCATTATACCTTGGGTATCTGTCGTTCTTGTTCTAATTGTACCAGTTATTTCTTCCATCATTTCTCTCAAACCTGTTGTTTCCTGTATTTCTATCATGATGCTGCTCGACAGAGTTTGTCTGGTACACTGCATGGTATTTTTGCTGATTTTTCAGGTTCAAATGACATTCTTCAATTGTATGTGTATTGACTTCACAAATTTGACACCATTTTGCCTTCTTGTTTTTCAGATTGTATGGGCAACCATTTTTGGTATGCGAGTCATACTCTTTGCACAGATCGCAAAAGCATCTGGATTGAATGAGTTTAACTTCTTGTCATCGATCCTCAATTCGACAAGAATCCTTGGTATGTCCTGAAGTTCGACATGTTGTACACCATAATTCTGGACCTTTCAGAGTCATATTTCGGATAGCCTGCTCCATACTTTCAAGGCGTTCGTTGATGTGTCTATCCATGGAGACTAGAGGGTATTCATCATCCATTTCGATCTCTATTGCTACTTTTAATGCCTCTACATAAGTATTAACACTTTGTCGATGGACATGTATTCTGATTTTACTAATGAGACCGGAAATAAACCATTTGATTAATAGTTTTTCTTCGATCTCATAGTCTAGCTTGCTCAGGAGGTCTTTGAACCTCTTGTCATACTCCTTGACATTTTATGTTGGCTTCTAGAGTGTTGTCTTCAGTCCTTCGGCCGCTAGGTATGTCGCATCTTCAATCATGAAAAAGGCCAAAAAGCTTTGTTTAATTTGTTCCTTGGTTGCATTTGGTGATTTTGTTATATACCCCATATACCATGTCAGTGCTCTTTTTCTCAGCGAACCAACAAACTGAGAAACCTATCTTTCTTCACTGGTGATTTGATTGGCTGTCCATCTCGCTTCGCACACAAACCAGTGTCTTGTCGGATCTTCATCACCTTCATAGAATGGACAGTGTGTTGTTGAGTACGACATGTTTGCTGGTGTATTGCTTTGAGAATCTGATGGTGGTGTAGGAGGATTATTTCCACATCCAGAATTAGGTGCTTCGTTAGCTTGAATTAGTTGTCTATCTGGGTTGGGTTCTCTGTCTTCGGAACCAGCAACTAGAACTTCTTCTGTTTCGCCGGGTCTATCTTCTTCTACCACTTCTGTCAAAATCCAATTAAAGTTTTGCTCGAATGGGATTTTGCTTAATCTCGGACTTTCTGATGTACTCGACGAGTCACTCAAATTTGGTATTGGCAGGGGGGACGCTTCTTCATGCTCTGAGTACACTAGATGAAAGATTCTATTCGAAAATTCGGGTTGAAGAGACACCTAATTTCATTCCTTCGACCGATGAATCAATAGTCTATTAATATCATCGCCTTTTATGCTTCGACGACTCCAGATTCCCGACTGACCAGCATGGAGACCAAGGTTTTCCTCTACAATTTCCTGCAACTGAATACTTTGTGTTAAATGAAATGGAGAGGGAGGTGTTATCGTTTCAGGTATCTGAACTTGGAGAGCTCTACCATGCTCTATACACAAGTCTTCATCCATCGACGACAGGTCTTCTTCGACGCCCCGATCATCATGGGCTCGGCTTGACTCTGGAATATTTTCTTCCGCATTTATTGTGACATTTGATCCTCGCGTCCTTCGGAGCGCAATTTCCTACTCCCGTAACTCTTCACGTCGCTATCTCCTCTTTTCTCTTTCGATTTTCTGAATATCTGGGGTGCTTTTATGACTCAAAAGTCTTTCTTTGTCGGATTTTCTTCCACTGTTAGCCATCTTGTCTTGTCATATGTTGTTTTTCATCAAACTAGGTACATCAGAACATGCTTTGTCACCTCCCCAATGCTAGCCTGAAGTTTTCTAGATCATTGGGGAAGTACAGACCATCACTTGTTCAAGAAGAATTCCCATTCGCACTCCTTTACAAATCTTTCCCACTTACGTTCTTTCTCCTTCCAATTAGAGTTCGGAAGGGGCGGGAGTAGAAATGGTCGTGTCTCGACAATATGCACAATGCCTTTGTCGATAAAAAATTTGAACAATAAGGTTGGCAGAGAGCACAGAAATTGATTAGCTAATTTGGTGAAGAAATTTCTTCTAACTTCATCAACAAAGACGCGGTATTCAATCACCTGCTCTTCACATAAATCGTTTGCAATCTTTCCGCACCACTCCGACAGATTTGTGCATCCTCCATTGATCAACTTCGACAACAGCTTCCTCTTTGCTTCATCAACTGGTATTTTCATCCAGAAGCTTCTTCAAGGCAGTCGACACGGACTCTACAAATATCTCATGGGTCTCGGAGAAGAATCAATCTCTCGCTTGGCTAATCGCTAGCTTGTTCTGTCACACATAGTTTTGCAGGTGATTCACAATTTTCTTCTCCCACCAATCTCTAATCTCATGTTATGAAATCATAGGTCATGTTGCTATTTTTTCAATGCATCAACCAACAATGGAACTAGATGTTGTAGTCCGAAGGTTCATGTGGTTACCATAGATACATTACATATTATAAGCAAGCATACACAATGATACAGATACAAGAGACGAGACAAATAGAGAGAACACAAGCCTTTGCATTAACCAGCAAGGGAAGAATACAATCATAGAACCAATCTAACCAGTACATTGGCTCAACAGCCTATATATATATATCTTTCAGTATAGTTACATAACCATTTGTTGGTCTAACTGACCGACCCGACCTATACTAGTCGACGTGACCTATCGACAGATACTTCAGATTGGTCGGATGGAGGGCCTAGTCGACAGGCCGACCTAGGCCACTCCAACAGGCCATCATTCTGAGGGTGATAACTTGTGCTAAGATTCAATCTAGTTCCAACTAGTTCGAACAAAGTTTTCCAGAAAGCACTAGTAAATTTGCTATCTCAGTCACTTCTTATAGTCTTAAGAAGACCATGCAATCTGAATACTTCTTTAAAAAACAATGCATCAACTTGACTGGCAATAATAGTTAATGTGATAGCAAATAAGTGAGAAAATTTATTCAATCTGTCAACCACTGCAAAATTACTATCCTTACCCTGGGTTTTGGGTAAACCTGTGATGAAATCCATTAACACCCTTTCCACTTCTGTTCTGGAATTGTTAGGGGTTGTAGGAGACCAGTAGGATGAGTGTGCTCAACTTTATTCTATTGGAATGTAGTACACTCCCTTACATGCCTTAACACACCATTTTTTAGGCCCTTCCAAGTGAACCTCTCTCTCACCTTCCGGTATGTTTTCAAGAATCAGGGTGGCCCGCCACTGGTGCATTGTGGGAATCCTCCGAAATATTTTATTTTAATTTTGATCCAGGCACGAGAAAAATTATTTCCTTTTAATATATGACATCATTAAGTATTTTGTGTGCATCATCCTAAATCAATCCATCCAACACTAACCAAGCAAACTGGTTCTTAGAGTATTCCATAGTTAGTTGTACTTTCCAATCAATTGGGACTTGCAGTAAAGAAAAAGTAGGATTCCTAGAGAGGGCATCATCTACCACATTCATCTTACTTTTTTGGTATTCTATGTTGAAGTCATAGGACTGAACTTTACTTACCCATTTTTGGTGTCTATCATTTAGCTCCTTTTGGGTCAAAAAATGTCTCAAACTGTTCTGATCAGTATTTACTATGAACTTGCCTCCTACTAGGTGCTTTCTGAATTTGTCCAAGGAATGCATAATGGCCAACATATCTTTATCATAAATTGAATAATTCCTCGCATGTGGCTACAAATTTTTGCTCGCATAGGAAATGGGGTGCTTATTTTGCATCAGAACTGCTCCAATGCCTTCCTTGGAGGCATCACATTCTAGTATGAAGAGATGAGTGAAATATGGAAGTGCAAGTACTGGGCAGCTGATCATCACTTCTTTCATTCTACTGAAAGCTTGTTCAGCCTCTTCTGGCCAGCAAAAATATCCCTTCTTGGTGAGATCTGTTAAAGGGGATGATAGTTTAGAAAATCCTTTCACAAAGTTCTGGTAGTAGGTGCATAAACCAATGAATCCCCTTAATTTGGTGATGTTCTTTGGGATTGGCCATTCAATTATGGCCTTGATATTCTCCATATGCACCTTGAATCCTTATTTCCCAATTATATGGCCAAGATAGAGGATCTCAGTCAATCCAAACTCACACTTGGACAATTTGGCATAAAAAGACTGTTTTGCCAAAATTGTCAATACACTGTCCAAGTGGTGTAGGTGCTCCGCCCATGTCCTACTGTAAATAAGAATATCATCAAAGAACACAAGGAAATACTTACGCAACTTCTTACTGAAAACTATGTTCATGCAAAATTGGAAGGTGGCCGGTGTATTGGTCAAGCCAAAAGTCATGACAAGAAAATCAAAATGCCCATAATGGCACTAGAAAGCAGTTTTCTGGATGTCTTCTTCCCTCATCCTAATTTGATTGTATCCTAAGTGGAGATATAACTTGGAAAAATATATTTATCCATGCATCTCATCCATCAATTCATCAATCCTTGTGATAGGATATCTGGTTTTGAAGGTCTTCTTGTTTAGGGCCCTATAATCAATGCACATGCACATTGCTCCATCTCTCTTTTTTACTAGGACCATTGATGATGCAAAGGGACTTGAGCTTGGCCTTATGAATCCCAAATCAAGAAGCTCCTTGATGGTCTTCTCAATCTCATCCTTGAATATTTTAGGGTGCTTGTAAGGATGGATTTTGATAGGAAGTGTGCCAACTTCCAACTCAATCCAATGTTCAGTACCTCTGTTGAGAGGCCTGCCATGTGGAAGATATTTGAACACTTTCTTGTGTTTGTGTAGAATAATTTTGATGTCCTCAGGGTGGTGTTATATATCTATGGAAGTTCCTTTATTGGTGATGAAAAATTCATCATCCCACTCAACATCACCATTCCTCAAAATTGATCTCATACTATGTGCAGAAATTACTTGTTTGGGGTAGGTGTTGACACCTTCCAAAACCACTTGTTTCCCATCAGCACCTTTGAAACTCATTTGGGGTATTTGATAATTCATTGAATCCTCCCCAATGGAGTACAACCACTTCACTCCCAAAACCATATTGGTATCAGCCACATTGACATTCATTTGCAGCTTTGGAATCCATCGGTTACACTCCATAGTGTTGTTGCCCGGAATGATGAAAGTGAAACCTACAAATTTTTCTTTTGGTATATTTCTCCTCTTTACCATGGATGCATCAATGAAATTATGGGTGTAACCCCCATCAAACAAAATTGATACTCTTTGACTTTGCACTACCCCTTTGAATCTAAGGGTATGGAAGCGGGGAATTCCACTTAGTACTGCAATTTTGTTGTCTTCCTGTGGGGGATGATCTTTCCCTACTGTTTCATATCCATCCTCTACCGGTGCTTCTCCCTCAAATTATTCCTCCTCACTTTCCTAAAAGACCTCAATGCAGTGTGCTTCCCCCTTAGCACATTTATGGCCTGGAACCCAAGGTTCCTAACAAGAGAAGCATAGCTTATTCCTTCTTAACTCATCCCAATGTCTGTATGAGTATTATTTATTGTTTGGGGTAGACACATTCTTAAAATTTGGTCTTTGATTCTGAAATTTTGTAGGCACATTAACTTTTGGAGGATACCTTGTTCTTGGGATGGCATCTTGTAGATCCCTTGTTATGCCCACTGCTTCTTGTAAAGGGGATGGTCTATATGCCTTTACCATTCCTTTCAATGGATCTTCTAATCCTTTTTTTAATAGGAGGATCAATCAAACCTTAGAGATGTCAGTGACCATAACTGAAATCTTTTGGAACTCAAATATCTATGCTTCAGGAGTTCCGGTTTGCTTCACATGTGCCAACTCCCCAAAAGAGATTTCAGGGTCTCTCCTATCAAACCTCTCTAATAGTCTCTTAGTTAAATCTTCATGGGAATTCACTTGATCATGGTATGGGTTCTCATTCCATGGAACCACCAGTCATTTTCCTCTCCTTCCAAATGCAAAGTTTCCATTCTGATGGCATCCCTTTCAGCTATGGGATTCAATTGGAAATAGGTGTCTAGCTTCTACACCCAGGAGCTGGCAGTATATCTTGAGGATCCATCAAAAAAGGGTAGTGAGATATTACCGATGGAATTTCTAATCTCATAGTTATGTGTTTTCTACCTATGACCTCCTTTTGGATGATTTTTATATTGTGCTTCACAAATAAATTTGAAAGGTAATGACTTCTTCGTTCTTCACTCAAGGTTTGGTATTCAACATATTGCTTCTCCCATGAATCAATTGATTCAGTCTACACTTAAGTATATTCCTTATGTTCCTCAATGAAATTGGGCATGGTATGTCAAGGATGATTCTTGAATTCCTCTTTGAATTAATTAGGATTATTATGAGGCCCAGTCTCTGAAAAGATAGATCCACCTGGAACCTTCCTTTCTTCATTTTGAAAGCCACTGCTACTCCCTTCTCTGTCTTTATTTCCTAGATTCCTGGCCAAGAATTATCTAGTGTCTTCCCCAAATTGAATGATGTTCTTAGATATATCACGCACCCCTTTTAACATACTTTGAACAAAGAGTTTGAAATATTACTTCTCATCCAAGTCATACATATCCTTTTCTCCTTGCATTTTTCCTCTAGTAGATTCCACCTTTTCTTCAACACAGGGTTCTTCAGGATTCTTTCCTTTGGGGAATGGAACTCTCTTGGGATGCATCACAATTGTTCAAGAGAAGTTTCATAGTACCATGCTATTATACCACTGTAATAGCATATCAGGTTGGATTTGATATTATGGAAAATTTAAAAACTTATAACACAATTTTTAACAAGCAGAAACTAGTTAACAAAACTAGTTGGAAAAGAGCTCGTCTATGAAACAATAAGATGACTCCAGGGTTATGAATTTTGGATATTTAGGATCTGAAAAATGTATGGGTGAATTTTCAGCAGAAAAAATATCATATACAGGGACAACTTCTAAGTCCTATGCACAAAGTACTGGGGCCATTTACATTTCAACAACAACTACCACCGAGGTCTGCTTTGAGGCTTCCTTGGCACTCCAGCATATGCATTCTAGGATCAGTTGCTTAAAAATGAATGTAACCAGTGGTGTATGTAATAAATTAAACTACTAATTAAATTATGGACAATATTTACAAATAATTTGGGAGGTTCTGGGTGATTTTGGAAACCAAAGAGGCAAGGGCGCTATCTTGGACTGCTCAACTAGTAGTTTTCCAAGTTCTTCCAAACAGCCTAAGAGGCCTTCGAATACTAAGGTAAATGGTTGGATATGCTTCAGTAAGGTCTCAGGATTGACAAATGACCATCAGAATAGAAAATGGACTTACGCATAACTCTGAATTACAAAAATGGTAAAACTAGTTAAGAAAAAAGTGATTAAAGAGCTATTCTTGGAATTGCTTGATTCAAACTGCCTCTAGAGATTAAAAAATTAACTTATGAAGTATGTTAGGTATCTAAAATGAATTTATTAATAGAATAAATTCTAAATTGAGGATCTTGAACATAAAATTAAATGAATTTCAACCATCATATCTTCAAGGATTCTCCAGTGCTAGAGAAATCTTACAAAACTTGAGAGAATGAGTATGAGAAGTGGATAAGAAATAGAAGTGTTGAACTGGATTTGCAAGAAGAATGAAATAATATCTGGTATATTCATATGGAAGGATCACTATAATTCATGAGCTTCCCAGGGCGCATTCACTGAAATAGACCACCTCCTCCAGATGTAATTCTCTTCACAAAACTCTCTCCAATTGCACTGTAGTTGAGGATCTCTCTCCAGATGTCTGAGATTATTCAATGATGGACTGATGCAGGACTGTATATCATAATTCCATGGATTTGTATATGATCATGGACATAATGGAACAATAATTGCATTGGGTTTCATCTCACAAGCATTGGTTGAGGCACATCACTCAACACTGAGTAGAAAAATATCTGAAGACAAAAGATAATTGACCAAAATATGTGAATGGTGAGCACTAGCCTTCTTTAATAGCTTAGGTATGTTCCTTGGCAAGCCATTGGCATGTGTGAGAGGTGAGGGCACATTCCTTGAGATAATTAGCAACAATTCTGCTTTGTAAAACTTGCTTGCTGTGTGTCTTTCAACTGAATTTGGCGAGTGCGCCCTACTTAGATTTTCTGGATGTTGCCTTCTTTTTCAAACTGGTTGCTTTATTCACTTTCTTTCATTTTGACTTTCTTGCTTTGTGATTTTTCCTGTTTTTTTCTTTCTTTTTCCAGATTCTATCTTTTTATGCTTCCACCTTGATTTTAGTTGACTCCTTGTTGTTTCTAACTTTTCCACTTGAGTAGGTGAGGTCCACCTTTTACTCATGCGCCCTCCTAGCCATGTGAACATCATTACTTTCCAAAATTTTTATTAATAATGATAAGGCATTAATTATAACAATAATTAAAATTCAAAATATTAAATTATTAATTACTATAGTCCGTGTACCAAAAATTCATCCCAGTTAATTCTTCTCAATTTAATTCTTCTTCCTAGACCCTTAGGGATTGGAGCGTCCAAGTCTTGACCAAATGGCCACTAGGGAAGGAACATGACATAGTTCTACAGTATCAACATGTTCAATATCATGGAATTTGAGCTTATTTTTAAGTACCTATATATCGTCACTTTTTCTTTAATCAAATCTTAGACTGGAGTAGGATTGGTTGGGTCTATGCTTAGTTCCACAAATTTCTACTCCAATTCATTTATCCACATTTGTTTAGTAGTATTGGATACCTTCTCCTATTTTAATTTCCTTTTAACCTTGGTCACTATACCTTGTATCTTATTAGCATTCATAGCGTACCCCAGTGTGTCTCAGAAGATGACATCACAATTATGTTTGTACCAATCCATCTTATCAACGGGACTTAATGCATCTAGGTACATCATAAAAATATGTGCCCTTGTAATGGGATATAGTCTTAGCCACCTATGTAATAATAGGATCAAGAAAATCAATTTTAATTATGCCATATTTGATATCTAGGGAAGACAATAGTCTAGATTGTTCCCTAGTAGATGTTTGTGATTCGGGGTACAATTCGCTTTTGACCTAATAGTTTTGATTATTGATCTATGTATAGTATGAAAATAACCCATATTTAGCCTTTGGACTTTCCTACATTGAAGAAGACTCCTATTGTGTTGATGAAGACCCATACTATGGAGGTCAAGCTGGTGTATGAAAATTTTCAAAGGATAACACATGCCTACTAGAAGAAGCTCCCTGACTTTGACACTCAATTATGGATCCATGTGGCTCAGTCTTGGGATTTTTTCTACGAGATTTCTCTTGGATAAACTCCTCCATATTTGCATCATATTGGAATTCAATCATTGATTTCTTCACTCCATATTCTTTATTTTTGGGAGTGGAAATCGTTTTGGATTTATGCTTGTTGTTAGGCTATAGGATATTTTTCACATCCTCCCATTTCTCAAGATTTGCAATCTTCTTCAGTTGGTCATTTGGTTGGTGAATATATTTATATAATTTCACCTTTTTCCTCTTGTTCAATATGACCTTGCGGGGCTTCCTACTTCCTCTTCATTCCTACTGGAAGGTTGATTCCTTTTAGTATATCCTCAACTATTGTTTGCGTAGTCCTTGACTTAGCAATAAAGGGCCCAACTTCTTTTGGAAGTTTGAATGTAATGGCAATCTTAGTTTTGACAAAGTGGATATGATCTAAGTCAAATATTTTACTAATATACTCTAAATCAAAGATCCTTGGTGTTGGAAAAGAAGGTAATTGATAGGGCTGAAATAGATCCTTACCTCTATGTAGTTTTCATATAAAAACCAGTCCTCAACCAATAAATCTAGGATTAATTGCAGCATCTTCTTACATTCTGGAAACATCCTGGGGCATGAACAACCATGGAGCAGGGTATAAACAATAGAAATTAATTTATTCACAAACTCACAAAAGAATTCATTGTTTGGTTGATCCTTGGTCAATTGTAGGTATATAGGTTGAAAGGAATTAGCATGATGATACAAAATTAGTTACGACAAATAAGATTAATACCTAAATAATTTTCTAGGAAAGTAATTGGTTAGTTGGTCATGGATCAATATGCTAGGAATAATGCAAAGTCATATTTGGCCATTATACCCCCTGAGGGAGGGAAAATGGATGTTAGAAAGACTAATATTGTTTCATATACCACCCTATCGTGGTCATATCCTAGTAGTTGACGGACCATTGCAACCATTTTTTTCGTGGTTCCTGGAAACACCTCAATCTTGTAAGGGGGTAGCCCCTTCAGTAAATTTTTTCTTCTTAATTGAGATCCTCACATTTTGATCCCAAATACTATTCATCCAACTTTTGTACATAAGCATCCGTAGGGAGGTCCAACATTTCTTGAATAAGATCCTTGATTGATGGGGGAAAACGAGAGTGGGACTATATATGGCTAAGATGTCCCTCTTCTTAAGGGAGTAAAATACGACGCACTAGGTGACAAGCTCAAGGAAATAGTCCATCATAGGTACAACTAATTTGGGAAAGTTTGAATCCCATAGGCATAGGAATTCATGGGTAGCATCGAATCTCACATATACTTCATTAATGATTTGATACATATCAAGTATTGACAAAATTGGGTTAAAAAATTCAACATGGGTGTCCATTAGATGCTCGTCTTGCAGGTTTGGATTCTTGGTGGTCTCAAGCGTAGTGAAGGTCTAGAAAGTTTCTATCTTGGGTGATAATAAGAGAATTTGGGCAAAATTATTGGGGGAATTGCAAGATTTACCAACTTCTATATGTTAATATCTAGTGTTCATATTATGTAGCTTCACCTCTTTCTTGTAGATTTATTGAATATTATGTGATTCAAATTATCGAATGCATTATTTGAAAGAATTTGAATTTTGGTGCATTAAATATGGGTACACATGGTGCCACTTCATTTTCTAGTGAATTATGACATAAGCTACATTTAATTATAGAAAGTTAGGTGAGTCCACATGGCTATATTTCATTTTCCCATGTATTGCTTACCTAGAAAGTTGTCATGTCTAGATAGAACTAGATACTTAGGGGGTTGTAGGCTTGTCTATGAAGTGATTTCTCTTAATTGATTTTGTGAACATGAGTGAACATGGGTATTCCACAACAAGACCATCGTAAATCCATTTAGGTTGGTGCATTTTGAAATAATATATATGCATCTTGCTGAGCCTAAAGGCTTGTTGTTTATTGATCTCATGTTTAGCTTTTGATCATGTGTACTATTGGTTAGATTCCCCTTTTCTTAATCCTTGGGTCTTGGTCCTGACAGTCATATGATTAAAAGTTACTTTCTTGATGTGCCAATGAATACAGGATACAACCTCTTCATTGAGTGGTTTTAGGTTGGCGAGTGAATTGGTTTTGGAAAATACCTATTGTGAGACTAAATGAACATGGGAATGCCACATAAAAATCATGGTAAATCTCTTCAATCTCATGAATTTGGCATTAACCATCAAGCATCTTGGTGTTCCTAAGTAGTGTTTGACTATTGATCTAATCCACTGCCACTTGATTATTCTCATTCATGTCTTCGGTGCCTTTTTTGCATAAGCCTATGCTTATAGTGCATGATCATATGATTACATGTTTTTAGCACTTGGGAATTAAAAAACCTTTTATATACACGTTCAAGTTCAACGCTTAAGAGAAAATCAAACACAACATTAGACCTTCCCTTCCAATTTTTCTTATGTTACACTTGAGAACTTGTGAAATTCAAAATTGTATATTTGTACTAACATTGGCTCTAGCAGGGACAATCTTTCGCTTGAGATAGGCTAAGAAATGTTCATTAGTGTATTCTTTCCATTGGCCTATGGAGTCTACCAACACTTGTCCTTGAATGAAATTATGGTGCTCTCCTAACTATTTTAAGACTTGAAACAACAATGCATTGAGCTAAACAAATTAAGAAATAACAGTAATAAAAGTACTTATAAAATTAACCTAATTACTAGTATACATGATTTAGGAATCTTGAAGAATTCATTACTGCAAAAAATACTTGAAAAACTTCTCATTTACAGGGGATCCCTATATTTTCCCATCCATGTGAGTAAGAGTGAATATGGTATTGAATTGGACTATCAAAATATGAAAGGGACCTATCCATAGATTATAAAATTTTCCATGCTTTCCTTTATATTTTCTTCTAGCATCCCACCTGAGCATAAGATCACCTAGTTGAAATTTTCTTTTCATGGCCTTTCTATCAAAAACAACCTCCATTCTTTCCTGTTGAATTTTAGTTTTCACCTCTAACTGTTCTCTTGTTTGTTGGGCATTGATTAAATGATGTATCCTCCTTTGCATGTCATTAGGTTCTTCCTCTTCATTCTACAATAAATTCATAACTGGTAGTCATAGTTGAATAGGGAAAATGGATTCTTTTCCATATACCAGCTAAAATGGTGAAGTACTTATTGACCTTTTGATATTGATCGTATCTTCCCACAAAACATACTTAAGGTGTGAATCCCAATCCTTCTTATTCTAAGATAACATATTCTTGATAATCTTTATAATACTTTTGTTTGAAGATTCTTCTAAACCATTTGCTTGTGGGTAGTAAGTAGTTGAGTGCCCTATTTCTATGTTGTAGTCCTAACAAAATTTCATAATATTGGTAGATTTGAAATCCTGTCCATTATAAGTTATAATCTTTCTAGGGCATCAAAATTTGGATAGAATATTCTCTTCTAGGAATTTGATTGCGACTGTATCATTTAATTTCCTAGTAGGAATGTCCTCTACCCATTTGGTAATATAGTCAGTACCTATGTGAATAATTCTAAGTTGAACACTGGAATTAGGACGAATTTCACCTATGAAGTCCAAACCCCATTGTTGAAAAGGTTCCTCAACTTTGATGGGTCTGAGTGGTAAAGATAGTAATTTTTTATTTCGTGTGAACAATTGGCATTCCAAACATGATCTAACCATTTTACAATTGGCATTCCAAACATGATCTAACCATTTTACTAACATATGGAAATAAAGTATGAAAATAATATCCCTCCCTTAGTACTTTGTATGTTGTGGCTCCCAATGCATGATGGCCACCACATACACATAAGTGAAAATCATATATTATTCCCTCATATTCTTCTTTAATGACTCAATTTAATAAGATCCCTAATGGGTCTTTCCAAAAAATATATTGATCTAAATGAACTATTTATTTGTTTTGATCTTTAACAATATATATTTTTCCATATCAGATTATTGACGACATTAAATATTTTGTAAATAAAAGATCATGTATTTATACCATTTTGAATTGGAAAATTTAGGATTAATTTCCAAGGATAATCTTTGTGAGTTACCCTCCTGAAATTTTTTGTTGTTGGAACTTGGGAAATCAGATTGACATCTAATGCCCTACAATTTGACTTAGCTAGAAGCTTAGCTAATCCCTAACCTTTAACTAGTTTGGTTGGATTTATTTCCAAATCATATTCATGTATATTTGATATCCATTTTCCACTTCTTCCCTCACTATTAGGTTGATTAAGGATGTCCTTTATAGTACTACTAGGTACATATGAAATAACCTTGGAATGTAACACATAGTATCTAAAATATTTGGGGGCATTGACTAGAGCATATGATTTATTTTCCATTATGCTATATTTTAGTTTTTCATCTCTCAATTCCTTATTGAAAACTTTATTGGTTTCTCATGGAATTCATCATTTTTCTGCAATAATACAACTACAATGGCAGTATCAAAAGAAAAAGAAAAGAATAGAAATTACTTTTATAATTA
The DNA here is from genome assembly GCA_027924585.1 of Larix kaempferi. Classification (NCBI taxonomy): domain Eukaryota; kingdom Viridiplantae; phylum Streptophyta; class Pinopsida; order Pinales; family Pinaceae; genus Larix; species Larix kaempferi. The sequence goes on from BSBM01000025.1 coordinate 20,163,793, forward strand.
GGGCTAACCAGAACTGGGGATTGTCCCAAAGGAAACTTAATATGTTGAAATTGTTCTCTTGCTTCAGCTGTCCATTTAATTTTAGCTTCTTTTTTAACATGTCCATGATGTTCTTAACAATTCTGCAAAATTTGGCATGAATCTTCTAAAAAAAATGATCTTTCCCAAGAATGATTGTATTTCATTTTTGTTTCTTATTAGTTCAATCAACTTTACGACCTCTAATATGTCACAACCAATTTTAACTCCTTTAGCAACAATGTGTCTGAGTAAATTACCCTCTTTTATAGGAAAATGAGATTTCTTGGGGTTCAAATACAGACCAATTTTTTTGCACTTGTTATACGTTTGTTTGAGGTGTTTAAGATGATATTCATCTGATTTGGAGAACATTATCATATCATCTAAGTAGATGAATATGAATTTATCTTTTTCATCTATGAATGCACTGTCCATAGCTCTTTAAAATATGAATCCTAAGTTAATTAATACAAAAGTCATTTTATCATACAAGAAATTTCCCCAAGGTGTAGTAAATGCAATTGTTTCTCTATCATCCAAATGCATTGCCACTTGGTTATATCTTGAAATCCATCCATCATAGAAATAATGCTGGCTCCCACTACCTTTTGTAGGATGTGATCGATCTTTGGGAGAGGATAATTATATTTTAATGAACACTTGTTCAAATTCCCGAAGTCCACACATAATCTTATCTCCCCATTCGTCTTCCTCATAGACACAAAATTTTCCAACCATTCAGAATACCTAAGAGGGATGATAATTTTGACATTGAATAATTTTTTGATTTCCTTCTTAATGATAGGTAAAAGAATGGGATTTACATGTCTTAACTTTTTCCTAAAAGGTTTGGATTCTGGTTTAAGAGGAATCCCATATTGTATAACAACAGTATCATAAATTATTAGATCTTCATACTTCCAAGAAAATACATCAATGTATTCTTTAAAAATATTGGCATATATATTTTTTTATCAGTAGTTAATAATTTGGATAATTTGATGTACTTTGGATCTTCTTGAGTCACGAGATTGAAATATTCTACATGCTCATTTAGAGGGTGAACAATAGGTTTGATGGACACATCATTTCTGTCAAAGATTTGTTCAAGAGGAACTATCCATTTAGGGATGAATAAGTTATTTAATTGCATAATTTTATGATTAGCAATATGCTTTGTTATTTCTGGAATTATTGTAGCCTCTGTTTTCCACATTTCTCCATCTCCTTCTTCATCTTGATCCATATTTGTGGAATAAAATTCATTAACCGTCTCAAGGAACCTTTTTATTTGTAGATCATCTTCGAAATCCTACCAATGCTTTAAATCATCTGGAATATATGGCATATATCTCATTTCAACTTCATAAATAAGTTGTGGTCTTTTGGGAGGTTCAAAAGTGCTGGAATCCAAGGCCAAATAATTTTACTAGTGGTTCATTTATTTGGGAACAACAATCATATTAAAAGAATCAAAGTAGTTACACTCAACCTGATTCCTATAATCCCTCATCCTAGGGTATTTGTTTTGGTAAATGATTTTGATATGTTGTACTAACAACTCAGAATCACAAAATATTGAAAGTTTAGTGATTCTCATTTTCCTAGTAGCTTCTAAGCTAAGGATTAAGGCCTCATAGTCTGCTACATTATTGGTGGATTTAAAATATAGTTTGTATGATAGAGAAATTTTCTCAGTGAAATGGGGAATTAAGAGAACTTCAACTCCTCCTTCCTCTCTGGATGAAACCCCATCAAAATACAGTTTCCAAACCTGATCTTTAATTATTGCATTATCTTGGGATAAGTTCTATTTGTCATGGCAGACTACATACCCTTCATTTACTGATAAAATGAAGCATCCTATGTCTTCATTTAAAGCATATAAAGGATATTTTTTTGGGTTATTTTGGTCACTTATCACATAAGGAAAACTTTCTTCTCTTTATAGCCTTCTATTTTATCTTGCAAAGATCGAGATAGTAGCATATTTCATATCCGTCTGCATGGTGCCTCCCAGTTTCTTTGCCTCGGATATTGATATCAACATTCCATATTGGGCAGGCACATCAGCCACTACCACATCCACCATGATACTCTTCATTGGTAATTGGGCTATTGTGAAAACCAAGTCTTTGATCATACCTAGACATTTGAATTTACTTGAATCAAAACTACATAATTCATTATACGGTCTGGTTATCTCCAAGCCAAGTTGTTCCATTATCACCTTATACATCAAATTATGAGAAGGTCCTAAATATAACATGCAATTGTGTAACATTTTATCACGAATTCTTAATGTTACATAAAAAAAAGAGCTATGGATTCATCTCTTTCATCAATATGAAGGATGAACTTAAAAATGGGATGCTCATTAGACAAGTTGAGTGTATTTGGTTGTATTATTGGTCATGTTCCATTCATCACTCTTTCAATTTTCTTATGATAGACATGGTTTTTTACCAATTCAATTAAAGGGACATGGATCTTGATTTTTCCTAGTTCATGTTCTATGTTCAGTGGGTGAATAGACCTAGCTTGTTCCTTTAATCTATCTTGTCCTTTTGGATTATCATTATGTTTCTTTATTTCTAACTAGTCATTCTTTTTTGCAGAAGTAGAGGGGTCATGGGATTTGTCCTTTCACTGATTTACAAGGGGTTTTTAGGATGTGGCTTATTTTCTTGGCTTTCAATAGCTGGTCTTTGTATGAGATCATATTTTCTATTAATTATTCGTGTGGCGTGTCGACAAATAATCTGTATGGTGCTAAATATAACTCATACTCACCATTTTCTTCATGGTTAAAATCACCAGAATTTAAGCACAGGGAGATATCATTATCATGTTGACTTAAATGGATAGTGTTGGCCTCATATCTAGTCCAAATCGTTTCTTCTTTAGGTTCAACATATTGATCCTCAAGTGTGATGTATGCAAAATTGTTGTTATTTTTATTATTCTCTCTCATGGGGGGATGAATGGGTTGATCCTCATTCCTTCTTTCTCTATGCATGATCTAGCTCTTAAAACTTCTCCTATAATAGTTTGGATTCCTCGACACTTCCCCTTGAGTATCTCTATTAGGGTTATTTACTTTCACTTGTATCCTAGTCATATAGTTAGATAAGATTTTAATCATTCTGGACATTTATTTAATTTTGGCATCCTAGGAATCTTTATTTAAACTAGATGAACTAGCCTCATATTTTTTCTTTTTCTTATCCTTTTCACTATGGTCATGCCTAGGTTTCACCTTTCCTAAGGCTATCATATTCCCTTCAATGTCCATAGCATCATATTGCATAATCAAGATAGTAGCTGATCTTCTTTCTCTCAACATCATGGCAAAATCAAGCCCAAAGGATCCAACAAAGGTGATATTTGTTGCTACTTAGGAAGTTTTTATATCAACAAGGATTTTATTATACAACTTGTTGAATCTCTTATTGAAATATGCAATGGGTTCAATATTTATTTGCTTTAAAGAAGCAAACTCAATTAGATAATAGATATTATATCTATCAACACTCAAATATCACACACATGTGATGTTTTTACAATTTACATGATAAAGCGTAATCAACATATAGCATGCATCCCACCAAAGAAATCCTCATCAGATCCATGAATGAGCATGAGTCTAGAAACACCAAAAAACAGTAAAAAATTACATGTCTATTAATACGTGCTACTGCACGTGTTATCAGAACTACAATAACACGACCAATGTGGATATTACTTCGATATATGTGTGACTAACCAAAATAGTAGAATCCCAACCACCAATGGTGCATTAAAGACTCATGAAATCTCCATTACCTCCACAAATTTGAATTTGGCTCCTCACACACTTGAGCTCTTTAAATGGCCTCTTTTGTGTAATTTGGAGCTATATTATGATATCAACAAGTTCACATTGGGATCTAGTTATTTCTTGTCCACCTCTTGGCATATAAAAGGAATCCATGGGAATTATTATGAAAGAAAGAAAACTAAAAGCAAGGTTAGGTGTTGGAATTGTGCTTGATCTCCCTTATATCTCACATCTTCCCTCTTGTCTAGCATCTACCAAGATCCCCTGCCACCTTCCTTCAAGGGGCAAGTATTCTTCTCATTTTTTCTTCAAGCTACTTGGAATTTGGTGTGGACTAGATAGACCTCCCTAAGAGAGATTGTTTTCCTCCATTGGATCTTACATCTCCTGGGTGTTGTACATGCTTGACCATTGGGAAATACAAAAGTGGTTTGGAATATTTTGGTTGTTGGAGTTTTCATTCCTACCACTTTTTTCTTTGTTTCATTTTATTTTCATTTTCTTTGTTTATTTATTTTTACTAACAACCATATGCACGATCACTTGGAGCACTCACCCACAAAATAGGGCACCTAATACTGAGGCCTTGTTGCATCCTACAAGGATTTGTCCCTTATCAAGTGGGAAGGATTCACCCTTGTGCAATATTTTTCACAATAGTATTTATGGCAACTCCCTTTATTTTAGTTAATTCCTCTTAAACTAGGTTGTTTTTTGTTGAGTAGCGAATTTTTTGTATCTTGTGCTTTGAAAGTGAAGAATTCCATACCCTTCATCCCAGAAAATCGGCCTCCTTTTGGATGCAATTTTTGTTTCAACAGAGGCATAGATCCCAATGTATCGAGCATGTTGTGTGCACAGGCGATCCCTCGACAGTCGTTCTATCCACGCTCATTAACAGATCTTTTCCTATGTGATTTTATGTATCACTGATTTCTGTGACCTCTTCCATTGTAACCGCACTACTATGTGCAAGTGAGTATTTATGCCGTGTTATATCACACATGTTTTTATGTGTTGTGCATGGATGTGCTATTTTTTTCTTTATACCTGTTTTTCACAACCTTGCAGTCCTATTGTTGCTCACTAATGAACTCGAATTAATTAACTTGCAATAGTTACATGTTTCTATAGTAATTAGATCACTTAGACTAAGATTAGGGAGTAAAGAGTCCCTCTCTCTTGAAACTTACTTAGGTAACCAAACTTGAGGCTTTCAATGGGCCTCATTGTTGTCACTATTATTCATGACATCTTGTCTTTTTGTTTACTTGACATGTTTTTAGGATCAAAATTAGTATATAATCCACTTTTTGCACACAAGCAAGGACCTAAAGACTCTTGTCTCCCAAATTATTCTCTTCACCTCACACTTCTTGTGATCTTGGTGAATAAAAAAGGGATGATAAGCATGAAGTACCTCCATTGCACACTTTTACTTCATAAGCATTGTGTTTTTGCAAAGCACCATTAGCATCTTTTAGAGTTAAAAGTTAAATATCCATTTGCATTTACTTTATACTCTTCTAGTTAATTTCCAACAATCAATTTTCTTACCTCACATGTGTTTGCATCACTAGCACACACTAAGGGACCTAAAATCTCTTTCATTCAAATTCTGCTCTTCACCTCACACTTCTTGTGAGCTTGGTGAATCATAAAGGAAGGGAAGTGTGAAATACCTCCCTTACACTCATTAAGTGAATCAAGACCCTTAAAATCAACTTTGTAAAATTTCCAAAAAACTAAAATAATCCATAGGAGGTCACAAAACAATATTTTAGTTAGGTATGATTGATTGGGCTAAGCATCCATTAATGCCCACTATTCTAGTTTCATTAAGTTTTTGAAACTTAGCATTGTTAACTTATAAGGTACTGTCAAAATCCTGCTATCAACAAGTGTTAAAAGAAAACCCAAATAATAATTGCATCATGCCCAAGGAGTTCAAATTTAAGGTATAGTTTCCCTACCCTCTCTAAAGAGCCACTCATATTTTTGTGGAGGCAACATTATACCACCCAGGCATAACCACTTATCCAAACTTAACGCAAGGTAGCTTAGTGGCCAAAATCAGGACATCACCAAGGAGCAATTATGAGTGTAATTGACTCTTGAAGTTGGCTATTTCCATTGGGAAGTTTTTACAAGTCTCCTAGATTGGGACATTGCCCCCATCGTTGCTAGAACTAGCTCTTTGTTACCTTCACTAGTCAATTGGTGTGTGGATCCCATTGTCATCATCAATTGTTCTTTTACAAGACCTAGTTACATTTGAGAGGAAGTACGTTAGGTATTTTAGGGAATTTACACTTATTTTATTTTTAAATATAATTTCGCTAACTCATAATTCAAAAAGGACCTACATGTGGACACTCTTGAACTAAATTGACTTTGCACTTATCACTCACTTGTCACACCATATTTGCATCTATTGTGGTTGGCATATTTTTACATTTGTTGAATTGTGTTTAATTCCACCATCACTCTCATTTGGCACTAACCTTTCGCCATTGAAGAAAAAAAAAAACCCTAAGGAAGTACCAAAGACTTCAAGTCCTATATCCTCTCTCGAGGGGTGTCTTTACACATTCTCTCCATGCTTTACATGGGAGATACCCTAGCCTGGTCCGCTCCCAGGCCGCATTGGTAGGATCATTAAGGATACGCCACTCAAATATAGTGTATATCCTTTCACCTCATCCTCCACTGGAAAAGGTTCTCCTTCATTTTATTCCCTTGGAGATATTTTAGAACCCTTTTCCTCTCCTCCTATCGGAATAGACCCTCCTTTGTATTCTCCACTCAGATATTCTTTGGACCATTTTGATCCCTCATCTCTCGTAAGAGGTCACCCTTTATTCTCAATGCCATCTCGGTTTCCCCCTCAAGGAAACCATACAAAACATACAACGGTAGGACCAAATCCTAACATACCTTTCATGGCTAGCCTAAATCTCCCATATTTGGCCAAATTGATCAATGACCCTATTTCAAATGATCCAACATGGCCAGCTATGCCAGATAAAATTCCCTCTGATATTCCTAAATTTGAAGGGAAGCAAGGAGACAATCCCTCCAACCATGTCATGTCCTTCCACTTATGGTGTTCCTCTAACAATATAGTGGAAGATTCAGTGAGGATTCACTTGTTTTAGCACACCCTCACCGGAATAGAAGCCAAATGATATGTGAACTTAGCAATATTGGCCCATGACACCTTTGTGACATTAGCCACTAAATTTCTCACATACTTCCAGCTTCCGATTTGCCATGACCTTGGTATTGAAATTCTCACCGAATTTAGACAAAACAAATCTACACACATAGAAAACCATATCCATGAGTGGTGTAGACACCGAACATTGCACAAAATCGACATACAACCCCCATTATTATTGGATTGGTTCATTAAATCACTCCAACCAACCATTGAAAAATATGTCACCACGTCCATGCCACAAAATGAAGAAGAGGCCATCCTAAAGGCCCAACATTTTGACCTTATCTATGCACAATCGGGATACATATACACCATCGTTTGTTGGATCCTATAGCTACGGGTTCATCACACTCGACAGATGGGATTAGTGGGTCCATTTCTCACCAAGGAAAGTTTCCTCCTCCTACCTCGACGCCATTTAATATGGCCCCTTAGTACCCACCCATGCCTCCCATGTCGACACCCCCTATTCTTGTACCATATCATCCGCTTGGTCAGTTACAGTATGTACCCTACATCCCTACTTATCCCAATTTTATCTAGGAAACATCGGTCCATCCAATACAAATGGCACAAGCATCTTCTACTTCCACATCTTATGGAGCACAAACTGCATTTATCCCACCATCAGGATATAAAACCTACTACTTGTTTCCATGTCCTACTGGTATGACCCTGACACCTCACATGGGGGTCAATCTTGTTCAACCTTCTTTTGCACAACAAGATCAATGGTTTGATCAGTTGAGCACCACAAATCCTCAAAATCCTCAAAATTAGGGAAAGAAAAAACAAAACCAGCAACAGGGGTAAGGGGGAATCCCCCCTCCCCGGTAGAACCAAAACCCAGCTAACCAGAACATAGGGACAAATAACCCCCCCATACAAGGGAATAATTCCAACCCTAGGACCAATTACTCTTGCTCCATCTGCATAGAATATGGTCATTACACTCACCATTTACCTCTTCTCCTTGAATTCCAACAGTTGGTGGAAGCCAAGAAGAATAAAGTGGTAAATCCTCCATAGGTTCCCAATCCTACACAACCACAAATTTCTCTTTTAAAAAAACCCTTCTCCAATTAAGGGGTGTTTACTCAGCACCAAGAACCCCACCCCTCTGGTGATGTCTCCTTACAAAACATATACACATTGGATGTTAACCTATAGACTAGAGCCAAAGGTTATGATGGACCTGAAGCCCCCCAAGTGGAAGACATACCTATCCCCTCAGGAGGGCCTTTTCAAATACCATGCCCAAGTAATGAACGGATCCAAAAAATCCCCAAGGGCCCACTTCAGCGCACACCTAATAACCCCCATGTGAAATCTACCCACAACTACAGCATTGCAGATGATTTGGCTCATTTACCTTTTGCAATGTCCACATTAGAAGTGTTGCAGTCTTTCCCAACTCAACGAAAGGAATTACTAAATGCATTTGGCATAGTCAACCCTTCTGATTCACACCTCATGACCTTTGATCTCGACAAATGTGAACTGCGACTACCATCCTCAATCACATTCCAAATCCCTATCATGGTAAAAAACATTATGATTCATCAATGTATCATCGATGAAGATGCATACACTCGCATCATGTCCTCTAATGTTTGGAAATGATTGGGATCACCTCAGCTAGTCCCCTCATCTATCGCCCTATGAGCATATGATGGGAATCTATCCCAACATAGAGGATTGTACCAAAATTTTCCCACCGAGCTGGGGGGGGAATGGTCATGATTGATATCGAAATATTCGATTCCCAACTCAACTTCAACATCCTCTTGGGGTGTATTTGCATGTATGCCATGAAATTATTCACCTCCTCAATATTTTGTATCATGATGTTTGTTGGTTATCTTCCAGGTTGACCCGGTTTTGGCGGAATTCACTTGTAGACCCAACAAAATCCCCTTCACTGGCCCTTTCGGAATCAACCTGCGAACATGATGAATTCTCACCCGAAGCGAAGATGGGAGGTTATAGAATTAGGTTTCTGTAACCGTGGTGATGTGGGGATGTGTTATGTGAACTTACAACATATTCCTTCCTTAGCATCTACTTAACATAACATTACCAACATGTAACTGCGCACTTTGTAGTTATCGACAACCTACAGACTTCATTGAATCATGGTTATTTCTACTCTTATAACTATGCATTCATCATACTTAACATGACTACGAAACATTCATACACATGTGTTTTACTTACTTAGCATATGATTCTCATTCAAATACATATGAAATTAAATACATAAACATAATCATAACATGAACATAGAGCATATCATATATTCATACACATAACACAGAGATTTGTGTGGTTCACCCCCTAGATTGGAGCTACGTCCACGATAACTGTTCTTATATTACTTGGAAGGGGTAACAGATTTAGTCTGGACACTCAGCTGCAGACTCTTCTCTACAATAGATCTTTGTGCACACGACTGCAGAGTCTTTTCCTCTCTTAGTCTTTTTCTCGGAGACATCATGTCTACGACTCTCTTTAGGACTGAAGTCCAGGGATGATCCAATCCCCTCAAGTCCACCAAGGACTTCATTCTCGAAGACATACATTTACGGCTCTCTTTAGGACTGAAGTCCAGGGATGATCCAATCCCCTCAAGTCCACCAAGGACTTCATTCTCGAAGACATACGTCTACGGCTCTCTTTAGGACTGAAGTCCAGGGATGATCCAATCCCCTCAAGTCCACCAAGGACTTCATTCTCAAAGACATACGTCTATGGATCTCTTTAGGACTGAAGTCCAGGGATGATCCAATCCCCTCAAGTCCACCAAGGACTTCATTCTCGAAGACATACGTCTACGGCTCTCTTTATGACTGAAGTCCAGGGATGATCCAATCCCCTCAAGTCCACCAAGGACTTCATTCTCGAAGACATACGTCTACGGCTCTTCTTTCGGACTGAAGTCTAGGGATGATCCAATCCCCTCACATGTTCACCAAGAACTTCATTCTCGAAGACATAAGTCTACGGCTCTTCTTTCGGACTGAAGTCCAAGGATGATCCAATCCCCTCACATGTTCACCAAGAACTTCATCAAAACATGTATCCTCATCGTCAAAACATGTATAACAAAACATGTATCCTCATCATTAAAACATGCATAACATCTATCATCAAAAGCATGTATACATCTATCATCAAAAGCATGTATACATCTATCATCAAAACATGTATACATCTATCATCAAAAGCATGTATACATTTATCATCAAAAGTAAAAAATATAAGATTCCTAAATCTAAATAATTCTAAGTAACTAGGTGTAGTAAATAGGTAACCTCATCATTGATGAGACAGACTTGTTATCAGATACTATGCTACTCCCCCTTTCGAGGAGGGTCCTTCTGGACTATACCAAGCTTGTCTCGGAAGTATTCAAACTTTACTCGAGACAGAGGTTTAGTCAAGATATCAGCAATCTGATCCTCAATGCTTATATACTCGATCTTGATAGCTCCTCTCTGCACCATATCTCGTATATAGAAGTATCGGATCTCTATGTGTTTTTGACTTATCGTGGAATACAAGATTTTCTATCTTGATGCAGTTTTGAATGTCACACATAATCATAGTGGAATCCATTTCTAAGTCAAACACTCCATATAATAGCTTTTGAAGCCACACTGCTTCACAGCTGGCAGAGCAGACAGCTATATATAGATTCTGCTTCAGCAATACTAAGAGCCACACTAGATTGTTTCTTGCTGAACCATGAGATCATGGAAGATTCAAGACTATAACAACCACCTGATGTACTATTTCTGTCTGAGGCACTTCCTGCCCAATCCGAATCTGAGTAACCATGTAAACGGAATAAAGACCAAAATCTAATGTACCTTTTAGGTACCTCACTACATGCTTTGTAGCTATTAAGTGAACCTTTCTAGGTTCTACTAGATACTGACTTAGGGTAATTGTAGCAAAGCATATATCTGGCCTAGTATTTGTTAAATACATCAATGACCCAAAGATTTGTCTATATAGGGTTAGGTCCACTAAATCCGATGAGTCATTAACTAATAACTTCAAGTTGGAGTCCATGGGAGTGGCCATGACCTTATATTCCAACATATCAAATCTTTTTAGAAACTTCACAGCATACTTACCTTGAATTAAAAGATTTCTTTTGGATCTTGCCATACTTCTAGACCTAAGAAGTAGTGCATTAATCCGAGATCTTTCATTTTCATTTCTGCAGCCATTTTCATGACCTGTTTCTCATTCCTTGTCAGAAAGAGATCATCGTCATACAATAATGGTATGATAGGTTCATCATCCACAACCTTAAGGTAAAGGTTAGGAATAGCTTTACTTCTGGTAAATCCCAATCTTTGTCATGAAGTTGTCAATTGTCCATTATTCACACTCAGCATTGAGTGATCTTTTGCATATCTATCTGTGCCATCTCTCGTCAGATGGGTCTACTAATATGAGCCTCAAAATCATTCGAACTCTGTGGTGAGTTCTTTCTTGCATTCATGTCATATGTGTATAGAACCCATATTCAACCTTGTAGCAAAGGTTGAGATCCACATCACCCATGATGATCATTAAGCTCATCAATTGACTACCGATCCTGGTAACCCATTACATTATTAAGAGAATGGTCTTATCATCATGATTCTCTTCCTCTTTCTAAGAGAATCTCTTAACCACAAGCTTTCTATAGTGTGTTTGATTTGTAAATCTTTTGTTGAACATCCATCGCTTGTTCAGAGTTCATCATTCATCATGATCTTTCCTACAAATCAAAATTAAGTACATGATTAGTAATACTTCATAATCATCAAATCATATTTGACATGATAACCTATTATGCATACAGATATCATTTACATAGTTATGCAACTATTTTGACCAATACTTTGGCACAACACTTTCCCATATCCTGTATGCATACAGTGGCTATCTAGATGCCTTCCATCTCTACCAGAACATACTATCGAGAGTGTGCACAGCTCTCAGCATGTCAGCAAAGAGGTTTCATTCTAGACAAGCAACAATGGAATGTTTGTCCAACTTACCAATCATATGCATATTAGTAGTATACTGTTCAATGCTTTATGAATGTTTACACTCAGCATGATATATTCTAGGAATACAAATATGCATACAAGCAATATCATTTACTATTTCTAATAACAACTCAAATACTTATCTTTTATGTTTGTGCGGTTGCCTCCCGCTTGACCTTCTGTATGTCTTCTGAACTTCTATTCATTCTGTACCACTGTGCATGCTCAAGTGTACACTAGTGTCATCCTCATGATCTCATACACAAACATACATTCATTAGTATATTCTCAATATTATCAAAACATTCTAATTCTAAATAATCTTGAATATGTACAGTCATGATCATTAGTATTCAAGGTTTCAAGGAAGTCTTCTTTTACTCATGCATATTCTTGTTTGATCTAGTTAGTTAAATCATCAACCAAGATAAGAGACATAATATGCATAAACCCTTGATTACTAACCAATCATACCAAGTATACTTACACAAGGTAAGATTCTAACATGACATAGGAAAACATACCTGGATTAGTATACTTGCTTAGTTATGTACAACATACCTTGTGAGTCTTTGTCTTCATGTTGTCATGGTCATGGAACTTGATTTGTCTTTTGTGATGTACCTGTGTCTTGTTAGCAGACAACATCAACCTCACACAACACCATAATGCATAAGTACAATCATATAGCCCTAATCAATGAATGTCTTCGATCATTCACATGCATTCATATTGTTACTAGGGTGATAAGACAATTAATAACATTAATCAAGATTGTACTAATGAAGACAAACACATTATGAACTTAATCAAGAATCAGATTTCAAGGCATACCTGAACCTCCTTAAGTCATACCTGTCGAGACTTTTTGTAGTCTTCTTATGTAAGGCCTTAGCCTCAATTCCCCCTGAAACTTGATCTGGAGCTTGATTAGGGTTTGCTAGAGAAACCCTAAAAATTCAATCTTTGACTTTCACACTTCTGAATGGATGGAAGAATGTGTATTGCTGAGCTGATCAACCTAGCATTCTTCAATTTTGAAATCTCCAAAATTTGACCCCTTAAAATTTCCTTCAAAACTTCTGGATCTTCTGGACAGGAACCCGAACTAGGGTTTGATGAAGCCCACCCTTATGTCCAATAAAAAGGTTCGATCCAAGGCTCTAAACTCTTATTTTTCTGAGGAGCTTCCAGCCGTGGTTACAGACTTCAAAAGTTCCAACTTTCTCCGAAACCCTAAATTCTGGAAGCCATGAATAAGGGTGTTCCAAAAATAATTCTGTTTTGACAGAAATATGCACCTGATTGTTTCTGCTATAACTCTGAAATTTTTGCTCCACAGGGTCTGAATACTTTTTCTACAGTAGCCTGATCTGTCATCTTTCCATCCTGACAGGTCTGACCTCAATTGGATTTTTTGAGAGAGAGTTATGCCAAGTGTCACAACGTGACCTGTTTATGGGATAAAACAGGAGAGCGAACTTGTATGGCGTGCCACGTGTCACTTTTTGAACTTCGGCCTCTGAAAAATTTTCCTGAGATAGATCTTCCTGTTATCTTTCCATATTGACAGTTCTGACCTCAATTGGACTCTCTGAGAGAGAGTTATGCCAAGTGTCGCAACGTGACCTGTTTATGGGATAAAACAGGAGAGCGAACTTGTACGGAGTTCCACGTGTCACTGGTTTACCTTCTGCCTCTGAAAACGTTTTCTAAGATAGTACAGTCTGTGTACTACCTGTAACTTTTTACGAAATTTCATTTGGAGCTTCCTATCCGAAGTTATGACCTTTTTTCCAAGGTCACATGATTTTGACTGAGATTTGGAAGAGGCAGAAACCCTAACTTGTACTGATCATAACTCATAAAGTACAACGAATCTAAGGGTTCCCTTTGGACACAAGGTACCTGGGGATGTTATATTCGACCTGTAAACTTTTTAGACCCTGAACCTTTGCACAAATGGGTTTATAGCGAAAGTTCCAAGATGACTGGTTTTTTCTATGTAAAACCCTAACCTTCAAATTGTCGTAAGTAAAGCAAGTGTCGTAAGTGCCATACCTTGTCTTCCATCAGGTTAGCTCTGATACCATGTTAAAATTTAATATGCTAAGACAGAAAATAGCAGCATTACATTCCATTTCTCAATAATAGCATATACAGGATCACTGAAGAAACAACAAGCACAGCATAAACACAAGAGACACAAATTTATCCTGGGAAACCCTCATGGGGTAGAAAACCCAGTAAAGCTTCCTCAATATAGATGACCAGCAATATACAAAGATGCAAACCAAAGACATGATCTCCTCCTCCACCATAGAAGACCTCTCCTCCACAAGTGCGCCTCTCTCAAGTGAGTGAGTGTGTCAAATGAGGAACATACCTCCTCTATTTATACACTACACTGACATGTATTTTACACAACTACATGTAGGCTCGTATTAACCATTAGGTTAAATACCCTATTATAACTGACTGGGCCGACCCCCACATGGTGGGTCTAATAACCCTAGTTACCACAACCAATTCGGAGGAATAATCATCTCCGAATTCATAGTATAATCACATCGGAGGTATGGAACATCTCCGGAATAAATAATATACAAATATAATATTCTTAGAAGTTACAATATTCAACAATCCGAGGTTTGGCATGCTCCAAGTTAAACATAATAGTGTTTGAAGTATCTGGGTCTACGCTGCGTAGGGCAGTGTTGAAGAAACTCGAGAGTCGACATGGCGCAAGGTGCTTGAGCTAAATCCTCAACAATGTTGTAATTTTGGGCAGCTCGTGCATTGGGAATAAATGTCACCTTTCGTATGGTGCCCTTGGGTGGGCGTAGCACTGTGTCCGTAAGCGGTCTCTCGATATGGAGATGGCCGGTAGGGGGAGGGGTAGGAGTTGGATATTCAATAGGAGATTTTCCTTTGGCTTTCTCCGACTGTTTGTTTGAACTTGGAGGGTTCTCATATGTCTTTGAAAGAGTGGTTATATGAATCTCCTCATTACTTGTCATCAGGATTTCGTGATTTGCAGACATCTCTCCACGAGTTGGGTTGCTCGAGTTACCCCCCCGTGGGGTTTCTTGGGAAACCATCTGCTGTTGTTGTTGAGGGAAAGGGTCAGTTAACACTGCCGGGCAAGAGGATCCTTTAACGAATTCGTTGACCTCGTCCTTGTAGGGATAGTCATGCGTGTAGTGATCGTCTTGAAAAATTAGGCAGGGAAACTTAGCCTTTCGACGTGGTTTCGGGTCGTTGTGGGTGGTTTGTGGCTTGGGATTCTCCTGGTGGTTCTTCTTGGATTTACCATGATTGTTCTTCTTCTTTCCTCTGGATGGTTGTGACGTAGATTGAACTGCGTTCACTTCGGAGGAGATAGCAGGAGAAGTAGTAGTTTTGGAGCAGCCTGAGGTAGAGCAGGGGAAGCAGAATCTTGGTTCCTCATCGAGTTGGTAGTAGGCTGGGCCTTGAATGAACTGAAAATACCATCAATGGGGGGTTCAGTGGGAAGTTTCGTTGGATCAGTGGTAATGCGGGCGGCATGGGGAAGAAGTTCGTGTAAAGTGTCGGATTGGGTGTATACCAAATCCATGTATTGAGCTGCCGAGATGGCTTGTTCTTCAATAACCGGCCCATGCATAGCGATATCCCTGGTTATGGGAGGCAAAAAGGACTTCGTGAACCAATCAGCAAGTAGCTAATCCTGAATGGGTGCCTTGATTAGCCTACGGCGTCGACACCACTCATGGATGTGATCTGAAATGTGCTTAGAAGTGGTTTGACGCAGCGAGGTTAAGAGTTCTATTCCAGTCTCATACCAGATGGGGAGCTGGAAATGGGTCAGAAACTGCATAGCTAAGGTGTTGAAATCATGGAAAAAGTATTGTGGCAGCTCGATGTACCATTTTGCTGCTGTGCCAGTAAGCGTACGCTGGAAGAGCCGTAGTCGAATGGAATCGTCCATCAAGGAGTTGGATGAACACCAAAGATGGAAGGTCATTACGTGGTTCTTGGGGTCTTTCCCGGGCTTAGCATCAAACTTAGGAATGTCCGATGGAAGTTTGGCTAGAATGGGTGGCTAGTGAGGTTCATGCCATATGGGATCGTTAATGAGCCTCGACAAATCAGGTAAGTCTAGCATGGCCAAAAAGGGAAGTTGACGATTAGTCTACGGGTATGAGTAATAACCGTATGGTGCAGAGAAACTTGGGGGGACCTGCATAGTATACTGTTGCGTGTTATACCCATATGTGTTACCTGCGGGGTATTGCTGGAAGTTCTGTGGGTATTAGGCCATCTGGTTAACCGGTTGAGTGTTGGTAAACTGTTGGTGGATGTTCTGCTGAGTGGGGATGGTAGGTATGGTACCCTGGGGTTGCTATAACCCAGGAATGGTTGCTGCTCCTGGTTGGGGAAAAGTTCCCTAGAGTTGTTGTGTTCCAGGAATGTTACCACTATATTGAGTAAGTGAAGGGTTTCCCATAGCAGGGTTGGGGGGTGGCTGTGACAGTGGTGTCCATGGAAGGTTCGTTCCTCCTTGAGGAACATGTGGAAATTGAAGGGATGGGTTCCATGGAGTTGTAGAAGCCGAAGGATAAGGGAAGCCAAAGTTCAAGTTGGGGGGAATCTGAGATTTCCCCCCAGCTGGGTTCTAGTTTCCAAATAATGAGTACCCCCCACTCTGTGGGGCTTGAGGTTCCCAAGAAGGAAGCGTACTTGATGAGGGATGTTGAAGATGGGGTCCGGTTGGAAAACTGGTATAAGGTGGCCCGTTGCCAGATGTGTTGTACATACCGTACTGAGTAGGTGCTGCTGGTTGGGAGGGTTGTTAGATGGTGCCGATGGGTTGCCCTCCAGTAGATGGGTTGGATGGTCCTATAGGAGGAGGTTGTTGACTAGGAACGGGGTCACCAACAAAGGATTGTCCTCCAGTAGGTTGGGTTGATGGCTCGCCTGGAGGAGTTTGGTTGTTGGAGTTGGGGATCATGGTAGTTGGTTGTCCACCTCCTAAGATAGTGTAGATAGTGGCCAAAGGTGAACCTCCGGTCAACATGGATGATCCAGCAGTATGACTTGGTGTTCTTCCGACACTAGCCAAATATGATAGTGTCGATTGGCCAACGGCACCAAAAGTGTCGATTTGTGGAGGGGGTCTTCCATATCTGACAGGCGAGGACGGATAAAAAACTGGGTTATCCCTCATAGAATGTGCACCAAACATGGGTGATGGCAGCAAATGTGGGGAATTTAACCGAGAGGTATCGGGGGTATCATCCATAGTGTGTTCAACGATAGGAGGACCATCGAAGACTGAGTCCGGGTTCATGTCCTGAAAAGGGTTTTCGAGGTCCAACGGGAACATAGGTATAGTAACGTCTGAAGGTCCGGAGCTGTCTGCATAGGAGTGATGAAACTCTGTGCTAGACGGGATGTTGGGATCCCGATAGTCAGGAGGATGGGTAACAACGGGATATCTCACAGCCGTCGAAAGCATTTGCTCTATGTCGCGTTTAAATTGTGCCGACGCTAATGGGGAATTTGCTAGACTAACCATACTAGACTGAATGGAGACCATGATCTCATGTCCTGGAGGGAGGTTGGGGAGAGATATGGTACGAGGTACATTGCTGGAAGAATTGGTTTCCTGTGGATGAATGCTGGATGGCACGGTGATAACAGGCGGAAGCTCCGCCTGGGAAGTGAGAAAGCCATAGTCAGGTTCAAAAGGTGTATCAGGAAGTTGAGTGTCTTCAATAATTTTGACGTACCCGTCTGAGACTGAAATCAAACCAGATATATCCTGGTCGGATCCTTCGGTGGTGCCAACTGATCCGTCTGTGTCATCATGGAAAGTTTATGGTGGAAGGGAGGTGTTGACATCAGGTAGGAGGGTGGACTCTGGTCTAGTATTTTGGGCTGTACTAGATTCAACCGTTGTAATGTTGTCCACTGTGGTAGATATATCTGGAATAACAGTGGGTGAAGTGACAGTGGGAATCTCAGATATACTAATGGTTGTAGATATTGCAAGAGGTTCTGAGACTGTGCTGTGAGTAACGGTTACAGATGGAGCTGAAGATGTAGTGTGTATCGGCGGTGGAATGTTCCCTCGACTAGCACTGCGTCCAGGAGGAGAGGGAATACGCGATGTAGGTGGACCGGAGGTCCGTGGCGGTGGTGGTGGTGGAGGGATTTTTCCCTGTACTCATCGTGATCTTTGTGGTGGTTCTAACATGATGGCAGGAATATGAAATCCGGGGGCAATTTCGTAACAAAGAACTCAAAAACTCTAATGCAGCCGAGTGTGCAAAAGAGGAGCTAGAAAAAGCAAGGCTCGCAGGCCAAAAAAGCAAGCTCTAAAATCTATACTGAGACCGATGTCTCAGTAAGCGAGCTGAGAAAAATAATGGCCAGAATTCCAACAATTAGTCACTAAAAAGAAAAATGACCCTCTATAAAGATGAGATAACAAGCAACCTCCTAACTAAGAGCTAGAGACCTCAACAAGTTGTATCCTTCACAAAGTGATGAAATCCAAGTCGAACAATACAACGTGAGAGACCAATATGAGAAGGATATCCCTCTACCGAAAGGGATCCTGGGTAAAAGAGCCCTACTAGAAAAGTCACTAAGCTACCTCGTTCATGACACGTTGGAAAAGGTTTTTGGCACTTCTACCTTATCACCCTTGCATTACTATGAATTACAAGGAAGACAATGATCGATGTTGCCTTAGGGCTAAGTGGAGTGCGGCATTCCACAGAGTCCGTCCGGTTCTCAATCTCGCGGCGGTTTAACCCCTGAAAGTGAAAAATAGTCAGGAGGCCCCTCCATAAACTGGCTGTGACCGTGTCAATAAATACTAGAGGATTTTAGTTCCCTAGAGGACAACAACTATGTATTAGATGAAAATGACAAGGGGGAATTATTTTGATGCCTATCCTCGGTGTCCTACCTAACTACCAAATTCTTTTGATTTCCTCAAGTGAGGTTAATGTTGGTTTAGTTAGGGAGATTAATTTTAGTGGTTGTATTACTCAATCGGGTAAATGGACATGAAACTTGGTGGTGTTGTGACGACCCAAACCATGCAAGTGAGAATGAATCGAAATAAGCCTTGTATTCGATGAAAACTAGCTATGGAAGAGAGAGAGAGTTCTTCGATCATAAATGCATGAAAATTTCATAAGCAATTAAAAACCACTTCAAAACAACAACAAATTTTTTTTGTTTTCTTTTTGTAAGTAAAGCCAAACTGAAATAAACACTTCTTTCCAATTCACTGATCTTGCAACTAGGATGCTTCGAAAAATGAGAATTTCTGTGGCAAATTTAAATGGTTCACTTCCTAATGCACAATAATACTGCTAGACCATTTCAATCCAAACAACACAAATGTTCTCCAATGATCATTTTCAATATAGATTTTAATGATAATAATGGAAACAATGTGATTATGTGATTATGAAAGATACTACTGTAAAAGAGAACAGTAGTAATGGTTTGGTTGTGATGAGAAGATCAAGCCAATGCAATCAGACGGAAGGGGTGACCCAATGTGCAAATAATGCCACTAACTCACAAAATAATCAAGCTCACAAGAGAAATAAACACACCACAAAGACTGTGTAATGAACAGGATAGTAATAGGCAACAGAAAACACCAACTAAGGCAGAGAAAATAAAAAATGACTCAGGAAACCAAGCAGGGAAGAAAAAAATTGAAAATATGCTGACACTACCGTGTGGCAGGAACAGACTAAAGCGCGGTACTGGTATACTACCACTCTGTTAAGAGTGTTGGGTACGTAGTACTACCGTGCTGTAGGCAGACGTGGGGATGCGGTACTATTGCAAAGTATAGAAAAATGCAACTTTTGAAAAGAAAATTGAATTTTTCAGGGTTGCTGCAGACCCAGAGGACTCACTGATCACAGAGGGAGGAAAAATGTAGATAGGAGGGAAGAATAAAGGTCAAGGAGACCAAAATTCAGTACTAGTTTGAAGAGAAAGAAGAATCACAATAAAAAATGACTAAAAGTGAGATCAATCAATCAAATGGGGTTCAAACCAGTGGAGTCGCCATTTTTTGTTGTATAATTTTCTCCCTACGGATAGGTAGAAATTCTCTTAGATTAAAGTAGACTTTAAATGACTCTAAACTAAGACAAAACTTAACAACTACTACCTTGAATTCCTAGATCTGAACAAACATTTAAAGATTAAACTGCTAGAAGAAACAGAGGAGATCTAACTGACCTTCAATCCAATTGCTTGTCTTTATGGTTGCTCCAATTTCCAAGTCCTCATGAATGAACCTGTCAAAATGAAACCAAGATACAAGCATATATGATTCTCTAGAAACTTGAAATATGAGTTAGGATCTAAATCTATAATAGATACAAATCATATAATTGAAACTAAATCAACACATGTGATTTGGGAAACAAGACAAGTTATGTTCTATTACCAACTTGAAGTCACTTACAATGGTTGCTTGATATCCAAGCCAACTCCCAGCTCCAAGTGCTTCCTCTTCTAGCTATCTCCACAAAGATTCAAGATCATAAGTTTGATGTCTCCAAAAGTCCTCCCCCTTTGCTCATGGAATGTCTCTCTCTTATAGTGTGTAGTAGGGTTAACCAACAAGAGAGAAGGGTGGATCTTGGGAGAGTTTAGTGGATCAGGCCTACTAATCACAGAAAGTGAGTTAGGATCGAATCAGGGACACCAATCCTCAAAAATATCTTGAAGATCAAGATCCCACAAGCCATGGCAAAAAGGCTAAAAAAGGAGTACTGCACCCCTCAAACAGAGCATAACGCATTAGTACCGCGTGGTAGAGAAAGAGCATAGCGCGGTAGTGTGGACTACCGCGCACCTAAGCTGGAGCAAGGCGTGGTAGTGTAGGTATATGAAGTCTCAGCTGGGTTGATTCTTGACAGGATGGGTTTGTCTTCAAGGATCACTCATCATTTTTCTCTTCTGGGTGTTTTAAGCAGTAGGGGAAGTGTCGTCAACTCTTTTTGTGGTGAAGATGCGACACTGTGAAATATGGAGGTATAACAACCTCGATCTTTGCTAGATCTACTCTAATTCCTATATCAAAGATATGATGCCCAAGAATTATGACCTTGGTTAAAATCATTTTACATTTCTCATGACTAAGAGCTAAGTTAGTCTCTTGACATCTGATCAAAAAAATTTCCAAGTTAGTAAGGTCTTCCTCAAAAGTATCACCATATGCAGTAAAATCAGCCATATAAATTTCCACACAATCATGCATCAAATCATCAAAAATTCCTAGGATAGCTCTTTGGAATGTGGCAGAAGCATTGCATAGGCCAAAAGGAAAAGCTAAGTATGCATAAGTAACCCAAGGGAAAGTGAAGGTAGTCTTATATTTATCTTTTGGTGCAATCTAAATTTGAGTGTAGCCATTGAACCCATCTAGGAAAGAAAAATACTTTTTTCCAGCTAATGTTTCTAGTACCTGATCGATAAAAGGAAGAGGGAAGTAGTCTTTTAGTGTGTCTTTGTTCATCTCTCTAAAGTATACACATATAATCCACTTACCATTATTTTTAGGCATAATAACAAGTGGAGAAACCCACTTGCTATCAGAAATAGGGTAAATAAAATTGCCAGCAATCAATTTCTACAATTCCACTTTTACAATGTCTTTTAGATTAGGATTCATTTGTCTTTGCGGTTTTCTAACAGGTCTAGCATCTTCCTGTAAATATATGTGGTGTATACATGTCTTAGGGTGAAGACCTTTCATGTCTTCATAATCCCATGTGAAAGCACCAGATTGTTCCTTAAGCATTTGAACTAACCGTTGTTGTTGATATGGTTCCATATCAGAATTAATATGCAAAATTTTATCTGGACTAATCTCAACAGGGGTAGTGTGAAAACCTGCACTTACACTTATGGATGATACTAAGGATGAAGTTGCAATTGTTGGGTCACAATTTTCTTGAAATTATATCCTGAAAATATATTCATATTCTAAAAAAGATTCAGGATACTTAATAATGTTAGCAACAGAAAGGAATTGGTTGAGTATGTTCTCCTATGTATGTTCTTGTAGTCCCTTAGATTGTTCAATGGTGATTAGGGGATAAGCAGTTTATTCATATAAATAAGGATTCTCTATCCACAATAGTCATTCTGGAGCAAGTTGTGTAGGTGGATAGAGGGTAATCTTGTGCATAGATCCCCCATTGGAGATAGTCATTTCCCCAGACCTACAACTGATGAAAGCATTAGCAATATCTAACCAAGGTCTACCCAATATCATAGGGTTACCATGCATACTAGTTTGTGGTTGAATTACCACAAAGTCTACAGGGTACTCCCAAGATGAAAGAGTCACAATGATATCATCCAAAACACCAACAGGTATAAGTTTAGATCTATCTGCCAATTCCAAAATTGTTGGTGTTGGTCTGAGGAATCCTATGTGAAATGACTCCATGAGAGGAATAGACATAATGTTAATAGCATATCCTAGTTCAATTAATGTGTTTTCTGTGGGAGTATCATTGATGTAAATGGTGACTATAGGATTCCTAGGGTCAATGTACTTCATAGGCTTTTTCGACATCAAAGTGGATAATTGACCAATTACTTGAATAGAAGGGGGTTCCTTATGTTTTCTTCCTGGATTCTTGAGACACAATTCCCTGATGGTTTTTGTGTAGAAGGGTATATCTTTGATAGATTTCAACAACGGAATTCTAACACAAGAATTCCTTAATTCATCTTCTAGATCAAATTTTGGTTGAGTCACAGGTTTTTCTATGGTTAGTCTCTCTAGATAGGGAGGAGTTCTAGATTCCTGTGGCTTACCAAAAAGAAAAGGTATGGATGTTTGAGCTAGTGGGGTCTCTTTTCTTGGTTGATCATCATTGAGTGTTGAATTAGGAGTTTCTTCCTCATCATGTTCTTATTCAATGATAATAGCAGGTTTAGTTTTATTCAGAACCTTCCCATACCTGAGATGATTTTCATGCAAAGGCAAAGGGGAAATCATATAAGTTGGGAAGGTTTGGAGCCCGGCATTAAGAAAAGGTTGGGATCTATTATTTGGGTTAATGATGGGTTGATATGGTAGTGGTTTGGTGCGAGGAGGAATAGGTTGGTTTGGGGTTAATTGGAGTTGTGGAGGTTGAAAGATAGCAGGCTGAGGTGAATGCATCTGTGGGTGATTTTTTGGCATGGGGTTAGGGAAATGTGGATAAGTAGTGTAGGGAGTTGTAGGGAGGTGGGAATGATTGAAGAGGTGCATTTCCATGAATATTACCTCTCCAACCTTGTTAATAAGGTTGGTTTTGGAATGGTTGATATTGGTAAGTTTTCCATAGGTTAGGTACACCCCATTGTGATGGTTGGTTAGTGTAAAAAGGAACAGACTATGCATAAGGATCATAAATTATACCTTGAGGCCTTAGCTACCATGCCCTCTTCTGTGTTGTTAGGTATGGAAGTTTTGTTGTTTCACTAATCCATTTATAAACAGCTTGTAATCCTTGTTACAACGTAATCTTCCGCCTTGTGAGCATCAACATTCTTTGGCCTGCAAGATTCATTTTACTAACTTAGATCCACTTTATATCCTTCAGACACACTATTTTCCCTATTTTTTCCTCTGTACGCTAGCTGCATCACTTCAGTGGGCGTACCCACGAGTTTCATCACTATAGCCCGCGGGTACCCATAGGTATTCCTTCGACAGTAGCGTACAACTCCGGGGGTGACTTGTTTATGGCCTTTGGTTGTTGCTAGGTTGATTCTGAGTGTTCCTGAGTCTTCTTTGGCCTTGTTCCTGACTATTCCAAGCCTTGTTTGTGACTAGAACTCCTCTTTTCTCTTGGTTTTGAGCCTCATTGGTTTTTACCCATTTTGAATTTTTAAGCTCATTCCATTGGCTGAGTCTTATTGTTTAGGATATGCTAGGTTGTCTGAGTGACCTCCCTTGCACGTCTGTAATTGAATAGTGAGATTTTGCTTGCATTTTTCATTTCATTAAATTGAAAAATACAAAAATATAGTTTTGCATTTTCCTTTTGCTTATAAGTGAAAATAGAAAAAAAAAATTACTTTTATGTACTGCATTTTGCATTGAGTGCTTGCTGCTTTCATTTAGGTTCCACTTGTGCATTGAAAATATAAAAGAGTTGCATTTTTTATTTCGAAACTGTTGGATTGATTTTGCATGTTAGTGGCATTGTTTTTATCGGATAGATGAGTCTAGAGTTTGATGATTCTGCATACTATTGAGTCATATACATCACTAGTTTCACGACCATATCCTTTGAGTAATCACAACCATTAAAATTAATGCTTAATATAAAATTGATTAGAACGATTTTATTTATAGGGTACACCAACTAGCATAGGTTTAGAGTCTTGGAATAGATCATTGTGAGTAAACAATCCAAGACTACTAGAAGAAACATTATGTGTCTGACCAGGGAGTGGTGAAATCCATGGTATACATCGGTGTTCTTGGGAAGTTCTACTCTGACCAGAGTTAAGCACGAGGTCACAGGAGGTTGGTTGCGGACATATCCCTCCAATACTGGCTGAACGTGGGAGATATTTCTAGGGTTTGTTTGTATCTGGGGACTCTTGGGGGATTTGAGTTTCGGGCTTAGCTACCCTGCCCTTACGACAGATCCCACTTGCGACTATCCCCCTAAGAACTGGTTATACTACGGTGACCATAGTTTCCTTACCTAGGTATCGCATAGGGTACTTGCAGTCGTTATACTATTTATGGCCTGAGTCAGATAGGGGTCGGACATCACAGTTTCCGTTGTATAGGGACTTGACCCTATGCACGTAGTGAAATCTGGGGGTCGTTATAACTGATTCTGTTACCTCTTGCTACAGTTTGGGAGTCTCAATCCTCTCCTAGGCGAGACATACAGGCTCTAGTGTTGGGAGCTCATTTAGCCACTCAGTTTGTCTGTTGTTGGTTGTAGTTTCTCTAGGTGTGTGCTATTGATTTACTGTTTTTGATCGATAGTTGGTCATTAGGAGACGTTGTGATTTTATATTCTCTCCGAAGATATTGTGGCTTGGAGTCCTACTCTCCACCGATCCCGTCAATTGGATGGTTTAAAACTAGATGAGATTTCATGCCGTGTTGCTAGGGGATGCCGGCGGGCTCCCTCTGAGTCTTCAGATTCTTACGAGACATATGTCCTAGACATCATGACTGTTTCACACTCTGACATGGGAGAAATCCTTACGACTCCATCGGGTAGAGTCGAACACACTTCAGACACCCCTACTCCTCGTGAGAAGAGGGGGGGGTGATCCACTTGAGACCCAACCTAGTTTGTTTGGTCCGGATCCACCCAAGACTCAACGTAATTTGTTTGGTTTGGATCCACCCGAGGACGACCCGTTTGATTCCTCATATCCACATAATGGATGCCATAGTTACATGATGACACAAGTCCTATGATCAACCCTACCACGTTCTCATATGGTATGCCTAATTACAACACAGTTGATCCTTCCACTGCTTTTGGTAGTCATGCTGGAACTAGTCATGGTGTTAGCAACATTGCACCCACTGGGGGCAATACCCTCACTGGGGGCACCATGTTGTCCACTCAGACACATAGTATGGGGACCAGTCACATTCCTCCTAACAATGCTAATGTTGGAAGATGGCTACCTCGTAGGACTACCCAACCTAATAGGAATACTGTTCACAAACCGACTCGCCATCCACCACCTAACACACATGCTGCTACCCGTCAACCTACGACACTTTCGCAAATGTTAACACTCCTCCCAACCACGGGGGTGGATGTATACCACATACTTTTATGTCCGCTGCCGCTACTAGTAATGCTAATGTAGGAGGTGGGAATATAGCTTATCCTCATGGTCACAATGCAACCATTCCTACTACTAGTAACACAAATATTGGGGCTGGGAATACATCTCATACTTATGGTCACCACATGACTGCTCATGATAATCCTAATGCTTACGCTAGGGGTGGGAACATACCTTACCATCATGGTCAACAACACGGTTCCCGCTACGAATAATATGTACATGCCCCATACTTATGGTGGAAACCCTTACTACAATATAGTCGGTGCTAGTCACCAGTACAACCCACCTTAATATGGTGCTCAAAACACATATATACCTACTTACTCTCACACGGGTCAGGTCGGAGGAGGTTATCAACCTTATGGCCATGGTCACGCTTATGGTCAGATAGGTCCGTATAATCAGCAGTTTAATGCTCATGGTCAAGCATTTGGTCCTTCTTATCCTTCAGGTTCTTACAATCAACCTTTTATGGGAGCGTATAATCAATATTTCCAACCGCAGCTCCTGTTCCTTGCATGTTTGAATCTTCCAGATCTTTCAAAGCTCACAAATGATCCAGTGTGTCACGAACCTAGTTGGCCTCCGGTTCCTACCAAGATTCCTTCATACATTCCTATGTTTGAGGGGAAAGGTGGTGAGGATCTGGGTGATCATGTCACAACATTTCACCTTTGGTGTTCTTCCAACTCGTTGAATCACGATTCTGTTAGATTACAACTATTTCAATGCACCCTCACGGGGGCAGCTGCGAAGTGGTATGTTGAGTTGCATGGGAACACTTATAGGGGATTCAATGAGATCACTTTGGTTTTATTGGATCATTTCCAGTCGTCGGTTCGTTACGATACTCGTACTGAAATTTTATCTACCTTCTATCAGAATAAGGCCATGCATATTTCTGACCACGTTCAAGAGTGGTGTCGACGGAAGAGGTTAGTGAAAGCCAACATTCGTCCAGGTTTTTTGTTGGAATGGTTCCTCAAGCCTCTACTCCTGTATATTGCTAAGGATTTTTTGATGTCTGGCATTATGACTGAGGAACAAGCCATCATTAAAGTCCAACAGTTAGATTTATTATACTCTCAGTATGGCATTTTATATGACATTATTCCTGATGCACTATGAACACGACATGAGCCCAAGACAGTTCCTGGACCGCATGCCGATGGCATTGTGGGATCCGCAAGTACTCGCCCTATAGATTTGGTGTCTAATCAAATGAAAAATTTGTCGCTCAACCAGTCTACTCC
The DNA here is from genome assembly GCA_027924585.1 of Larix kaempferi. Classification (NCBI taxonomy): domain Eukaryota; kingdom Viridiplantae; phylum Streptophyta; class Pinopsida; order Pinales; family Pinaceae; genus Larix; species Larix kaempferi. Next base: position 20,191,036 of record BSBM01000025.1, read on the forward strand.
CGGACAGGTTCACACCTTGTCCACTTCCACCCCATCGTCCGAAGTACACACTGTGCAAACGACAAACCCATCGGGTAACCAACAACCTGGTGGTAAGAAGAAGGGGAGAAATAACTGTAAGGGTGGAAACAATGGGAACAATAATAGCAATCGCAATACCCCTCATAAGGAGAATTCCAACCCTCGTCGGGAAGGTGGAAATGCTAGTGAGGACCGTAAACCTAGCCGTAAGGTGAAATTTCCTTGTAAGCTTTGTGGAGAAGATCATCTTACTCACTTGTGTCCTCGGATCAAAGCATCAAAGCATCTTGCATAGAGCCCAGCTATGTTGAAGGATCCCTGTCATCATCATCAAAACATGGCTTCGCATGCTCCCGCTACTGGTTATGGACCTACTGAGACTGCAACATCTTATTCAAATACTAGTGGTTATGGATGCATGAATATGGTTCAATCGGAGGTTAGTGTTGCTACTCGTCAATGCGATTATGGTGCACCACAACCTAATATGGGGAGTGAGCCTCCCCCTCCTCCTGATAATTCCTTGCATATCAAGAAGCCCTCTATTATGCCACGGATACCGAAAGGTGTTCTTAAGCGCTCTATGCATAATCCCAATGCCCGAGCCACCCATAACTACTCCATTGTAAAAGATTTGGGCCAAACTCCGTGTGCCATGTTAACTCTTGAAGTTTTATAGGCGTGTCCTTCTCAAAGGCATGCCATTTTGAGTGCGTTAGGAGTTCAGGATGGGGGTAATCCCAACGTTATCAAGCTTGACACTAATGATGTTCAACCTCGCTTACCTTACCACATGGCTTTTCAAATCCATGTGGAGTGCCTTAAGAATTTCGTCAAGAGAATTGGTGGTTGATGAAGGTGCTTCCACATCAGTGATGTCGTTAGCTTGTTGGAAAGCTCTTGGATCTCCTCCTGTACTCACATCTAGGACCATGCTCACTGCATTTGACGGTCGGTCATTTAAGCCACATGGGATTATCCCTTCCCTTATTGTTCGCTTGGGAGGTAAACCTGTGCCTATTGAAGTCGAAGTGGTTGATGCACCCATTGACTACAACCTTTTACTGGGTCGGAATTGGATGTACGCTATGAAAGCTATCGTGTCTACTGTATTCAGGATCATTTGATTTCCACACGAAGGCAGGATTGTGACCATCGATTAGCTGGATTTCGTTAATCCTCCTCCTGAAGCATCCACGGGATTAGTAGTCCTGCAGGTTACATATTCTCAGCTGGAAACTGGGAACATGAGTGTTGGTATGTACCCTTCGTTGATGGGATCTTATGAATTCCCTGCACCCGTGAATTTTATTCGGACCATTTTCAACGATGCGCCTCCTCCTTTGCATAATGTACCATTCCAGACTTCATATTTTGATGATCCATGGACTTTACCGTCCATGAGTTCTACGTCTAGAGACATTGCACAAGTCGGGATGTCTATGCCACTATCTGCTATTGAGCTTTCTTATCAGGATATTCAACAAGCCACCGCAGAGCTGGATCTCCCCTCTTCTCAAACAATTGAGGAAGATCCCGTTACGCTGCCAGTTTGGGTAGTCGACTCATCTTGTTCGAACGATTGCCTTGATAGTACTTTACCTTCGGATGAAGCTATTATTGAGGCCATAAGTGGTATTGAGAGACCTTGGGAGGATATGCATCATCACTCTTATTTCCTTCCCAACCTCGATCTCGCTGAGCAAGAAGAGTTTAGGACGACTCTTGCAGAGATGGTTGGTCACCCTGTGGCTCTTTTGGGCTCACATGAGATTTATGCGAAGGGGAACATGGCTAATATTTCCATGACTCAACCGATCAACATCTCTCGCACTCCCGGAAGGATTGAAAATGTTTACATCGGTGACAATTGCTCTTCTGAGGAGGTTGCCATTTACATCGAATTGTTTACTGAACTTCGGGAAGCTTTCGCCTGGTCATATGAGGAGAGGCTAGGAATAGACCCTAGTATTGTTGAACACGAGATTAGAACGTATCCTCATGCTAAATCGGTTCGGCAATGTCTTCATGCTGTTAACCCTAGGAGGGCAGCCGCTATCAAGGCAGAGGTGGAGAAACTGCTCAAAGATGGTTTTATCTACCCCGTTCCCCTTACCGAATGGGTGTCAAACCCCGTTCCTGTGGATAAGATGCAGGGGAATGATCCGTGTATGCACTAATTTTAGAGACCTGAATCGTGCATGTCCGAACGACAACTTCCCCATGCCATTCATTGATAAGATCTTGGATGCTTGTGTGGGAAGTGAGATTTTTTTTTTCATGGACGGCTTTTCGGGGTATAACCAGATTCAAATCAAACCCGAGGAACAACATAAGACTTCTTTCATTTGTCCTTGGGGTACGTTTGCATATCGGAAAATTCCCTTCGGCCTTAAAAACGTTGGAGCTACGTTTCAGCGTGCCATGACCTATTCCTTTCATGACCTTAAAAGTATAATGGAGGTTTTCTTAGATGATCTTGCCGCCCATTCTCGTAAGAGAATGGACCACCCCAAGCACCTTTGTTGGATTCTTGAATGATGTATACGCTACAAGATTTAGTTGAATCCCAATAAATACATCTTTGCGGTGAGGTCAGGTCGCCTTCTAGGATTCATAGTTTCAAAAGAGGGTATTAGAGTCGATCCTCTTAAAGTTGAGGCAATACTTCGGTTGCCTCCTCCATGCAACTTGTTTCAACTTCAGAGCCTCCAAGGGAGAGCTACTTTTCTACGTCGTTTTGTATTCAATTATGCTAATCTTACCAAGGGTTTCGCATGCTTGTTGAATAAAGACACACCGATTATCTAGGATGAAAGACACACCGATTATCTGGGATGAGCGAGCCCAACAGTCTTTCGATGCCCTTAAGAAAGCTTTAGTATCAGCCCCTGTGCTTAGTCCACCCGAATTTGCACAAGATTTTATACTTTATGTGGCTGCGTCTCAAGAGACGATTGGCATGGTCTTGGTTCAGGTTGATGATATGCTTGTCGAGCATGTTATCTATTTCCTTAGTCGCAATCTAGTAGACACTAAACTAAGATATACTCACGTGGAAAAGTTGGCACTTGCAACTTTCCATGCAGTCCAACAGTTACGACACTATATTTTGCTTAGAACAACCACAGTTGTAGCGCATATCAATCCATTTCAGTTTGTGCTATCACGATTCCTTATAGGGGGGAAGTACAATAAATGGATTGTGATCCTTCAAAAGTTCGATCTCGATTTTGCTTTGGAGAAGTCGGTGAAATCGTTGGTGTTTGTTGAGCTTATGTCGGACCTTCTGAGACTTGATGAGGATGTCATCCATGAAGATTCCTTTGTCAATGAACACTTGTTTCTTATCTTGTCGAAGGACCCTTGGTATGGGGATGTCATTGTATATCTCCGAACTTTGAAGTTTCCTCTGCATTATTCACGGGACAAGCAATGACATGTAAAACATCACGCTAAAGATTATACTATCATCAGTGACACTTTGTATCACCGAGGAAAGTATTCTATTCTCCGTCGTTGCTTGAATCACGAAGAAGCGGAACGAGTGCTTAATGATTGCCATGCTGGGGCATGTGGCGGTCACTTATCCGAGCTTGCTACAGCCCAAAGTATTATGCAAGTTGGTTACTTTTGGCCTTCAATCTTTAAGGATTGTATAAACATTGTGAAGAGATGTCACCCTTGCCAGGTTTTTTCTTGGAATATACACCCGCATCCAGTGCCCCTTCAATCAGTCGTCACTATCGGTCCCTTCACCAAGTGGGGGGTGGATTTCATGGATTGCAAACTAGCTTCAGCTGGGGAGCATCACCATATCATAGTGGCCGTGGACTACTTTTCCAAATGGGATGAGGCCATGCCTACAGTAAAAGCAGATGGTGCTACAACAGCCCATTTCATGTTCAATCAGATTATTACTCGGTTCGATATTCCGAAAGAGATTGTCATTGACCATGGCAGTCACTTTTAGAACAAAATTATGGAGGATTCATCTCTCAAGCTTGGGTTTCGTCAAGAACACTCATCTTCTTACTGTCCCCAAGTGAATGGTCAATTTGAAGTAGTCAATAAGTCTTTAAAGACCATTCTCCAACGTACCATCCAACAAAGCAAGAACAACTGGCACATTATGTTATATCCTGCTTTGTGGGCATATCGAACCGTAGTCAAGACTGCCACCGGGTTCTCACCATTTCAGCTAGTACATGGTGTGGAGTCGATTTTATCGATTGAATGCGAAATCCCTTCACTTAAATTGGCCATAGAGCTCCTCCCTGATACGACGGGTATTGAGCAACGTTTAATCCACCTTGAGAAACTTGACGAGCAACGTCGAGATGCCGCTATAGCTATAGATGCCAATAAACATTGTGTTAAGGTTCAGTACGATAGGTCTATCCATCCCCGGCAATATGCTGAAGGTGACTTGGTCCTCTTATATGACCAAGCTAAAGAACCACTGGGGGCATGCAAGTTTAACCCCATGTGGCACGGTCCTTACATCGTGAGGCGTGTCCCAGAGAAAGGATCCTATGAATTAGAGGACTATGAGGGGAATGTCTTGAAGGAGCCTAGAAATGGGCTCTACCTCAAGGGGTTTTACGCTTGAACCTCTGGTTCAGGCTAATACTTTTGTATACTACTGTATAGTTACTTTTGTACATAGTTTAGCTTTCTTTTGGTTTTCGGGTCTGTTGATTAGCTTCCGTTTGATTGACAGATGTCAGCAGAGTTTCCTACATTCTTAGGATTCACGGATGGTGCTAGCCGTCATATGCAGCAGCTTGCTTATGTTGCCTGGGTTATTTATTCACCTGACCACCTAGTTGTGTCTTCAAGAGGTGCTTGTCTTGGTCCTACATCTAACAATGTGGCTGAGTATAGTGTCATGATTGAGCTACTTCGGGATGCTATTTCACATGGCATCTAGTCTTTAGAAGTCCACCTGGATTCACAACTAGTTGTGTCTCAGTTGAATGGTCAGTACCGTGTGAGGGATCCTACGCTACTACGGAAATTCCTAAGGGTAAGACTCTTGGAACGACATTTTGTTTCAATTACATACATTCATGTTCCGAGAAGTTTTAATCATATATCTGATGCATACGCTAACTATGTATTAGACTGGCATTTGTCACATTCACAATGAAGCACACATTCATACATTTGTACATACACACATATAGTAGAACCAGAGAACCAAATTTTTTTATAAATAATATGTCCAAAATGGTAGTGTCAATAATACAAAATGGGACCCTGGGATTTATACTCCTTATGAGGAGCCCTAGCTGCCACCCCGACAGGATGTGTCTCATAGTAATATTGTACTGCATTTGCTATACACTGCAGTAGTCATACCCAGTTACCCGGCACCCCCACGACTTGGCGCTGCATCTCCTCTGGTAGCTACGCCACTTCTATCTGTGGTACCCTGGTGGTCATCCGTGATAGGTTTCCCCACAGAGTCTGTAGTGTATGCTTTGCTGCAGCCCTCTCTACCTCATCACCCCTGCCCTAGCGACAATGTCTCAGGAAGCCCTTGAGTCTCACTGGGCCCTTGTCTGCAAGCAAACAGTAAAACATTAATATATGATACTACCCCAAAAATATTTTTGCATTTACATCTATAATAAAAAATCCATAAAAATTCAATACACCAAAAAAAACCTAAAAAGAGTACTCACCAATGTCTCTGAACGCTGCATCTAGTGGAAGCGGCATGTCACGATCCTAGCGAAAGTCTATCCCTGCATAGGGGTAGTCCTCTATGGCTATGACCTGTTGGTCCCACCAGTGAAAGAAATCCTTTGTGTATGGTTATGCCTGACGGCCACCACCTTATCACGTCAATACCTCTACCCACCGTGTCATGGATGGGTCGCAGAGACTATGAGGAGGGATCTCAACCCTCAGACTGAGCCCCAGAACTCGCTTAAAGAAGAAACTGCACAAGATACTACCATATATAAAGTTTTTTGCATCCCCTTGCTTGCACTCTGTCAGCTGGGTCTTCATGGACCCCAGTAGCATGGTACACCAGTCAAATATCATGGGCTGCATACATTACGACGCATAGAACATCACTGGCCTGGATGCCTGGTGGAGAGCTTTTGAACCAGTAATCCGCACTAAGGTAGCCACTATGACCTTCATGCTCAGGTTGACTATGGCTCTGATGGGCACCTGACTCCCCACTGCCCGAGTATTTGGAATACAATACCGCTCTATATAGTCGGGGATGGTGATCCAACCACCCACAGAATGAGACCGAAGGCTTGCCACCTCACCTCGACGGGACAAACCAGTAATGAAGTAGATATCTTCCACTTCCAATGAGAGTATTTTCCCGTCTAGGTTGAAGTTCTGTGCATCGATGTCCCAATAGTCTATCAAGCGGTGGAGCAATAGGTTTTGGGCCCTTAAACCCCCTATGCTCCAAAATTTGTATATCCCACATGCTTGTAGCGCTTGCTGTGCATGCACATCATTGCGAACGGCCTCATCCACTTGGTCATGTTCCCTCTCTCTCCACTCTAGAACCATCCCGGAGAGAGAAAAACCAAAGAGTTTAGTCAATTTTAGTTAAAAAACTAGCTTCACGACCGTACCTGCATGCAAGTTTGCTTACAAAGGCGGGTACCAGTGGTCAATGCGTGCGTTGACTACAAGTACCTTGCCCTACCCGTGACCTGCATAGTTATAGACGGCGGGTAGCGCCGAGACCATTTAGGGCTTGTCCAAACAAACAAAACAATCAATGAAAATTGAAATAAAAGCATTGCAATGAAAGGCATGGATGAGGCTACCAACCTACTCCTGATGGTTCGATGAATGGATGCCTGTAGCTCCTAGAATCAGCAGTTGAACTTCAAGGTGAAAACTAACCACAAAACTCCAAATGGGTGAATAGTAAAAACGAATTGTAAATTGTAAATTTGTGTTACTATTTATAATTTTCAAAACCCACTTGTCTATAGTTTTCGCCATTTAATGTTGTTTTGGACTAATACAATGTCATGGAGTAGCATTTTTTGACCAGGTTTCTTTGGCAAAAGTTGTTTCCGATCGTTTCACACCTACGGAAGGTATATTTCACACCTAGCATATAGGTTAGATGTCATTTTCACATGCATTATGCATTTGACCTTTTGACCACTTTCAGAAACCCTAGGTGCGACCCTGCTTATTAATTGACATGGAACCTTCACACTATTATAGAAGTGTCATTATCTGGAGGTAGGGCCTTTCCGAACATGGGTACCCTAGTTAGAACCCCTTTTTGTATTATGGTGCCCATGCCGTTGTTTGTCCTTAGGATCGGGTGTCCTTTGTAGTTACGCCATGACTTTGCGATAAAGACTCATACTCTACTTTGTCTTATGTTGGCCATCTCCCATAAGGACTCCCCCATTTATATCAAGTTGTGATTGCATTGCATCATCCTGCTTGCCGCTTGAGCCTTGTGCCGGCTCCCGCTTACTCAGTTGTTAGCCTGGTGGCTGAGCACTTTTCCCTATCGAGACCTGTAGAGCCTCTATTTGTCCTTCATAATTTGATGACCTTTTGACCCCGAGGGAACACCCGTTGAGTGTCCACATCCTACAAACGCTTCCTTGCATTGATCTTAGGTATGTTCCACTACTTGGGACTAGTCTTCCTGCTATTTGAAACTCGTTCCCTCCCTTGTTGTACTATAAGCAATTTTATTCTTTTTCAAGCTTTTCCAAATATGAAAAAGACCAAAAAAATCAAATATTACAAAAAGCCGAACATGATTATGGTTACTACTTCTAGTTGGCAGCTGCTATGTCGCCTTTGAACATAGCATTCATTCCACTCCATACATTATGAGTTAGGACTATAGTTGGACCTCAGGAGCTGTACTTGTTTCTCAGTTTACTCCACCGATTGGTTAAGCTTCCAGTCATTATGGAGCCCTTTGTGATGCCTCCTACATCGCATAATTTATATTGAGTCTATGTTGCTTGAGTCTATCCATTTGCTCATGCTCTTGTTCAAAGGAAGTCCTGAAACCAGAGTTGGCCACTCCTCAGATCTCTTGACTATTGCATGTCGGCCATCCTTATTGAGTTAGTTCATTTCACCTGAGTTCTTCCAAATCTTTCAGCGTAGCTAGTACCTCATGCTGGTTGATGGGGGATTCCTTAATGCCCTCCTTCTAGCGAGTCTCGTCCAGAACTTGAGGCTTAGAGTTCTGTTGAGTACCTTGAGGCTTGTAGTCATTAGTGGCAGGTTCTCTCTCCATCGACAGTTTTGGGAATACATCAATGTCCCCTGATTGATGGGACTTGCACCGTCGAAGACTTGTGTAGAAGACCCAAGGCGATAGTGGCACTCAGTATGCTACCTATGATTATGACTTTACATATGAGATATCACCTCTCAAATATCAGGAGTTTGTACCTCCAGTTCACACTAGTTGTTTTCTTTTCAGTAGGAGACCATATCTTACTGTAGAGGGATCATGGTTGTGATCACTTATGACATGTATTCACTATTTAATGCCTATTCATGGCCATTGTATCATATTGTTGTACTATACCGACATGTACTCAGGGATACTATTGTATTATGATGAGTGAGCTGCTCCTTCCATTTGTGTCTCCGGTGAGCTCTAAGTATGGGTGCCTAATGAGGGAAGCTAGACTAGGAGCTTACTTTAATTATCAAACCAGGGGACATACAAACTTTAGAGGCACTAGCACTATATGTGCTCTTCTAGGATAGTCCTTGTCGAAGTTGGGTATTTGTATCAATGTTTTTAAAAAGTTGTCTAAGAAAGATTAAATGAACTGAAAACAGGATTTTTAATCTATGGAAGGGAAATTCCTATGCTAAGAAATCAAATACTGAAAGCATGAAATCTATGGATAAGAATTTGAATGCAGGAAACAATCAATCTATTTTTAAGAATTAATTTGCTGAAAATAATAAAAATTATACTATGGAATTGAAATGCTGGGATTTAGCACAGATCTATTCTAAAGTAATGAAATCTTGATCTTTAATCTAAGGGGTATTTACTGTTAGAAAAACAGGATCGCAGAGCAATAACAATAAACAGAAATGCAAATATAATCACACATACACATTACAAGAGAGACACAGATATATCGTGGTTCACCCAACTTGGGCTACGCCCACACTGAATTTTCCAGTCCTTATTATTATTACCGTCCAGCAAAGTGAAGGGATACAACCTGCAGCACAACCTCTGCACTTCCTCTTCTCTGTTTCACAGTCTCTCTCCTGATCTCAGAGATCTTTACAACGCATAAAACCTAATACATCATCATCCCTAGCCGTATTACAATGTCTTTATTTTATAAGGGAAATACAATGGGAAAATACCATGGGATACCCAAAACCATGGGCCCGCAAAACAACTGGCGAAAACAGCCCCAAAAATTTTCTTCGGGGGCGTTGCCCCTGAACCCCAACAAGGGGGGATGGTCCCCCGCTGGGGTGACTGTACAGTCCACCTACATATCATATAAAACTAGGGTACAAACACGGTTGATACAATATCATCTATGAGACCAGAAGATCTAGCTCCACAACCAACATTTACTGGAAATCAATTGCATAAAACTCAAAGTCTAATCTAACATAAATTAATGATAAGGTTGAATTTAGAATGCCATTATCTAATGCTGCATTTTTAATCAAAACATCTAAGAAGTGAATGTCATCATATAACCAATAAATACTGAAAGGAATCAATCTCTATGAGCAGTCCTAAGAATGAAATGAATACATAGGATTAAGATCTAAATTGCTGCTTCAGAAGTAAATGCAAGTACATAGAGAAATAAGTGTTAAATTATGCTTTGACGGAATGCTGCTACAGGACTACAGACACAACATTATCATACTACAGAATGTGTTATAATGAACTACGGAATCATAAGTGATCAACCACTACAGAAATCAAATCGTGATATTTGGACGCTATTTAGAATACTATCATCTGCAATATAAATTCAACCAATGCACAACACATAATGAGAAATACCTGTATTGCGAGATCTCCTGACTTACGTGTTGGAGGGGCCCTCTCCAACCTATACTCATGAGTGAAAAGAACTTATAAACATTGAATCGTAGATAACATCAAGCCTTTATTTAAAATAGAAAATTCATCATTTAAAAACCAGGTCTGTAACACAACTGTATTCATAGTCTGAAACTTAAATAATAATTCTTCAAAATAGCAGCAGGGGCCTCTCGCTACCCGAGAGGTCCATATTTACAAAATCCTAATGCTTAACCTAACAAAAATGTCTAATTTCCGATTCTCTTTGAACAGGAGTTCGTTCTCTACAGATCAGGAAAAAGGGGTTGAGTTTGGTGATGTTCTTCCAGTTCTTCACTTGATTCACGCGTTATCCTTGAGTACATCTAAACCTGCTCATTCAACCTCATTTTTCATGCAATTAGCTCATAGCAATGCTTTTCAAAACATAACAGAAACAATCTTTTAAACACTTTATTAAATAATTAAGGTAAATCATTTTCCCACTAACGAGTGTATCTTTTCAACCTTTCTTGTATTTTCTAGTGGGAAAAGAAACTATCAGATACCTGAAATGGGGACTCATCATCTCCCCCATGCTTGAAGGATTCACCCATCCTTGGGTGACATATTCTTCTCTCTGATGACGTCTCTGATGTCCCATTCTACCACCTTGGGGGGTCCCTACTTGCTTGTGGTAGCCCATACTTTGATCTTCCTTGACCCATGCCCTCCTTTCTTCTTCCTCATTGACCTGTTCCTTAATGACCGGAGGAAGGAAGAATGGGGGGTTTAGCCTCATCCCTATCCACCTAAGTTGATTCTTTATCAATGACTCCCTGTAGAGCTTGGCTTTTACGAGAGCATTTTCTAGTCTGGCAGGGGAGTGAAGCTCTTTTATTTTCAGGTCATTTGCCACTCTGCGCCATCTTTCACCAATAGACTCTTGAACCTCCTTATGTGTGCTCTGAAGAGTAAGATCGAAGTGAACCATAGCCCCCTGCTGTTTCTCAAGGAAAATTGCGATCAGTTCCTCATCTGTGGTGATATTTCTATGGTCATAGATTATTCTTTTAGGGTGAGATGCTTCTGCCCTAATCCATAATGGGGTCTGTCATTTTGCTGCCACATAAATGTGGTAGTCCTGAGCTCGTTCAATTTCGTTGTTCATCCAAGAACATAATGCCCTTAACTGGAAATCACCCATGTAAGGGTTTGGCGACCAGTTGAACGAGCTAGGAGCTACAAAATTGTGTAGGAAAAAATCACTGAGCTGGTCCTTCTCTGACTCTGTGGCCTTGAGAGATGCATCCACAAATTCCCTGGTTGTTTTGATTTCTATTGGGAGTCCTTGTGCCAACCTTTGGAGCTGGAATTTTCCCCACTTCTCTTGTATGTAAACTGCATATATTGCTGAAGGTGGCCTATTCTCCAATAGTTTACTGTATATTTCAATGGTAGTAGCCAATACATGCCTCAATTGAACAATTTCCTAGTCCTTTTTGGCTAGTTCCCCTTGTGCCTTAGCCAACTTTTCTTGAAGTACTGAATTTCTCTGTTCCTCCAGTCTTAGCTCCCCTGCATGATGCATTCTTAGAATTTGTGTCTTCTCAAATGAGAACGGGGGTGATGTTGTTTGGATTCTTGATTCAATTTTCAATGTCGCTAGCTCCTTTCTGAGATCTTCTAATTCTTCCTGTGCCTCAGCCAGCAAATTGACAACCCCAGGGTTTTCATTATGCTCAGGAGGGTCCCCCTGGGGGTTGACTTGCTCTTTTTTTCATTCCATTCTTCTTCCACCTCCTGTTCTTCCTGTTCATCCTGCATTTCCTGTCCATCCTGCTCCTCTTCTGTAGTGGGATCCCTCTGATCTACCCACTGATCATCATCCTCATCCAACTCATTTTGAACTATGGGACTGGGTTTCCTACTCTTTTCCTTGGTTATTCAGATTCTGGATGCTTGTGTGAACCTCTTACTTCTTCTTTTATGCTCTCGATTACTGGCAGGGATCCCTGGGTTCATCTTGGGGGAGTCATCTCTTGAATGCTTGATTTTCACCAAGGTCTCGGCCACATGGTCTAGGTCAATTTTCCTCTTTGCCCCTGATGTAGAGGCGGTTTTGTTCATTGCTCCTAGTGGTATGCCGACTGTGGGTGTACCCTTCATCCTTTGAACATCTTCAGCGGATACCAACACGAATTCTTCCCACGAAAGCTCTTGTATCTGCGCCTTTAATTCCTCACAAACGATTAACTTGATCAGCCCATGATGGGCAAGGCATCCTCCTTACCTTTAGCCACCTTCTTTCTCATTTCTGCTAGAGATTGGAGCAGGTAATATGGAATACTAATGTTGTTTTTTGGTGGATGATGGGTCCTGTGTCTTAACAACTCTAGAATCCGAAAATGAAAGATGGGGATATAGCTTAACCTACCAGAGCATGTGATGTACTTCTGAACGATTGCAGCCACATCCTCCCATGGTGCTGGCATGGAGAGTCTTTTGACTCTGTTTTTGTCTTCGTCATAGACCTCTCCTTGCTCAAAGAATGTTTTTTTGCTTCATCATTTTCCTCCCTGTCATCCCTGCTCCAATGCAAACCTCTCTGTAGACCAGTGAATTTGGCAATTACATCCTCATCAATATTTATACGTAACCCCTTCACTCAGGTGACAAACTGTTCATCCTTGATATGTTTAAAATTCCTCGCAAACTCCAGAGCCACCCCTGTATTGTACCCTTTCAGTCGTAGGATGAAAGGCATCCAGCCTGCACTGCGGATGGTTATTAATATTCATAGGTTCTGGTAGATGGCGTTGTGCTCCTTTGGTTCACTCTTCTTGAATCCTTTCGTCATCTTAAAATCTATTCTACAATCGACAAAAACCAACTTTGAATGTGTCTTTTACCTCACTGGTATATATTGACTATAGGCTTGGGGCTAGATTGCTTGCTGCGTGACACACTCACTTCTGATGGCTTGCTTCCGGGAAGTGCTGAGATGTTTTTTTTTTGTTTGCAAAAACTGGCTCTTTTCTCTTTGACGATCATGCAGCTTTACTTAACTGTCCTTCCGCACTTATCCTTATCATTCTTTGTTGTACTTGCTAATTGATCCATTTCTTTTCATAATCAAGCTCTTCATTTCACTTTATGCTTGTACTTTGCGATTATTGTGAAGTATGGTGGTTATATGTGGATTCATCATTTGTCAAAATGATGGGTGTGTGCAATCATGATTTTGTAATGTGAACCTTTCCCTCTGACTTTATCGAAAAGCTATCCTCAGCTTAAAATATAACCATTTTGGGGATAATGATTTGACCTTAAGAATAAAATGAAAATGTTCAGAGATTACCTTGTTATATTTTGTTAGCGTACCTGAGTTCATGATCATCGCTGATTTGTATGCGTGTTGGATCCTGTAGGTTATTTGGTGTAATACATAGTGATCTTCCGCGTGTCAGTAGTTATGTGTGTTGTCGGCATTTTTCTTTATTCGTGCCATTTCTGATTTGACTTTGATAATGCTTTTACATGAATTTGATTGCTTGTTGCTGTACTTGGATAAATTTCTGGCTCGCTTGGATAAATGGCAGCCTCGCTTGAATCAATTGCAGGCTCACTTGAAGTAGGGTCAGGCTCTCGTGATCATATGGAAGAGTTGATTGAAGAGTGCGCTTGGATTGTTCCTGTAGTGGTAGATAATTTTGCTGGCTCTCTTGAATATATATCTGGCTTGCTTGATTGCTGAAAATGTTTGTGAATTTTTGGGCTCGATTGAATTTTGCTTGATATTTTTCTTTGCAATAGTAATGTTGTATCTTCATAGGGATATACGTGGCCCTATAATTTGGCCTATTATTTTCTCTATTAATTTTATTTTCCTGTCTCTTTTTTCTTTTTCTTTTTTTTATATTTTTTTTCTTCAGTTTTTCACTTTTTTCTTTCTTTTTTCATATATTTGTTTCAATGCTTTTTCATATTTTCTATCAGCATCAGTTGTTGTTGATAGAGTACCTGTGTAAACTCTTCTTTTGACTGTGGTTTCTTGTAAAGTTTGAGTCGATGTCCATTCACTATCATGGGAAACTGTTGTTCATCTATTGCAATAATCTTGACTGCTCCATTTTCATAGATGTGCTCAATGATGTAAGGTCCTAGCCATCTGGCTGTTAATTTTCCTTTAAATGTGTGAAACCTAGAATCATAGAGTAGTGCCCAGTCACCTTCCTTGAACTTTTTATCTTTTAGGTGTTTGTCATGCCACCTCTTTCTTTGCTGCTGGATGATTTCAGTGTGAGCCAGTGCTTGTTGGCGTTGCTCATCCAGTTGATTCAATTTTAGCATGCGTTCTTGTTGTATTTCTGATAATTCCATGTTTAACTTTGTTGTAATTCTTATTGTTTTTATTTCGAATTCAATTGGCAGCATGACTTTCTTTCCATATACTAACTCATAAATTGTGAATCCTGTTGTTGTCTTCCATGTGGTGTTATAGGCCCAAACTGCCTCACTTAATCTGTCAGCCCAATCTCTTTTGTGGATTTGGACTGTCTTTGTTAGAATCCTCTCTAATTCTATGTTGGTGACTTCTACTTGACCATTTCCTTGAGGGTGATATGAAGAGGACTGTCTATGCTTAACCTTATTCTTTTTCAGTAGGTCCTCTATTAAGTTGGATGTAAATTGTGGTCCTTGATCAGAAACTAGTTCCCTTGGAACACCAAACCTGTGGAAGATTTGCTCAGTGAAAAATTTTGCTACATTGTTTTCATTTGCTGCAGCAAGTGCTGCTACCTCAGTCCATTTTGTAAGGTAATCTGTGCATACTAGAATGTAGCTCTTTTGATTTGATGGTGGGTTGATTGGACCAACGAAGTCAAATCTCCATTTCTCGAATGCTTCTAAGGAGATATATGGATTGAGAGGAATTTCTTCCTTTTTGTGTAGGTTTCCCCATTCTTTGACAGTCATCACAGTGGGACACATATTCATAAGCATCTTTGTGGAGTGTTGGCCAATAATACCCTGTTTGAAAGATTTTGTAGGCTGTCCTTTTTGTAGCATAGCATCCTCCACAGGGTTCATTATGAGTGGCGTGCATTATGTCATGTACTTCATCTTCCCTAATATACCTTCTAAGTATCTGATCTGGTCCCTGTTTAAAAAGCATGCCCTCTATCCATGGGTATGTGGCACTTTGCCTTATTACTTTTGTCTTTTCTTTATAATTGTAATGTTCTGGAAACTTCCCAGATACTAAATAGTTTGCTATGTTAGCAAACCATGGGATTCTTGTTGATATGGCAAAAAGGTGCTCATCAGGGAAGTTATATTTAACCAATTCATTATCTTTTCCATGTGTGACTCTTGACAAAAAGTCGGCTACAACATTATGCTTGCATGGTTGATCTATTATAGTAATATCAAATTCTTGTAGAAGTAGCATCCATCTAATCATTCTTGCACTAGTATTAGGCTTGTTCATAAGATATCTGATTGCTGAGTGGTCAGTGTGGATAAAACTTTGGTATCATGTGATGTAATGCCTGAATTTATTGATTGCATGTATGACTGCTAAAAATTCCTTCTCTTTGACTATGTAGTTGAGTTCTGCCCTAGCTAAATTTTTGCTTATATAGTATATGGCATAGGGTTTCTTGTCTCGTTCTTGTCCAAGCACAGATCCAATGGCTTTATCTGATGCATCTATGTGGATGTGAAATGGAATTTCCAAGTTTGGTCCTTGGAGTACTGGTGTTGTGATTGTTTTCTCCTTAAGATTTTCAAATGTTGTCATGCAATTGCTTGTCCATATGAACTCATTGTCTTTTGTGAGAAGTGCAAACATTGGGGCAGCAATTCTGCTATAAATTTCAATAAACCTTCTGTAGCACCCTGTTTGTCCAAGGAAACTTCTTACATCCCTTTGTTTGATAGGTGGTTGTAGTGTTTTGATTACTGAGACTTTCGCTTGATCAACCTCTATCCCCCTCTATGATATATGATGTCCTAGAATGATGCCTTCTTCCATTAACATCCTACATTTGTCATATCTTAGGCACAAGCTCATCTCAATACATTTTTTCAATACTAATTCAAGATTGTTCAATGCCTGCTCAAAGTTTTGTCCATAGGGTGTGAAATGATCCATGAAGACTTCCATTTTGTCATTTATAAAATTGGAGAAAATACTCAATATGGCTCTTTGAAATGTTGTTGGGGCATTACATAAACCAAAGGGTAGGACCCTATAGGCATAAGTCCCCCATGGGCATGTAAAGGTTGTCTTATCTTGATCAGCTGGGTGTATTAAAATTTGGTTGTACCCACTGAAACCGTCTAAGAATGAAAAATATTTGTTTCCAGATAATGTATCTAGCACCTGATCTATAAATGGAAGAGGAAAGTGATCTTTCTTCGTTGCTTTATTCAGCTCTCTATAATCCACACAAATTCTCCATTTGCCTCCTTTTTAGGTACTATAACTAGTGGTGAGACCCACTCACTGTCAGATATTGGATAGATGAACCTTGCATCTAATAACTTTTGTAGTTCCACTTTGACTATGTCTTTCAATGCAAGGTTCATCCTTCTTTGTGGTTGCCTGATAGGAGTAGAACCTTCTTTGATGTAAATTTAGTGTTTGCAGATATCAGGATGTATTCCTTTCATGTCTGCATATGTCCATGCAAATGATTTACTTTGTTCTTCTAGTATCTTCATTAATTGCTTTTCTTGCTCTGGTTTCAAATTGGAATTTATGTTGACTGTTTTGCCAGGCAGAATTTCCACGATTTTTACCTTTTCAATTTGTTCTTCTAGTACTTCTGTCCATAATTCATCCATGTTATGTTTTAACTGTCACCTGTTTCTGTGGAAAAAAATTCTTGAATAACATGATTGTTAGAAGATACATTTTGTATAAATCTATCTATATGGCCATCTTCATTTATTGCTTTTAGTGATAGTGCAGCATCCATTGTTAGGATAGGTCGGAGGTTGTGATTTGGTTTGTTTTGGTAATCATCGGTCTAATTTTGATATTCTAACTCTAAAGATTTCATTGCTAGTGGGTAGATCGTGATTTTATTCCTGGCATGTCCATTGGTGATAGTCATATTTCCTGATCGACAACCTATGTAAGCATCCGTAGTTGCTAACCAAGGTCTACCTAGTATGATTGGATAACCACTAAGTTTGCTTTTGACTTCAAATATTATGAAATCAGCTAGGTATTCCCAGGATTCAATATTGATCATAATGTCTTCTAGCATCCCTTCAGGTTTCATAGTGGATGTGTCCGCTAGTTGGAGTACTGTTGTGGTTGGTCTGACCATTGATTGGAGTCCCAGGTATAGCATGGTTTTCTTAGTCATGACATTGATCGCAGCTCCCAAACCTATTAAGCTTTTATTTATTTGCTTGTTATTGATGGTGACGTTTACTATAGGACTACCGAGATCAAGATATTTAGGGTTTATTATGACACCCAACATTAAATCAACCAATTGTCCCACTACATTTATGGTTGGTGGGTCACGTTTCCTCCTTCCAGGTTTCTTTAGGCAATTTTCCCTAATAAATTTGTTGTAGATGGGCACATCCCTTATGGCTTGTAAAATCGGGATTTGGATGTTTAAGTGCTTGAATTCATTTAAAATTGTATTCTCTTCCTCTTCTTTCATACTTCGTACCAGTTTTTCTTGAAATGGAGGGTTTCTGTTGAGTGGGAGTGGTGGGGTTTCGTCCTCGGGAGGGTCTGGTTCATCTAGATGCTAAACATAGGGTTTGGATGTTTGTTCTTGAGCTTCAGGTTGTTGGATATTGTTTGGGGATGTATTCTGCAACGTTTTTCCAGATCGGAGGTTTATTTTGTTTATTTCTATGGTGTCTATGACATAGGTAGGGAATTGTGTGATATCAGCATTATAAGTCTGTTGTGGAGGTCTGTTAGTATTAGGATTTGGGATTGGTTGGGCTGGAATGGGTGGAGGTATAGGGGGTGGCTGAGGTTGTGGGGGTGGCATAATAAGTGGCTATTGTAACGGGGCCCTCCGATTTGATGGATGGGGGTATTGATTTGCATAATTTGTGGTGGATGGAGGAAAATGTGAGGGGTGTTGGGGGTAAGATGGTGGGTAATATGATTGTTGATAGGATGGTTGATATGTTTGTTGATTCTGTTGCCATTGGTTTGTATTTGGATATGCTTTCCATGGAGTTGGTGCAGAGTTCCAATTTGGATTTCCTTGATTATAGTAGGCTTGATTGCTCGGTTGATATGGTCTAACAAAATTATTCCTCCTCTAATTTATAAAACAGAGCTATTCTATTGCTCCTTCAGCTACTGGGTCTTGAATAGCTGCCTTACATGAGGGTAAGAGGGGACATTTATTAGTGGAATGTTCGTCAGTGCAAAGACCACATACTTCTATGGTGTTCAAGGTGCACTGCCCCTTCTCATTTTTTTTTCTACAATGAGGACAGAATACTGCCAAGGCTTGGTTAATTTCATCCTGCTTCTTTTTAATTTGTAGTGCATCAAGTTGCATGGCCAGAGATTGTAATATGTCAGTCTTCATGTCATCTAACAGGTTTCCTAAGTCATATTTTGTAAGATTGGGTCCTGAAGATGATGAGGATCCTATGGGTAGATGTGTATCTTTTGTCCTATTCTTGCTTTTTCTAGACCTAGAATGGTTCTTGAAGATCTATAGTATTTGGTCATAAGTCTTCTGAAATATGTCTCCATCTCCCAAGAGGTTTAAGATCTCAAAATTGTCCTCTTTAATCCCCCTAAGAAGGACCAATTTCAGTGATTCATGGCCTAGGGTGCAATGGTTAGCTCGTTTGTAGCTGAGTTGAAATCGTTGGGCGTAATCTTCTAAGGATTCATGATCTCCTTGCTGCATCCTAAATATTTCATCCCCTGTATCTTTTGCTTTGTAGCAGTCCCTATACTTTTCTAGGAATGCCTGTTTCATTTGATCCGAGCTGAAAATACTATTTCCCTCTAAACTCATGAACCACCTAAGTGATAAGTCTTTCAGTGTGGAGGTAAAAAGCCTTAGATTTTGTGCATCTATAGTATAATCAAAAGATCTACAAACTACTTCAAACTCAAACAGGAATGTGTCAGGATCTTCTGAAGTCAATCCATGGAAGTTTGGCAGATTGTTAGGGTTGATGTTCTTCATTCTGGTATCTCCAAGAGGTATGCTAATGGGAAAGGTGAAAAGCTCCCTGGGTTCTTCTTCTTCATCGGCCATAGTGGTGTTTGAGCTGGAACTAGCAAAGAAGTTGTCTCTGTTTGGATCGTATGTGGAATCAGTTTCGTTTTCATAGCTTTGGGATCCAAACTGAGAGTGGTAAGAATTGTTGTCACCATTATTGCTCATGGGACGCCTAGGTAGAAAGCGTCCAAACCTATCCCTTTGCCGACGAGGCATTCATTGGAAAAAAATTATGTTCTTGTTTTATGTGATTTTTGTTTTCTTTTTGTGTTGTTTTTGATGTTCCTGTTTTATGTGATTTTTGTTTTCTTTTTGTGTTGTTTTTAGGTGATGTCTCCTAAAATATTTAGCAACTCCCCGACAACGGCGCCAAAAAGTGGTGAGCTCTAAGTATGGGTGCCTAATGAGGGCAGCTAGACTAGGAGCTTACTTTAATTATCAAACCAGGGGACGTACACACTTTAGAGGCACTGGCACTATATGTGCTCTTCTAGGATAGTCCTTGTCAAAGTTGGGTGTTTGTATCAATGTTTTTAAAAAGCTATCTAAGAAAGATTAAATGAACTGAAAACAAGATTGTTAATTTATGGAAGGGAAATTCCTATGCTAAGAAATCAAATACTGAAAGCAGGAACTCTATGGATAAGAATTTGAATGCAAGAAACAGTCAATCTATTTTTAAGAATTAATTTGCTGAAAACAATAAAAATTATACTATGGAATTGAAATGTTGGGATTTAGCACAGATCTATTCTAAAGTAATGAAAGCTTGATATTTAATCTAAGGGGTATTTACTGGAAACCAACTGCATAAAACTCAAAGTCTGATCTAACATAAATTAATGCTAAAGTTGAATTCAAAATGCCATTATCTAATGCTGCATTTTTAATCAAAACATCTAAGAAGTGAATGTCATCATATAACCAATAAATACTAAAAGGAATCAATCTCTATGAGTAGTCCTAAGAATGAAATGAATACATAGGCTTAAGATCTAAATTGTTGTTTCAGAAGTAAATGCAAGTACATAGAGAAATAAGTGTTAAATTATGCTTTGACAAAATGCTACTACAGGACTATAGACACAACATTATCATACTACATAATGCGTTATAATGAACTACGGAATTAGAAGTGATCAACCACTACAGAAATCAAATCGTGATATTTGGACGCTATTTAGAATACTCTCATCTGCAATATAAATTCAATCAATGCACAACACATAATGAGAAATACCTGTACTACGAGATCTCCTGACTTACATGTTGGAGGGGCCCTCTCCAACCCGTACTCAGGAGTGAAAAGAACTTATAAACGCCAAATCGTAGATAACATCAAGTCTTTAAAAAAACTAGGTCTGTAACACAACTGTCTTGATAGTCTGAAACTTAAACAATAATTCTTCAAAATAGCAGCAGGGGCCTCTCGCTACCCAAGAGGTCCATATTTATAAAATCCTAATGCTTAACCTAACAAAAATGTCTAACTGCCGATTCTCTTTGAATAGGAGTTCGTTCTCTATAGATCAGGAAAAAGGTGCTGAGTTTGGTGATGTTATTTCAGTTCTTCACTTGATTCACGCGTTATCCTTGAGTACACCTACACCTACTCATTCAACCTTGTTTTTCATGCAATTAGCTCATAGCAACGCTTTTCAAAACATAACAGAAATAATCTTTTAAACACTTCACTAAATAATTAAGGTAAATCATTTTCCCACTAACGAGTGTATCTTTTCAACCTTTGTTGTATTTTCTGGTGGGATAAGAAACTATCAGATACCTGAAATGGGGACTCATCATCTCCCCCATGCTTGAAGGATTCACCCATCCTTGGGTGACATATTCTACTCTCTGATGACGTCTCTGATGTCCCATTATACCACCTTGGGGGTCCCTGCCTGCCTATGGTAGCCCATACTTTGATCTTCCTTTACCCATGCCCTCATTTCTTCTTCCTCATTGACCTGTTCCTTAATGACCGAAGGAAGGAAGAATTGGGGGTTTAGCCTCATCCCTATCCACCTAAGTTGATTCTTTATCAATGACTCCCTGTAGAGCTTGGCTTTTACGAGAGCATTTTCTAGTCTGGCAGGGGAGTGAAGCTCTTTAATTTTCAGGTCATTTTCCACTCTACGCCATCTTTCACCAATAGACTCCTGAACCTCCTTATGTGTGCTCTAAAGAGTAAGATCGAAGTGAACCATAGCCCCCTGTTGTTTCTCAAGGAGAATTGGGATCAGTTCCTCGTCTATGGTGATATTTCTATGGTCATAGATTATTCTTTCAGGGTGAGATGCTTCTGCCCCGATCCATAATGGGGTCTGCCATTTTGCTGCCACATAAATGTGGTAGTCCTGAGCTCGTTCAATTTCGTTGTTCATCCAAGAACATAATGCCCTTAACTAGAAATCACCCATGTAAGGGTTTGAAAACCAGTTGGACGAGCTAGGAGCTACAAAATTGTGTAGGAAAAACTCATTGAGCTAGTCCTTCTCCGACTCTGTGGCCTTGAGAGATGCATCCACAAATTCCCTGGTTGTTTTGATTTCTATTGGGAGTCCCTGTGCCAACCTTTGGAGCTAGAATTTGCCCCACTTCTCTTGTAGATAAACTGCATATATTGCTGAAGGTGGCCTATTCTCCAATAGTTTATTGGTAAATTTTGTCTTACCTCCAGGCCTACTCATAAGTGAAATACATAATGATAAGAATTTGGAAGGGCTCGCCAATGTGAATGTGTAAAGATAGAACCCCTTCAAAATTTATGAAGTAAGGGCGTCTTTGCATCGTATTGTCCTTCCTCCACCTGTGAGGGTAACAAAATCACAACTAATTAACAACTGCTCACCTTTCTACAACTCCCTGACAATGGCGCCAAAAAATGTCAGGTTCATTATATGTTTCAACATTTCACCTTAGTCATCTTTTTATCAACCAGGGTTAGTAATATTGTGAGTTTTAATCACTATCTATGCACGTAAACATAATTCTTATAATGGTAAAAGGAGCCAACAATTATCCTACTGATCTCTAGTTCCTGGAGGTATGTCCTACCCAGAATAGAAAGCTAAAACCTGGAATCTACTGACTAATCCTTAACCTGATGAGCATTTTGTAAAATATACAATATTTAAATATAGAATATTTATGATGACCTAAAAATTAAATTTTGTACAAAATAAGATTTCAGAATTATAAAAGCTTTGTTATGACATGCAGGTGAAATTTTATACATAATGAGATATTAAAATTATAAAATCTTTGTGATGACCTGAGCACGGTATAGATATGTAAAAATTTATAAATAAGTCAAGTGGACATTGTGTATATAAACAAGTATTGAAATTAGTACGGAATTGAAAATGAAAAGACCAATGAATAAAAGAAAGACTGAAAATGGGATAACTCACTAGTGGAAAACTCAAAATTCCGACGAAAAGTTTCAACGGTTTGTTGAATTTACTTGTTTCACATATCTTTGGAATTGCGATGAAAAGCACAATTTTTGTCAGAATTTCCACGTCTGTATTTTAACATTCCCAACGTTCGCCAAAATTGCAACGAAATTTGGGTTTTCGTCGCAATTCTGAAGGTATGTGAAATGACGAAATTCAGCAAACCGTCGAAAATTTTCGTCGGAATTTTGACTTTTTCCACTAGTGACTACTTCCACATAACAAAAACGAAATCTAGAGTTAAATAGGTGAATTCAAATTTTCGTCTGAAGTGTTAAATTAAAAATCCTAACTAATCCTAATCTAGGTATGCACTATCTCCCATAAGATGGTACCCAAGCCTTTAGGTGAAATATGCTAGCAAGATGTGCAGGTGAATAATGCAATTGGACCTAAACTACTTATTTTCAAGAGAAACAGAGTATTGAGTAGTGATTACTTGTAATTTTTTAATCTAACCTATTAAATATACAAACCTAACAAGGATCATAAGTTTGACATGAAAACCTATAAGGGAAAGTAAAATATACAATACTAATATTTTGTCTATAAGCAATGTCCCTAGATTCTAGTACATATATATATATATATATCATCTACTGGTTCCTTTTGAGACAACTTACAATCATGAAATCATGTTACTACTTACCAGACTAATTTCAAGAATCTAAAGGGAAAAATAGTATGCATTAATAAATAACTATTCCGCTAAACCCTCTATAATTTCTAAGATAATAAAAAATAAACAGGTGCAAAACCAGAGTGAAATAGGGCCTATAACGAAACCAATATTAGCATACCTATGAAAAATGGAAAGCCTCAAGGTATGAAATTATAATTATATATGTAGAACTTCACCTACAAATTCACAAGAGGAGGATCACATGCCAATTCATTATGATACACATGAATTCATTAATACAACCTATATGTGAGTTAAAATGAGAAGTATTCACGTATACAAGGTAAAAAACTATATTCTTACTAATAAAAGTGGTAAAGTTACCTACAGTCTTTATGAAATTCAAAACTAAACAACCAACTAATTATAGAGCGTAAAAGGATAGAGAAACATATACAAAACATTTAGCATGCACAGGGAATACAAGCAGATCAAAGTAACATGATGAGTAATCAAATAGGAACAAAATATAAAGCAACACCTTCCCAAGTCAGTGGGACCTTCCGCATGGTGAAGGAGCTATAAAAATTTATATCACAGTGGACTAAGAGAAGACACTAATCATTATGAAACCAAACTTGCATTATTGTAACATCAAAATTACAGTGGCTTCAAAGTGTGACAAAGACTGATGAGTTCAACAGCATAACAATGCAATATATATCCCCTCCTCTATCATAGATTATACACATATATATAGATGCCCAGATCCCAAAAATAGTGAACGGACGTTAGAATTTGGTTCATATATTACAACCGATGATTTGAGAGTTCAATTAAGAGATGAATGGTGCATCGTATGAGTACAAGATCGTTGCATTTATGCCACCTCCCTGCTTAAATGAAACTAAATCGTTGCACCTTTGTAACTCTCGATCTAAACACATGTTGCATCACATGGCTGGGATTGATTTTTCTTGACATAATTGCAACCTATGACAGCTGGAGGTCAAGTTTTTATACTGAAATTGCATGCTTGTGTTTCTTGGAACTCCTTTGACCATTTTGACTAGTGCCGAAATGAGTATTGAAATAGACATCTGCTTAAAGCGTCTTCAACAGAGGCATGATTAATTCTATAATAATTCTAATTCATTAAAACATGTAGAATTTATTCAAAATATAACAACTTTTACCTATTTTTTCTTGTTGAAGGAGAACTATGTGATAAGTGCCAAAAGAGTAACAAGTATGGTAAAACAATAAGAAATATAGGTATATGGAAGAGGAAAAAAGGATCCAAAAAGTAAGGTTGTAATGCTAAAAGGGAAGCGGAATGGGAGGCTAACAATCATAACCTAACAACGGACACGTCATATCTATAGTTTTCCTTGAATTATCGAAGAAGATGTTGGATTTTTAAGGTGAGGAGATAGTGGGTAGTGGGGCATTATTAATCAAGTAAATTACCAGTACTTCTACTTTTTCAAGATGGCTCAGGGATTGATTAGCTAGAGATAATGCATCATCATCAAATTCTATAAGTTGGTTGACCTTGAAAAGATAGCATTTGGGAAATTGCTTCTATGTTGATTGGGAAAATGGATCTTGAGCCATCGGAAGACATGATTGTCCTTTTCTCAGAAGAGTAGTTTGAGGCACAATGGGTTACAAATTATTGGAAATAATAAGTTTAAAGACATGTACCGGACTAGGTTCGATTCCCATATGTGTAATAGGTCACACGTGTTGTTGAATTTAACGTGGGATTCCTTAATTAGCTAGTATATATTAGGTATAGTCAAGGAGGGGTCGAAAAGCTCGCCCTCTTTGTCACTCAAATGTTCTTCTTTAGGATTGGACTTTGTAGGAGGGGGAGGAAAAATAGGGGATGTTGAAGTATACGTTTTACCGATTAATTAGATTTACTGAGAAGACACAAGAATTGGGGGTAAAAGGTTGTATAGAGTTAACAGTCAGAGGAGGTATGCAACTTGCGGGTTCTTTTATCGATGGCATCGTTAGCGTAGCTCTATCTCTCTTAGAATGAAGTGAACATTTTTTCCTAGTATTTTTAATATTTAAAAACAAAATTTGAATCTTTCACATGTCCCTTTATTACTGGTCAAAAGTGTGATGATGTCATCTTAGCCCCGATGGTCATGTGTCATCCTTTGTTTGGTACATGTGGAATCCAAATGTCATGTTGACATTTCCATATGTACACATTTGAGGTGAATATGCTAGTTTCATGTCATCATTATAGTCATGTTTCATCCCTATTTTGGATCCAAGTGGCATCCAATGTGCACCTAGTGGATGCAAGCATGGGTGCCACCTATCCCTAGGTGGAAAATTTTCTACTTACAAACAAAGTGCTTTCAAAAACCCATTAGCTTGAGGAGAAAGCAATGAAAAAATGCCACATGTAAACCATTATTTATACCTTTCCCATCACCCGCCCATGATTAAAACGCATGCAACTTGCAGCCACGAAATCAGCCACAAACCATTGATCGCAGGTGCCTCCAGTCGATCATGCTCGTTAATGATGTTTATCCCCTTTCTCTTAGCCTTTAGTTCCTAGCCTTTGATATCATGGTATATTAGGCCTAGCGCTCAAGACCTATTGTAAACCTACAGTGGGTTCTAGTGCTCGGGCACTAACACATTTAGTGCTTATCTTGTAAAATGAACACTTGAGTGCTACTCTTATTAGTAATAAAAATGAACTTCTAGCCTCAATAGTCTGTTTAGGCCCTCTTCGAAAATCATTCTTTGTACTAACATTGGCTCCAATAAGGACAACATTTCACTTGGGATATGTTGAGAACTCTAGATCAGTTCCTTTTACATTGGGTTATGGAGTCTTCCTCTGTTCTGATCTTAAATTTATTGCTTATTAAAACTTCAAGCAGTAGCCCCATCAAGTTGAATCTTAAAAGAGAAAGTAAGAATAGAATTTAAAAATTAAATTTAGATACTATTTTACATGATTGAGAAATATTTTAGATTTTCAATATTGCAAGAAAATTTTGAGAAACCTTGCATTCATAGGATGTCCCATAAGTTCAGCATCCACATAAGAAAGAGTGTATGTATTATTGTCTTGGGCTATTGAAATATGAAATGTTCATATCTGCAAGTTGTCAAACTTTCCATGCTTTCCTTTATCTTCTCTTTTGGAATACCACTTGAGCACTAGTTCTGGTTGGAAATTCCTTTTCATATCCTTCTTATAAAAAATTCCCTTCATCCTTTCCTAGCGTACCTAAGTTTTAGCATCCACCAGTTGTCTTGTTTAGTGTAGTCCAATTAGCTGATTAATCCTTTTTTTCATGTCATTAGTCTCCTCTTCTTCATTTTGTAATAGCTTCATGATTGTTAATCATATTTGAATAGGGAATATAGACTCTTTACCATATACCAATTGAAAAGGTTAATTACCTATTGACCTCTTGGTGCTTATTTTTTCTTCCCACAAAGCATACTTAAGATGAGAATCCCAAGCTTTCTTATTTTGGGATGGAATTTTCTTAATAATTGTAATCAAGCTTTTGTTTAAGGACTCTGCTAAACCATTTCCTTATGGGTAATAAGTAGTTGAATGTCCTAAGTCTATGTTATAATCTTGGAAAAACTACATCATCTTGGTAGAGTTGAAATCTTGTGCATTGTCAGTGATGATCTTCCTAAGACGCCTAAATCTAGACATAATATTTTCTTCTAGGAATTTGATTACGAATACCTCAGTTGTTTTTCTAGTAGGAATGGCCTCTACGCATTTTGTAAAATAGTATGTGGCTATAAGAATCCATGTTTACCACTTGAATTAGGATGAATCTCACCTATGAAATCCAATCCCCGGTGTTGAAAAAATGCTCCTACTTTGATGGGAATGAGTGGCAAAGGAACCATTTTCTACTTTCCTTCAAATAGTTGACATTCCATGCATGATCTGGCCATTAAACTGGCATCTGAAAATAATCTAGGCCAATAATAACTAACTCTCAATATCTTGTATGTTGTATCCCTCCAAGCATGATAGCCTCCACGTATAACCTTATGCAACTCAATTATTATTCCCTCTATTTCTTCCTCAATGATACACTTAACAAAATTCCCAATGGATATTTCCATACAAAATTCTCATCCAGGATGCAATATTTCATTACTTTCAATTTTAAAGATATAGCCCTGGATTCATCAAAGTCTAGTTGGGATTGAATATTTTGCAAATAAAACATTATATCTTTATACCACAATTAGAAAACTTTGTATTTATTTTTAAAGGGGGTTCTTGTAAATTTCCCTCCTCATATTCCACTACTATTGGTATTTAAGCAATCATGTTCATATCTAGGGATCGGCAATTTGATTTGGCTAACAAATTTGATAATCCCTGGCCTTTGACCAATTTGGTTGGATTTATCTCTAAGTCATATTCCTATATTTTGGATATTAATTTTCCCCTTCTTCCTTCACTATCAGGCTGACTGAGAATATCGTTCACGATGTTGTTGGGTACATATGTAATGACATTGGAGTGCAACACATAACCTTTGAAACATTTGAAATCTTTTACCAAGGAATATGCTTATTTCTCCATGATATTGTATTTCAATTTTGCATCCCTCAATACCTTACTGAAAAATGGTATTTGATGTTCATATCCCTCAACATTCTTTTCTACTAAGACATTGCAATAGAGTTCTCAAAAGTAAAAGAAAAAATCAGAAATTCTTTTTTGTAATCGGGACTTACCAAAAGTGGGGATTCTACCATTTTTGTTGAGATGAATCTCTTGCTTTAGTGGTCCATTTAATCTCATTGTCCTTCTTTAACATGTCAACGATACTCTTAACAATTTTAGGAAAATTGGGTATGAATCTTCTCATAAAATTGATTTTACCCATAAATGATTGAATCTCTTTTTTGTTTCTTGGTAAGTTAATTAGCTTTATTGCATGTACTCTCTCAGGGTCATTCTTAACTTCTTCCTTAGAAATAATGTGGCCCAATAGGTTACCCTCTTTCATGGAAAAATGAGACTTTTTTGGGTTGAAAGACAGACCAAATTTTCTACACTTATTAAAAGTATGCTTTAGATCCTTGACATGATCTTCATCTTAATCAAAAAATTCTGTCATATCATCCAAGTAAATGATTATGAAACTATATTTTTCTCCCACAAAAGCAATGTCCATAGACCTCTAAAAAGTGGCACCTACATTAATCATTCCAAAGTGCATTTTATCATACATGAAAGTTCCCTAAGTTGTAGTGAATGCAGTCTTCTCCTTTTCATCCATATGCATTTCTACTTGGTTATATCCAAAAAAACCATCCATCATGGAAATTCTACTAGATCACATTACCTTTTGTAAGATGTGATCCATTTTAGGGAGAAGATAATTGTTCTTCAGTGAGCATTTATTTAAAATTTTGAAGTCTACATAGAATCTAATTTCTCCATTCTTCTTCCTTGCGGCACTAGATTTGCTACCCATTCAGAATACCTAAGAGGGATGATGATCTTGCAATCCAATAATTTTCTAACTTCCTTTTCAATGATAGTCAAAAGGATAGGATTCACTTGTCTTAAATTTTGTTTGAAAGGTTCAACTTGTTGGAATGTGTAATATTAATATTACATGTGTAATGATGTCTAGTATTGTGATGTCGTAAGATATTATGATGTCTTATCTAGAAAAGGAAGGCATAATTGTCTCTATATTATTTAAAATACGTTATCCCACATGCATCATGGAGTATTAGTATCCTATTACCATTCATTATATAAGGTGGAAAATCATTTATCCCACATGTATTATGGGATGTAATTGTTCCATGCATCTAATTATATAATAGAGGTGAAGGAGACCCTTTTAGGTATGTTGAAATTTATTGTGAATAACATTATAAAAAATTGCGATAAGCATATATGCAAAGTGGAGCTCAAGTGTAAGATTGGATGTTTTTGAAGAATAAGAATCCAACACCTTCACGTGGATGTTTCCCCATTTGGGGTTTTACCACATATATCTTGTGTATCATTATTTTCTTTTGTCCCTTGTTTACTACTTTGATTATATGGTGATTGTATGGATAGAAGGCTAGACTAGTAGATTCTTGCTATTGATTTACTTGTTAGTAACTATATTGTTTTATGTTTATGCACGTTTTTTAATATTATAACATGGTATCATATCTTGTTACTACACTCTACCTTCTTTGGTAATTTTTTGAAAAAAAAAATTACAATCACCAGGTTCTTCAAAAAAATATTGGGCACTCGATATCTAGTAGATTTTTCATCAAATCTATCAAACCCTCGTGAATTTTTTTAGATATAGGAATTTTCTACATGTTTAAGAAAAAAAATTCAAACCCTAACCCTCATCATTTAATTTTCAAAATTCTTCAAAAAAAAAATCAAGTTTTCCTTGAATTTCTCTGTAGATCTAAGTTGAAATCTATTGCATACTAATTTAGCATCAAGGATCTATCTATATAGTCATATATCTAGTTGTTTGATTGTTTATGGTTCGTATTTTGCAGGTTTTGGTCTAGATAGATTCGGCTTCTATTAATCTGTAGTTTTGGGGCCTTAATATACAACTACGTGGGTAGTAAATTGCAGAAATCATGTACATACGCAACCTGGCTTCATAGAAAGTGCATGCCTCCATGACCAACCTTCAAAGAAGGTGCATACACCTCATTTCAAGTGAAATTTTTTATGTAAAGTTATTTCTTTTCGTTATTCCGTACAGGTGGTTTACAGATCTGTCAATTAGGTACTACTAGGTTTCGTTATTGGCGAGAAATTTATGGTTTTATTCACTTTTTCTTCAAGATATTATATTCTTGTCTTATTGCATTAGGGTTTAGTTTCTCAATTCATCATTATGATTTCTAAAGTAGATTCTATTACTAAATTAGTTGGTACTAACTATCTCTCCTTTTTTCTTTTTTTTTAAACAGAGACAGAAAATTTTGTATCGATTAAAAGGTTGAGTCAACTCAGCAAAAGAGAAATTCCAAAAGAAAAGGACTTTCAACCTTATAGATCAGCCTGCAAGGGAGGCATTTCTTTCTTCTCTTAAGGTACTTCCTAATCAGATGTATACTAAATATACTACAATACACCTGATAAAAAGAGGTGCTAAGCAAAATAAACTTGTAGAGCATAGAAAACTAGCCTTTAAAGAGCTTGATTAATGAGATGGTTAGTCACTTGTATCTTCAAAGACATTTCCTTATTTTTTCCTTCTGAAATCCAAATATTATGACAGGCCTTCCATTTGATACCTGAAGGAAGTAGATTAAAGCAAAGACTACAAGATCGGATTAACCAATACATTACAAACTGAGAATATCTTTCCTCTGTTCGAGCATGAAACATATAGACAATATCCATACGTTGAATTGGAATAGTCAACACTCTTTTAAATGCTAATTTTATTTTGCTCAGGACACAATAAGAAGCCCAATCCAAAGATCTGTTCTGTAGAGATATAATCAACCATAGGTATACTTATGATCTATCCATTAGTTTCCAAAAAAACAAGATGAATCAGCCACCATAAAACTGCACAATAGCCAGATAAACCTTCATGGATGGTAAATAATTTCAGAGCCCCCATTCAAGAAGACAATATTTCCATAATCTAGAAAAAATCCTTTGTTGGCTTGGATATCGGCCTCATTGTTAAGTTCATGTAGAACATGGAAAAATGAGAAGGAGGAAAGCCAGGTGCTTAGACGAAAGATTATGCTTATTAGATCTTGTGAAGTTTCTATTTTCCCTTGTTGAATTGACCGAAGTTTGGAAATCGTGAGGAGAGAGTGACCAATCACATAAGTTGTTCTAATACCTTTTTTCTTGTGAAGGATAAGCCCTGCCAAAGATACAATTTCTATGCTTGATTTTTTGTGGCATGACCACGACCCCAGGTGTAATTTTCAATTGATTTATTGAGGATAATCACCCCTCCTGCTCCATCTTTCCTGGGATTTTATTTAGAAACACCTTCAAAGAATAGAATCAGAACCTATTGATGTTCAAGCCATAAAGATAAATCTTTCAAAGACAGATAGAATTTCCAAGACCTGTCTCAAAGGGGTCTGTGGACTATGGAATGGTTATAAACATGTTCTTTATCCCTAAAATCTAGTGCTTCTCAGAACTATTGAGCTCATTAAACATGTGAGGAGGAAATCCCCGAGATGAAAGGGATTCCGAAAGAAGGCTTTGGGCTTGAAAATCCACCATATAGGGGGAGATACATTCAGAAAGGAACACTGCTCTATTATGTGCCAACCATATTTTCCAACATCGATATTTTGGAAGAGTTATGTCAAAACGCTTTATGATTACTTTGGACTGAAGGGGACTCATAAAATACATTTCCAAAAGTTGAACATGGATCTCCAGGGGGAAGGGAGATGAAGGATAACACGGATATCTACATAAGCACGGTGCCAAACATCTAGAGAAAATTTTCATTCTTGAAATAAATGTTTGACAGGTTCTTCAGATATTTTAATAGGATGCACCATGATGGGCCTCGAATGCCTTTATTTTGTAAGTTGTATGCAATTAAAACTTTCCCATGGACCATTTTCCAACAAAAAACATTCACTTTTGGAAATCCATCTAGATGCCAAATAGTCATCCACAAACATGAAGAGGGAAGGTTAGAAAATGAGTCAAGTAGTTTTTGGTAGCCCAATTTTACCTCATAACCCCCATTATTCCAATTCCATTCTCAAGAATCCTTTGAATGAAAATTTATTGGAGTAGAACCTTTGATATTAGAGAAGACTTTTTGTTGTTCCTGAAGCACTAGGGGAATCCCTTTGTTATGGATAAAATCCCTCCTAGGAATAGGTGACCTCCCTTGGGTGTGCCCAAAACCCAAGACAGATAATAGGGGTAGAGATCAACATTTTCCCTCTAGATATAATCCTTTTACCATATACATGTAATAGAAAAGAGAATGATTCAAGCATACCTTCTTTCCGACGGTTTCCCTTTGTATGATCATGGCTGGTGTAGTTCCTATAGATACTTTGCTCCAACTTCTAAACACCTTCTATATGAACACAAAGAGAAAAAAGACACCTTCCTCAAACCTTTTCAAGAATATATAATGCATAAAGTATAGATCTAATCTACTTAATTCAATATATAACAAGATCCAATATCAAAAGTGCATAATATGGAAATAACACACCGAATATGGGGACAAACCATCAATGTCTATATAAATGAAATGGAAATCAATACATCAAAGAAGCTTTACCTTGATTCATGATGAGAGATATCATTGACTCCTTGACCCAAACTCTTCCTAACCTCAATCGCCAAAGGTTGGGCTCTCTCAATGATGATCACACAAGGAAGGAAGAGGATCTCTTTGAAAATTAGGCACCATTTACTTACTTTCTCTCCCCAAATCATCCTTTCTCCCTTGGAATACCTTCATTATATAGGTGGATGGTGAATGGAGAGGGGATTAATGTGGACACCTAGAACTTAGCAATGTTAGCTCATTACATGTAGGATCCAACACATGAATCTAATCTCCTTACAACTCACCAATGGTTCTAGAAGTTGTACTTTTCCAATGGATAAAATAATAAAGCTTCTCAATAACTTAATCAATTATTATTATTATTGCATAATAATAAGTTATGAGAAAATAAAAGTGTCTCAACAACTTAAAGTTGATAAAGGATCCTAATGATCTCAAGGGGATGGTAAATAATGATATAACATATGCCCCCTAAAGTGTGAGGTCAGAAGAGGAACTGATGGTCGAAACACTTTACAATAAGGTAATGTTGCAAGGAGAGGAAGGGTGGGTACAAGGTAGGATCTAGGAGTCAAGTAATCATGAATAACCCTGCAATCAATCATCCAGTCAGCAATATATATCATCCCCGAGGTAGGCATACCCATACTCGGAACAAGCATGGCTTCCAAGCAATACACTATGGATCCATGTAACCAAATATGAGATCATGACTATGAATAAGTATAGTGTATATCCATGTCATGATACACACAACATAGCGATCGGCCAATATAATGTGGATCTACGCGAACCAATGAGATCATAGCCATTGACCAATACAGTGTGGATCTATGACAAAGCATATAGTAGGGAGACAAATAACACACTGATAGTGCTCTGGTAGTCCTCCATGTACTCAAGTGATATAATCCACCGCAACTTGGTTAGGGTAACCATAAGGAATGATTAACAGAACCTAACCCAAGATATTCATCTCAACCCTTGATGGTACGAGAGCAAATGGATGTGTTGATGTCAAACATGAGTGAACCTGTTTGATTGCATGTCATTGATGGATACCGTTAACAGATGCGAGGGGAACCACCAATGATGATAATGGCCCCCCAGGGTACCTAGTACAATATACGAACTGTGAATGGATGAGCTAAATTCAAACACTTGTAGAATCACTCAAACAGGAGTTAATGATGGAAACTCACTATTGAACGTGAGGAAACCTACCACTGAGGACTGCAAGCTCCAAGGTATTGATGGTTTCTAGACTCACTTCCTAGATGATCATTTGGTGTCGATAGGAAGGAATCTATCAAAGGAGGGCCTTAAT
Organism: Larix kaempferi; assembly: GCA_027924585.1. Taxonomy (NCBI): domain Eukaryota; kingdom Viridiplantae; phylum Streptophyta; class Pinopsida; order Pinales; family Pinaceae; genus Larix; species Larix kaempferi. The sequence continues at coordinate 20,225,074 of BSBM01000025.1, forward strand.
GTATCCCCCATCATACTACACAAAACAAACTCCAAGAGATGATGTGAATGGATCAAGCCATTAAAGTGAACTGACTTAGGGATGGCCAACACATATGGGAAATAAGGTCAATCAAACTACAGATGGTCGACATAGGATGAAATTCCCTTGAACATGTGGCATGACAGGGAACATGAATTGGAATCTTTGACACAAGGGAATTGATGTAGAGTAACAATGCAAGAGGTATTGAAACCCTCTCCATAATGCTTGGAAGAGAAACCATGCAAAGGAGAAAGACTACTCATAAGGCTCCCAGGAAAGCTAATACCCAACTATGAGACACTGACTCAAATAGGTTCCATGTTCAAGGGTGATGTAATTGACTGCGGCCATTTCATGGAATAAATACAGACGATAGTTTCTCCCCCTTTTCTCTTTTTTTTTAAAAGGATCTTCTTGATTATTTAACGATCTTAAAGAAGGGATAGAAGTGTCCTCGATGGAATCTTCTTCATGTAAGTTTAACGAGTCCAAAGAAGTAAACTCAGTTAAATCTTCATTTTTTAATGAGCTCAAATAAAAGAGAGAAGAATGCTCAAAAGGTGGTTCTTTTTCGTAAGATTAGTCCCCCAAGGTCGAAAAATCATAAAAGAATCCAAGGGAGAACTCTTCTAGCCATGAAGGACTAGAGTATTCCTTTTTCGTAATTATTCCACTCCGCCCGAAAAAGGGATAAACCTATAGGAGAATGGACGACCTTTCAAATCCTTTAACGAGCATGAAAGGAACAAGATTACTTGGAAATCTTTTCAATTTTAAGGAGTCATAAAAGAGCTTAAAGAGGACTCTATATGTAAGTTTAACAATCCAATACGAGTCAACTTGAGACCTCTTTTTTGTTTTAACTAGCTAGAAGGAGAGATGGAAGAATGCTCGTAAGGGTACCTTATCCATGAAATTTTAACGAGCCTAGACAAGTGAACTCATATCCATCTTTATTTTTTTAAGGAGCTTAAAGAAAAGAGAGAAACATGCTCCATGGAGTCCCTTTTTGTTTAGTTTTAACAAGCCTGAAAAAATGATAAAAGGATACTCGTGGGAACCCCCACTGGGTAAGGCTAGTAGTAGATGAAGAGAGAGGACATGAGGCTCATTAAAGTCGTGAAACAGACTAAGGAGGGTTACCGTACCTACGGAAAACAACAGCATGGGTGCCAAATGGAAAGGAGGTGCTACTCAAGGACACCCATGGGATGAAGGATCTACCACACAAGTTACGACATGCAATGCAAGGAGGGATAATGTCACAAATTGATGGGTGGGTCCCTAAAGCATGATGATGGTAAAAACAGTGATTTAAAATGCAACATATGTGTGGGTGAAATAACCTATCCCTATATGCCAGTTTAGGGATCATACCTCAAGGAAGGTGGATGTCGCCAAAAAACCACGTCTCAACTGTCAAAACCTGAAAATATAGATAACACAAGGTCCAAAACACAAATCAAAAATACCAAAAAAGATAAAAATAAAAACAAATACACCTATGAGATGTTTTTAGATTTTTAAATTTGTTTTAATGTTTTGGGTTTTTTAGTCTTTTAGAATGTTTTTGAATTTTTTACATATATGTATTTTGGGACTAATCGAGACATGCCACACACACACAAAAGTAAAATGCACACCATACCAATAGATAGTACATAATGTACAAAGCAACACATGGATATGTGGCTTATATGTAACAGTCTTTGTGAGAAAATCCATGCCCCACTTGCATAGGGTTCTCACAAATAATGTCACTTCCAACATAATTGGCGGTGGTTAGATGTTTCTTCCCAACATGATGTCCATAGGTTGGTGATATGCCCCCATCATGAATTGCAGAGGCTAGTGGCTTTCCCTTAGCAGGATTGCAAGAGGCTAGTGGTTTTCCCACACCAGGATTAGTAGAGGCTAATGGTGTTCCTCCACTAGGATTAGCAGAGGCTAATGGCTTGCACCTAGTAGGATTACCAGAGGCTAGTGAATTTCCACCACCATGATTAGTGGATGCTAATGGTTTTCCCCCACTAGTATTAGCAAAGGCTAATGGTTTTCTCCCTCGTCTTGTTTTCTTCTATCGATGCCTGCATTTCTTCTTGGTATTGTACATGTTTCTTGTTGGAAGGCGGTTTGGTAGAGTGCTATTGTAGCATCTCCGATGCTACGACAAGGCAAAAGATGGCACAAATGGTGAGAAGATGACACGAATGGCGATGAGCAGAAGATTAGTTATGTATTTTGGGTCAATTGTACCGCGGAATGTGGGTTTTTGGTCATTTGGACCACATATTATGTAATGTTGAGTCAGTTATACCGCAGAATGCGGGTTTTTGGTTGGTTTTGTACTAAGTTAGTTAGATGTTGGGTCACTTATCCAAATGTCGGTTAGGAATTTGTTAGTAAGTGGACAAGCATTGTAATGGAAGAAGCCTATAGATAAGAGTCGTAGGTATGGACAGGGGTGGAATGAAGGTGAAGAGAATTGCAGGTTTGGGTTGTTTCTGCGCATCTGTGAGATATTGACGAGACCTGGTCTTTGAGGAGATATTGTATTTAATGTTTTGTAGTGATAATGTGATATGATGAAACTGTTCTGGTGCAATTCCTGGGTTCTTTCTGTCTGATTATGGTAATGCAATGTCACACTTCATGAATAATGCTATGTTTCCTTGATGCAATGTTGCTTTACTATTCGTACTACTGTGATAATGAATGCTGCAATCATGAATACATGTCAAATGTTTGATATCCCTGTTTAGTGTTACAATAGAGTTAGTTCATATAGCCGCGACCCTCCTCCTTCCTCGGAGGAAACATGGTTCCGTCTGCTCTTCCTGGACGCCTCGGGTGAGACCTCATATGCTTTGCAGGTGTTGCTGGGTGGGATAAAACCTGCCCAGGCTGGTGCCCAGGGAGACTGTGGCATGTGTCGACAGTGAAGTGGAACTCCTATCGACTGGAGTCATGTTGGTCAACAAATGGTTCTGTTGTCGGGACCGTGTGAAGAGTGAAAGGAGGACATGTTGTGGCACCCGACGAAGTCAGAGATACAAGGCTGGTTTGATCAGGAGTTGCAGGAGTTTGCTGAAGAAGAAAGACGAAACATGCGACTGACAATAGATCACTGGGTGGGAAAATATATTCACGACGGTCCGCACAAATGGTTTTTCTGTGAATTCCTAGTCATCCTATACGAATGGTTGTCAAAGTTGACCTTCCAGAAGAGGAATTTCCAAGGTGGTGAGCCGATGGCTTGGACCCCGAAATTGATTCAGGAGCTGCAGGAAGTCGATAATAATGCATTGTGGGCTATTGAAGTTTGGATTGATAGCATCTTGGAGGGATATATCACTGAATTTGCGGTTGACACGCAGAAATCCTATAGTGAAGCTGAAAGATATTTCTTCCATGGACAAAGGGGAAGGTTTCTGCTGTCGCTCCAATTGTCGATTAAGATGCTAATCTGCGAAAAGGGTATATTGAAGATTCATCTTGATCAGTAGACAGCCTGGTGGGCGAAGGACGTGGGTACCGTGACTGTTGGGGAACAGTACATGGAATGGTAATGGGTAGATGGGTGCAGACCATGAGGAGACTGTGAGCAAAGCCGAGGAAGAAAGTGGTCTTACAAGAGGAGGAGCGAGGTTTTGACAGGAGAAGAGGCAAAAGATAGGAGAAGATCCTTATTACACCTAAAATCTACTCATCATCCTGATTTAGTGTGTACATCCCTGAAGTCACTTGGAATGATTGATCATTTGGGAGGATTGGTGCTCAGTTTGCACAACCTTTTGAGAGATCGTTGCAGGTTGCACACTAGCAACATGCGACATTGCAGGTTGCTCTTTAGCAAGGTGCAACGAGGTCTGTTAATGGGAAAAGATATCCATTTCGAGATCCTTCTCAAAACTTGCCTATGTGGGGGCTTATCCCTAATCTCTTGGAGAGATGGTACTCGACCCCTAACCTATTAGGAAGATCCCCTATCTCTCTCCTACCATCTCTCATCCTATCCTATCCATAACCTCATCCACTCAGTCCTATATATGTGAGGCTCACTCCCATACCAAAGAGGGGAAGACTATGGTATCTGCATGCTGGTGAAATCTCTCTTGGATACTTTCACTCACCTCTTGGAGACTCTCATGCTTCCTTGGAAGGGCTTGGCAATTGGCTTGTGTGGAGAAGGGCTGCTATGTTAAGTCATTGGTTGTAGTTCTATATCTCTATCATGTACTCCTCTATTTGCAATAATACAAATGCTTTCCACCAATATTGTCTCTAATGTATGATGATGTTGTGTTGTTTAGCTGCTTAACTATTTACATAAATCTCTTATTGTATAGATGCTCTTTACTCGTTTCTCGTTTTTGTGTCTTGACAGGTCTTGCAGCTTGGATCTGACGACCGTGGGACATGGAGCAACATAGCAAGAGAAAGGATAGCGAATCAGAGAGGTAAGACATCTAGCACTTGATCCTTAAGTAGATCTAGGAAATACATTTGTAGTCTGTTTTATTTGTTCTAGACTCGCATTGAGCTAGGGAGATCCAGCTCGCCTCCGGTCGAGTGGATTGTCCGTCAACAAATCTGGCGACCATACTGGGGAGTATCCTTGTCTAGTAGTCGTTAATCTGAGTCATTTTCAGTTGATTGCTTGACACAAGCCTTGTTATCATTTTTGTCATTTTTCCTTCTTTGGAGTGATTCCATTGTCAGATATTCACATTGAAGATCCTGATCTTCTTCCTTTGAGTTTGTATAACCTAGTTTCAAACCTGTTTGTGGTTCATCCTTGAGAGATCTGATTCATTTTTTAATCTAGAACTCGCCTGTCATACCTGGGCAGTGAAAACAAAGCAACACTATGTTTTCTTGAGCTTCTTCATGTGACTGTAGCTTTCTCGTCATGACCCGTGCATTAGTGAACTGCGATGCTGTCGCACCTTCCATATAGGTAAACTGCGACGTCAAATTGTCTGCAAAGATAGACTGCGCCAATCAGTCAATGCTTGGCATACCAGCATCCATTCCCTTGTTTGATAGTCTGAGCCTTGGTTTGGTGTATAAACTCTCTTCTGTGCTGCATCATTCAGCCAGAGATCCCATTTGTGCTTTGTTTGGTCTGTTTGGATTGATCTTGGGTTCCATTTTGGACAAGTCTGAAACTGGTAGTGTTGGGCATCTTTGTCCCCTCCACCTTCATCCTTTTCACTCTTGCATTCCCATCCTTCCATCCCTGATCTGATCAATACATTAGATCAGCCTCCAAACATCATTCGCTTTTGTTTTGAGCTTTGCTTGCTTAGTTTGCTTGCTGCTGTTTGATTTTGAGTCAAGTGTGTCTTTTTGCTTGGTTTGAGTGCCTGTATTTTCTTGGATTTTCTGAGTGTATGAGTGCCGCAAGTAGCATTTTCTTTTCAATTGTTTACACCTGAAAGCAAAAGTTGTTTTAAATTTCATTACTTTGATACGCTCATTGAAAGATCAAAAGTGCTTCTTTCCCATTGTTTCTCAAGAAAAGTGTTGAAGAAAGATTGTTGTGCATTGGAATGTTTTTGGAAAAGTTGAATGGAAATATGATTGGTTGTGTTTTTCTTGAATTATGAATCATTCATTTTCTTGAAAAAATCAAGTACTTTCGATTTTTGCAAAAGGTGTTCCATGTTAACGAAAGGTAGATGCATTATTGTTTCTTGTTTCCTTTAGGTCATTGAAAAGAGAAAGTGAAAAGCTTGCATATTCCATTTCATAATTCTTTTATTTCATTACTTAGTGTTGTTTTGATTTGAAAAGCAAAAGAAAAGAAAAGCGAAAATACTTTGATTTGGATAGTAGTGCTATGTATTTTTTGTGAGTTTCGTTGAAAAAGAAAAGAGTACTTTCATTGTCAAATTTGTATGAATTGAGATTGTGTTGCATTGAGCTTGTTTTGGAAAAATCATTGGGAAAAAATTTCTCCTTACCATAGGTAGAATTCATTGAAAGAAAAGATCATTTCATGCATGTAGCTAGGGCTTGCATTATGTTTCCGATTATGTACTCACTTCATGCATTCACCTAACCGTCCAAGATAAAATAAACGGTAGAACTAGGTAAAATTTTTAGTAACTTGTGTGTAAGTTAGAGACGTGTTCCAGCGTTGTTAAGCATGGCAGTTGCCATTACTTGCCAGCACTGTAGTCCGAGGGTATTGTAGTCTTCCACGTACATCAGTATATCGAGCTCCTTCACGTACCCACCAAGTGCCATAATCCGTACTTGGAGTATATCGAAGGGTGTATCACGTACTCGACATGTATATCGGAAGGTCTTGTGCCAACGGCTGTGCATTAGACAACACCACTACAGATTTGAGCTCCCACGTACCTTGCGTATATCGGGAGACAGCATTAGGATTCCTGAAACCAACCAAGTTAACCATTTGGCCGTCTTGGAAAAGCAATACACCGAGAACAACACTTGGGGAGATTAGCACGCACATCCTGTCCAAGTAGTCGGGTATGTAGGAAAGGGTACAGTCCCAATCCTCCTTGTCGTGTCATATTGTTGGACCCTACCGTATATCGCGGTTTGAAATGCATTGATAATCCCATGAGGTTCCAGACTTTTGAATCCACTCTATCACATAAGTTTGCTTGTTTCCTTAGTTTGAGTAGGTTTTCTTGGACTGCTTTTCTTTTAGAATACCTTTAGGAGAGAGAGACGTTGTTTTGGCCTTTTTGGTTGATTTTCCTGATACTCTGCCAGATTTTCCCTGGAGAAGGTCCCGTAGGATATTGAACTTGCCACCTGAATTTCCCCTTAATCCGGAGGTTATTTTGAGGGTAAGAATGGATCAGCATAACGCGGTCGTAGTTACTGAAGTAGGGAACCCCACTTTGAATATTGGCGGACATTTATTTCCACCAAATTCACCTACCTCTCATCCTATGCAGGATGAAGAATCACATACCCCAACTTCTCAAAACCCTCCTCCCGTCATCCCAGAAGAACCTGGATCGTTGGAATGGCTAAACTGACCCCAAGGAAACCCTACAACAGTTTTTGGTCCATCAGCAGCTTACTGGACATCCTCTATAGAACACATAGTGGATCATTTTTCCATCTCATCCCCACCTAACTGGACTACTCCAGAGTTCACTAGGCCTTACTATAGGCCAGACCCTACCGAAATTTTTGTCCCCATCCATGAACGTTTGGAACAATTACGTGTCAAAGGAGATGAGCTTCGAAGACAAAGTCTCGAGCGACACTTTGAAGAGTTCCATAATCGTCATTTCCAAATCAGACTTGACGATGGAAACATCCCAGCTCATTCGATATCTTTTGGATCATCAAAACAACCCCACCACACGACCACTACTAAGACTGGTCAACCCTCGCAAGAGTCCAGTCCTCCCCCTCAAGTGAACCAACCGGTGGAAGGACAATGGTCCAACACACCTGTCACTACCACGGTTACTTTACCAGTTCCTCCCCCACCTCAAAATTCAAGAGGAGGGTATTCCATTCCTACGGATTATCTTATTGGTAATGTTATTACCACGGTAGCTAGTCAACGACCTACGTTGGTTCAACCTTTGAATAGTGGTCATCCTATTATGGCTGGGGGGAAACCCCCCTTTCCTAACCAGAACGTTGGTGGAATCCCCAATGGGCCTTCCGTTGGACCTACCCAACACACTAGACCATCCACCATGGGATTGTCTCATGTTGGAGGGCCGTCAAATGTAACCCAACCCTCATGGAGTCAAGCGTATCTAGGTTCTAATAACCCTGTGCCGGGTCAACCTAATCTCAAAAACGCATCATATGGGATACCTTATCTCGAGAATTCAAACACTCTATGGGGGCGACAACCTCCTTTACAGCATGGACCCCAACCGATTATCCCTCAAGTACCACTACCCCCGATCGGACCTCCTCCTCCTCTTGTTGGAGGTGGTGCGCCCCCACCAAAAATTGGTGGAGGGCCACCCCATTTTTCCTACAATCCCCCCCACTCTTCCGGTGGTGGCGGGAATGGTCCCCCACCCCCTCCAGGTGGAGGAGGCAGCGGACCGCCTTATCATGGCAGAGGAGGACATTTCCCTTCGGGTGGTGGAGGTGGTCCCCCACCCCCTCCTGGAGGGGCAGCGGAGGACCTAATCCTTATGGTGGTGGTGGTGGTGGTGGAGATCCGCATCCTTCCGACAGCAGAGGCGCTGGAGGCCCCCATCCTTCTGGCGGTGGAAGTGGTCCACCGCCTCCTCCCAGTGGAGGCGGTGGTGGGCCACCTTATTACGGATACGGACCCCCACCTCCTCCCGGTGGTGGCGGCGGACCTCCACCCCCTCCCGGTGGCGGAGTTGGACCCCCACCTTATTGGAACGGACCACCTTATGGTGGCAGACCTACTTATGGTCCTAGCGGCACAACCCCCTATGGTCAGTTCTATCCGAGCACACCTTATGGTCAGTACAATCTTTACACGCCATATCCATATTTTCAATACGCGTAGCCTAATCCACAGCTGGCCTTTTTGGCTACCTTGGATTTACCTGACCTGTCTCGGTTAAACAACAATCCTATTCATCATGGATCTAACTGGCCACCTATTCCGGTGAAACTTCCATCCGATATACCCAAGTTTGATGGAAAGCTGGGTGAAGACCCAAAAAACCACATAATGACATACCATTTATGGTGTTCATCGAATTCCTTAATGGACAATTCAATTCGTCTTAGATTGTTTCAAAGGACTCTCACTGGTTCGGCTGCCAAGTGGTACATTGAGTTGCCACCACACTCTTTTCTTGATTTTGGCTCTCTTGCTATGAACTTTTTGATGCATTTCTAGCTGCCTATATGGTATGAGACTGGTAGGGAACTTTTAACCTCGCTCCGTCAGAATATCACCACTCACATTTCGGATCATATCCATGAGTGGCAAAGGAGACAACGTCTCATTAAAGCTCCCATTCCAGATCATCTCCTAGCAGACTGGTTTATGAAATCACTCCTTCCGATCATAGCAAAAGATGTTTCCATGCGAGGTGCTGTCACCGAAGAACAAGCCATCGCGAGTGCCCATTTGCTCGACTTAGTATACACTCAGTCCGACACTCTATTCAACATTTTTCCTAATGCACCCCGAGACGTTAACGATCCCACAAAACCACATAAGGGACCCCAAGCTGATGGAATCATTGGTTCCCTTAACACCGAGCCCATTGCTAGCATTGTTGGATCATCCAATCCAACTCCGGCTGGCCACAGCACTGCCAAGTCTACTACTCTTGCTGTAACTAAAGAGGTGAATTCTGTTCAATTAGCTTCATCTCAGAAGTTTAACGGTAAAAAGAAGAACAAAGGCAAATCCAAGAAATCTTCTACCCAGCAGGACCCAAAGAGCACTCCTGAAGATACTAAGCAGAAATGGAAACTGAAATATCCTTGTTTACTATGCGAAGATGACCATTTCTCCAAGGAGTATCCCCATAGAGATGAAGTTCAAAAGTTTCTTAGGGGTAAACCGACTCCTGTAGTCCTCAACGATCCGTTTCCTGCTCAAAACCAATAGCTAGTTGCTCAAACCCCCTCAGCCTAAGGGGAATCATCCAATACCACGCATGTTCTCATGTTGCGTAATGAGACAATCAATTTGAATACTCGTGCGTGATCCTATGAACAGGTCCCTTCGAAGGAACCCGCTGGAAGTAATACAGAAAAAACTTCTGACTCTCTTCCTGATGTCACTATACCTTCAACTTCTCTTACCATTGAGAAGCCATCTTCGGATTCGATATTGTGTTCGCCCAAGAGCACGATTTGAAAAGCTGTTTTCAATCCTAATGCTCGCGCGGCATAGAATTACAATATCGTCTAAGATTTGGCCCAAGCTCCTTGCGCCATGTCTAACTTGGAAGTTTTGCATAATTGTCCCAATCAACGCAAAACCCTCCTCGCTGCCATTGGTGCAGTTGACCCAGATTCCTCTAACACCATCATGTTCCGACTTGACAACCTTAAGTCGAGGCTCTCACACCAGCTCACATTCCAACTTACTGTGAACATTGCTGGGAAGATGTTCCATCACACCCTTCTAGAAGAAGGTGCCTCTACCTTTGTCATGTCGATCGCCTGCTAGAGAGCCATCGGTTCTCCCGAATTGAATTGATCTCCTACTACGTTGAAAGCATTCGACGGTCATGGCTTTCAACCTCATGGGATCTTACAAGCTCTTGCAATTGAGTTGGGCGGAGAGACCATAACCATTAATGTGAAATTCGTCTCGGCCCCATTAGATTATAATCTCTTGCTTGGTCGCAATTGGTTTTACACCATGCAGGCGGTAGCCTCTTCAGTCTTTCGCATAGTGCAATTCCCCCACCACGGATGAATTGTTACTATCGACCAACTCGATTTTTGTACACCAAACGCCACTACTCATCCTGGTGACCATATTCCTTCCATTGGACAGGTGGAAAAACAGTATGAGAGTGTAGGGGTTGGCCTATTGAAAGATTCATCTCTCATGGGAATTTATCCATCCATGGACCCCCCTAATCATGTCGCGACGGTGAACATGATCTCTACAAAGATTTTATCTCACTCCAATGATGCTTGGCTTGTACCTGATGAAGCCACAACACATTTGCTTGGAGACATGATGCCCCTTTCACCCGCTAAACACATTTATGAGGCAATCCAAACAGCGCCGGAGGACCATTCATCCATGGTTTCTCCTTCCTATTCTCTACGACGGACGTCCTTTCTACCTGATCTCTTGCTTCAGACTTTTCATTCAGATGAGTCCATCATGGAAGTAATGAATGTAGACGACGGTCCATGGGATGATCTTCATCACAGGTCATCTTTTCTTCCACCATGGGAGTACATAGAGAATAACATACATACCCTCTTTTCACCGGATATCTACCCATCCTCACATGTTCTACGGACTCGGAGGGCAATTTGGCTAACATTGAGCCAACCACTGTGGTAGACATCTCGGTGAAACCAGGTATAGTGGAACACATTCGCATAGGCCAGAAGTGTTCCCCTGAAGAAATCACTATTGGCACGGCCTTATTCAAGCGATTTCAAGATGTTTTCGCTTGGTCCTATGAGGAGATGCCTGGGATAGACCCCGCGATTGTCTCTCATGAGATAAAAACCTATCCCGACATCAAGCCTGTGCGCCAAAAGTTGCGACCGGTACACCCCCAAAAAAATGCAAAAATAAAGGCAGAAATTGAGAAGCTCTTAAAGGATGGCTTTATCTATCTCGTCCCATTGACGGATTGGATCTCGAATGTCGTCCCTGTGAACAAAAAGTAGGGCACCATTTGCGTCTGTGTTGATTATCGAGACCTTAATCGGGCATGTCCAAAAGACAACTACCCGACCCCTTTTATTGACCAGATCATTGACAACTATGCTGGAAGCGTTATCTTTTCATTCATGGATGGCTTTTCCGGTTACAACCAAATCGAGATCAACCCAGCCGACCAGCATAAGACGGCTTTCATCTTCCCATGGGGTACATTCGCTTATCGCAAGCTCCCATTCGGCCTTAAAAATGCTAGAGCCACGTTCCAGTGGGCTATGTTGTATGCTTTCCATGATATTAAGGACTTTGTGGAGCCTTACTTGGATGATCTCCCTGCTCATTCAAAGCAGTGTGAGTTCCACATCGATCATCTGACGGCCATATTCCTCAGATGCAGATGGTACAATATCCATTTGAATCCTCATAAGTGTATATTTTGTGTCAAGTCCGGACACCTCTTAGGATTCATTGTCTCGAAAGATGGGATCCGCATTGATCCCTTGAAGGTGGAGGCCATCATCAACCTACCACCTCCTACTGATGTTACAGAACTTCAAAGTCTTCAGGGGTAGGTGACTTATCTGCGACGTTTTGTCTGTAATTTCGTGAAGAAGACTCAGGGTTACATGAAACTGCTTAAGAAGGACATCCCGTTCATTTGGGATGACCAAGCTCAAAAATCTTTTGACATTATCAAACATGCTATCATGCATGCCCCCGTGCTTCAACCGCCTAATTATTATCACGATTACATTTTGTATCTCGTCGCTTCTGCTACCACTATTGCCATGGTTTTGGTACAGGAAGATCAAAATGCTCAGGAACATGTGATATACTATGCAAGTAAGGGTCTCACTGACACCGAAACTAGATATTCACACGTCGAAAAACTAGCTTTCGCGGCAGTCATTTCCATCCAAAAGTTCCATCATTACATCCTGCTCCACACCACCACCATCATTGCCAATTCGAACCCCATGTACCACGTATTGACACGTCAAGTACTTGGGGGCAAGTATTCATGCTGGATTGTGATATTGCAAGAATCTGGTCTTATTTTCAAAAAGGCTAAGTCTAAGAAGTCTTTGGTGTTTGCTGAGCTCATCTGCGACCTCCCCCGTTCTGATGTAGAAGTAGAGCACAATGATTCATTTCCCGATGAAACATTGTTTCACATTAGTACGTCTGACCCATGGTATGGAGATATCCTGTTATATCTTCAGACCCAACGCTTCGATCCTCAACTGTCTCGCGACGATCGTCGTAAGGTACACCACCACGCAAAGTATTACTTGATCATAACTGATACTTTGTATCGCCATGGCATCGATTCCATTCTTCGACGTTGTCTAATGCACGAGGAAGCCAAACGCATTCTGAATGACTGTCACGCTGGGGCGTGTGGCGGTCACCTCTCTGGGATGGCTACTGCCCAAAAAATTTTGTGTGCAGGATACTACTGGCCTACTATCTTCAAAGATTGTATTGAGGCCATCAAGAAGTGTCCTCCTTGCCAACACTTCCATACGAAGAAGCACACGCATCCTGCCCTGTTACATCCGGTTATTGCCGTTGGCCCATTCACAAAATGGGGCATAGATTTTATGCATTGTAAGCCTACCTCGGTCGGGGGGCATAGTTACATCATCATAGCTGTGGATTACTTTACGAAGTGGGCCGAGGCTATGCCTGCATACCAAAACGATGACAAAACCGCCACACTCTTCATGTTCAACCACATAATAGCACAGTTTGGAGTTCCTCAGGCTATAGTCACCAATCATGGTTCTCACTTTCAGAACCATATGGTTGCTGAATTGAGCGACAAGTTGGGTTTTCGTCATGAAAACTCAACTCCCTACTACCCGCAATCCAATGGACAAGTCGAGGCCATTAACAAGGTCTTGAAAACTATTATCCAAAGGATGGTAGGGACACAAAAGTCCAACTGGCACAATATGCTCTTCTCAGCATTATGGTCCTACCGAACTACCATTAAAACCGCCATAGGATTCACTCTTTTCCAATTGGTTTATGGATTGGAGGTCATTTTACCGATAGAGTGTGAAATCCCGTCTCTTCAACTCGCTGTAGAACTTCTTCCTGACACTACTGCTAAGGAAGAACAACTCTTGTACTTAGCTAAGCTTGACGAGTCCCGTCGCGATGCTGCTCTTGCTAACAAAGCACATAAGAAACGCATAAAGGCCCAATACGATAAGTCAGTCGAACCTCGTATCTTCAAATATGGTGACCTGGTCCTCACTTATGACCAGAAGCACGATAAGCTAGGAGCTGGGAAGTTTGAGTCCATGTGGCATGGACCTTACATCATTAAATGTGTGTTGGAAAAAGGAGCCTACGAGCATGAAGATTATGATGGCATCTCTTTGGGTGAACTCCGCAATGGGCTTTACCTAAAGAGATACTATGCTTGATTTCTCATGCATAGACCGACTTGTATATATTATAAATGGCGTGTTTTTATGTTTTTGTGTGTTGTGACGCATTTTATTTTTCGAGTGTCTTAGATCTTGTTTTCCGCTCCTTACACCATGTTCTGTCTGTGTGTGCAGATGGCGACGTGTTATGGATTCGCGGATGGTGCCAGCCGGCATACCCGTAACCTTGCTTCGGCAGCCTGGGTACTTTATTCCCCTACAGGCGAGCTCATTAGCTCCGGAGGAGATTGTCTAGGGTTTTCGACCAATAATGCCGCAGAATATCAGGCTATAATCGGAACCCTGACCGACGCCATTTCCTTGGGTATGGACCACATTGTCATCCATATGGATTCTCAACTAGTGGTTTCTCATCTCAACCAGATTTACGCTATTTGTGATCCTACCCTACTCTGTCTCTTTAGACGAGTACGTCTCTTGGAAAGGTCATTTGAATCCATTCAATACCTGCACATTCCACGAGAATTGAACACAGTTGTTGACTCGATGGCCAATTTCATCATGGATTGGTACATTGCACACACATAATAATCATAATATGTAAAAGCATTCATAACATATAAATATAATGTACAGAAGCAAACATGTAAACAAGATCACATCACTAATCATTTCAAAGACACATAATGTATAAATCACCGATAATATATATAAATCGCTCAAAAGTAGTGCTAGTACAAAAATCTGAAGCATCATAAGCTTTCAGTAAGTACAAAAATTTGAGGCTTATAAAGCTCTCAAGTACAAGTATAAAAGTGTCTCAGGAACCACACCTGATCCGCACACCCCTGACTCGCACAACTCTCTATCGCTGTGTAAGGAAGCAGTCCACAGCACGAGCCACCTTGTGGAGCAAGGCATTGAAGCGCACAGACCCTCCAACTCCAAATCTCTGCATGGGCCTCAGAAGGTCATCGATAGCAGGCTCTGGAACCACCACAGTCAGCTCTGACAAGTTTCAGTACACCTCCTCCATCTCCTCGATGTCGGTATGTGCACCGGCAAGAATCACTGCTTCCCTGCCTCTATCTCTCCTCACCAGAAGGGAGAGACCAACATGTCGTACAGGGCCAACATCTGCACACACAATGTACTTGTCAGCACTACATCAAAAAAATAATATAATCCACAAACCTTAAAAATACAAGGGTTTTTGTTCTTACCAATATCACTCCATGCTGCACCCTCTGGCAGAACCAAGTTGGGATCCTCCCGAAAGTCTGTGCCACTATACGAAAAGTCCTCCACCATGAGCATCTGGCCTTCTAGCCAGCTGAAAAAATCAGGACCAAAAGTGATGATGGGACCCCCACCATGGCGGGTCATCAGCTCTGCCCACCTGAGCATATGTGGATCTCTCAGATCCCTGTCATCCACTATCACCTATGGGCACAGGAGAGGAACCCGTTCCAAGAGGAATGACACTATGAGAGAACCATACCCGAACTACTTGAGCTCCCCTCGTCGGCACTTGGTTAGCTGAGCTCGGATGTTTACGAGGACACCCTCGCACCAGTTGAAGACCATGGGGGACATACAGTCTTTCACATATAACATCTGGGTCTGAGTAGCTGTATGTGGAGCTTGGCTACCCGCCACCCTGGTAATAGTAAGAAGTGCAGTCCTCAGTGGACAACTCACCACATCTTGGATGAGTACCTTCCCGCTGGAGGGACGAGAAGTAGCAACACAGTATTGTGACACCATGTCCTCGACAGTACGGTCACTGGCTCATGTCCCAGTGATTTGTACCACATCCCCTCTTCAGGACAAACTAGTCAGAAAGTATATGTCCTCAATTTCAATGTTGAGGATGTGCTCACCTATGATGAAGTATTGTTGGGTTGCATCCCAACTCTGAAGCATGTGTGTCAAGAACGGCACCTAGGCTCTCATCCCCTGTACCTGAAATAACTTGAGCAACCCATAGTTTCGCAAAGCAGCCACACATTGTGGATCATTTGTAGCTTGCTCATCTTCCACCTCGTGTTCTCTTTCTCTCCACTCTAAAACCATCTCTACTTGCTGGGAACCTGCCAAAAGGAGCATTTAAAGCATGTTAGGACTTTCTCCAACTAGCAACAACTTATTTTTTGAGATACATTTGAATTGGAGTTTCTGTCATCGCAGGTCACCATCAAATACAGCGCGACATCATCGCAGGTCCCATTTTCGAGACTTGCAATGACCTAGGCTCGTCGCGAGTCCCGAAAGGGCCACTTGCGACGAGCCGAGGGCGCATTGGCCTCTCCCCAAACCATCAAAAAACTCAAAAAATGCATAAAAATGGAAAAGCTAAACCACTACAAAGTTGCTGGCTGAGATTTAGACCTACCTAGTCCGGACGGCTGGTGAAATGGCGGATCATAGCTTCCGGAATCGACGATGGAAGTTTTGGCTCCAAATTCGTACTTCTCCACCCAAATTGGCAATTTGAATAATGTTTCTATTTTTGGCCTATATTTCTATTTATAGAATGAAATTCGTACTTCTCCTTTTCAAATATTTTGATTTTTTTGGCCATTTACTATAGTTTCGACCGTTTGTCATTATATTTGGTCTATTTGACACTTTTTCTAGTGTACATGAGTCATAAAAATGTTCTTTCATGACGTTTCTTGCTTTACCAACGATAATTACAGGTACGAACACCCCTTCGTGTGTTTTGTCATTATTATTTTTTATTAGTCGCATTAATTGCATGAGGATGAGTTTACTCTTCGTTTTGTTCTCATACTCACCAAATCATGAGAACAAGTACTGAGTTATGATTTATCACTTTTCTGGGCTCGTTAAACTTCCACGAAAAAGGACACCCCCTGGAGTCCATAGTTAAGCTCTTTTCAAACTCCCTAAAATTGAAAAGATTGCCAAGCGAACTTGTCGCGTTCACACTTGTTAAAGTATTTGAATGTTCGTCTTCCTGGAGATAGTTTACCCCTTTTTCGGACCAGGAGGCACTAATTACGAAAAAGGAATACTCCAGCCAATCATGACTGGAAGAGTCCTCTCCTGCGTTGTTTTACCCTTTTTCGGGTGATGAGGCTAACTTTACGAAAAAGGACCGTTGGAGTCTTCTTTAGTTCTTTTCAGACTCTCTAAATATGAAATGACGACCGAGTTTGCCTTCTATGGACTCATTAAATTTTCACATTGAAGGGCCTCCCATGGGACGATCCCCTCCTATCCTAGGTTTGGAAAATATTTGGGATTGGAATCATCTATGAGATGAGCTATACTGAGCATCTGGTTACCCTCATCAATCTCATAAAAAACACATGAGGCACTCATCATCCATGATGGGGAAAAAGGAAAGTGTTTGTGTTACATACCTTAGTGGCAATATATAGTCGTTCTTGAACATGGCACTCGTTTGCATTGCATACAATACTTGGGTCATCTATTTGTCTATGAGTCCCCGCTTACTTTTTGAGTCCTGTTACTCCTCTGAGTCATTCGGAGAAAGATTCCACTATCAGTTGCCTTAGAAGTTTGCATCATTCTCATTTCAATACTGCCAAGTCATGCCATGCCCATGTTCAAGAACACATTCACTCATCATTTTACAGTCAGTACACATGTCATCATGCCATTGTTACTTTGCGTCAATCTCACATGTTATTGTACCATCCGATCCACTCTACAAATCTTTTTTTGTGTTTCGTGTTGATTGATGGAGGGGTCATTATTTCCCTCCTTCGACGGGTTCATCCTTGTCGACTTCAACACATCATCCGAGGATTGAATCTAAAAACCAACCAAGTACCTTGGCCTGCATGCCTCAATGGCAGGTTACCTCGCTTTCATCATGAGTTTACATCATTGACTCTTGATTGAAAGATTTCATCTTGCATTCGACTTCAACTCATTTATTCACGCTTGATGATATGTACTATGATACCTTGGGAATCTTTGACATTAATGATGATCTCCCTCGCACTTGTTAACGGTTTACATCAATGACCGATAATCAAGTGGGTTCTACCATGTTCAACGTCAACACATTTGTAATCACATGGATAGATTCGTATCATTGCGGGTTCAGCTTGAAGACCCTGGGGAGTCATGTTTTTACCCAGGTTGCGATGGAGTTTGTATTGAGTCATATTACATGGATCCAATTTTGTATTGGTCGTGGCTGTGTTACCATCTCATCATGGATCTATGCTTGTGTCTAGTAGCCATGATTGTGTTCAGTCGGTCATCACTACCATGGATCTGCAATGTATTGGTCGAGATCTGCAATGTATTGGTCAGCATCCATGTTGTACTACATATGAGATTGTTAGTTTAGAGTCAGTTGCACTGCAGCAACGTCCTTCATCCGACAAGCCTTCTGCCAATTTTTCTGTCAAGGCACTTCACCTATACATCCTTAACAGCTTCATGCTTTGGGGGGCATTCTGTTACACCCAAAATCTACTCATCATCCTGATTTAGTGTGTACATCCCTAAAGTCACTTGGACTGATTGATCATTTGGGAGGATTGGTGCTCAGTTTGCACAACCTTTTGAGAGGTCGTCACAGGTTGCACACTAGCAACATGCGACATCGCAGATTGCTCTTTAGCAAGGTGCGATGAGGTCTGTTAATGGGAAAAAATAGCCATTTCGAGATCCTTCTCGAAACTTGCCTATGTGGGGGCTTATCCCTAATCTCTTGGAGAGCTGGTACTCGACCCCTAACCTATTGGGAAGATCCCCTATATCTCTCCTACCATCTCTCATCCTATCCTATCCATAACCTCATCCACTCAGTCCTATATATGTGAGGCTCACTCCCATACCAAAGAGGGGAAGACTATGGTATCTACATGCTGGTGAAATCTCTCTTGGATACTTTCACTCACCTCTTGGATACTCTCATGCTTCCTTGGAAGGGCTTGGCAATTGGCTTGTGTGGAGAAGGGATGCTACGTTAAGTCATTGGTTGTGGTTCTATATCTCTATCATGTACTCCTCTATTTGCAGTAATACAAATGCTTTCCACCAATATTGTCTCTAATGTATGATGATGTTGCGTTGTTTACTTGCTTAACTATTTACATAGATCTCTTATTGTATAGATGCTCTTTACTCATTTCTCTTTTTTGTGTCTTGACAGGTCTTGCAGCTTGGATCTGACGACCGTGGGACGTGGAGAAACATAGCGGGAGAAAGGATAGCTAATCAGAGAGGTAAGACATCTAGCACTTGATCCTTAAGTAGATCTAGGAAACACATTTGTAGTTTGTTTTATTTGTTCTAGACTCGCATTGAGCTAGGGAGATTCGGCTTTCCTCTAGTCGAGTGGATTGTTCGTCAACAATCCTGCTACAATCGAACCGCAAAACCGTGAAGGAATACCACATGAGACGAAGCGACTTCACAGTCCTGACAGGGACGGCTAGGCTACACCCAGGATAGAAGCAGCACCAAACCCCGGCACCAATGTACCCACACCTCCGCTCACTATCTCACAAATAGTAAGGAATACCACTTTGACACCCCCGAGTTCATTAATTCAACAAACGCTACTTGCTAGTAGTTCAGCAACTAGAGGAAGGAAGCTCAGGATGGCGGGTGATGATACTAAGTTATCGCTATTCCATGGTAATGGAACCGACAACCCTGAATAGTACTGGTTTTTATGTGAGGCTGTATGGATGGTAAAACAGGTCACTGATGATAATGAGAAGAAAGGGCAACTGGAGACAACTCTTCGAGGTCGCGCCTTGGATTGGTTTATGAAGTTTACACAGGTTCCTGTCGGTACCCCGGCAAATTCATTGGATGAAATCCGCATGGGACTGATCGCGGAATTTCGGAAGCCTAAATCTGAAGCACAGAACATTACAGATCTTAAGGAAATTAAGTAATATCCCAATGAGTCTGTGTGGGACTTTGATCAGCGTTTCGAGATGCTAATGGCATGACTTAGTTTTGATATGAGCAATGTCCAACATAAAGAGTGGTTTATTGTGGCATTTCTCCTGCACATTTGGTTGTCACTGATGCAGCAAAACATCTCGATGCCCAGCGAAGCTCTAGAGATTGCAATGCGATTGGAGGCGTCACCGATTGGGGACAATGCATCTGGGATGTCGCAGATACAGACACATCTCGCTAACTTGACTATACAGTTGCAAGATTTGAAGAAGAACAAGGAACAGCGTGATGAAGTATGGTGTACACGATGCCGAGGAGAAGGGCATACAAAGGACAATTGCCCAGATTTCCACAATTATTTGGTGTCAGGGGCGCCAAACTCGTTGAATGGTGGCAACATGTCGTGGTGTCATGTTTTCCAGGTGTATGGGAACAGTCATGACAATTGCCCTTATATGCAGAAAATGGTCACAACCCTGAGAAATATGTATTACACATTTTGCAAGTGGGTGGGCCATGATGACAAAGATTGCCTTGCATATGGGTTGCTACAAGAAATAATGTGTGATGCATTCTACATCAAGGATGATCAGCGTGTCATACAACAACCACAACTGCAATCACAGGTAGCTCAGCCACTACCTCAACCGCAAATACAGTTTGTACTGCAGCAGTTCGTGCTGCAATACGCTCTAAAGCAAGTGGCTCCACAACGGCCACAGTACGTCCAGCAACCACAGTATGCACTATAGGGGAAAGGCATGCAACAGAATCCTATGTAGCCACAGTACCAATAGCAGGGTGGATTCCGAGGAGGATACCGAGGCGGATGTAGTGGAGGATTTGGTCGTAGAGGAGGACGAGGTGGCCGTGGACCTGTTCAATGCTATCAATGTGCGGTGTGGGGGCATTATCAGCGAGACTGTCCACTACTACAGAATCAGTGTACGTTCTATTTTGTTAATGATCATATAGTTGAGAATTGTCCACAATTGATTGCACGATGGTAGGCTGGGAACACTCCACAGATACAAAATCAGACCCAACCGCAGTAACCATCCCAAAACCAAGTACAACAACCAGTCCAGAACCAGGTACAGCAACTAGTACAAAACCAGCCCCCACAACTGAATCAAAACGCAAATCCAAATGTGAACCCACAGGGGAATCTGCACCAGACTCAGATGCAGGGTGCACATATTGTGACAATTTCTACAGAACTGCGACCATAGGATGCTTCGATGACTGTTGTAACTCGTGGAGGCAAAACTACTGGGGAAGATAGCTCGTGACCACTGATTCAATTGGAAATCCAGAAGACGGTACCATTTGACATCGATGTTGAACAGGAGGAATTCCTTCAAGCACGTCACATTTGGAGAAAGACTACGGTAAGGCTGTTGTTTGTGATATGCCACCTGTCTTTGACACTGCATCAAAGGGCGGTCCGTCGACACCATAGGGCACATTTGTAATGTCCCCAGTTTGACCCCATGTCATTAAAATTGTAAATGATGTAATATTGTTATGAAATCATGGTGAGGAGCTCAAGGCCAAGGCCCCTCCATCAATTTATTGAGGCATATGGTTTGCGTGCTAGCCAAGCACATTGGATTTTCAAACATCATGTAAATATGCATTTTAATAAAATACCCACAACTAGCTATGCAATGCAACAACAGATGGGGGCATGATTTTACAAGGAATTGGGAGGGAAATATTCAAACCCTTGAGCCAATCAAGTCAAGCCAAGTGTCAATGAGATAACCCATCAAACCCTCAACTACCCATGTTGACTTTTGTACCCAATCATTGGTTTCTCCCAAGAGTTGGATGAGGTAGTTAATGCCTTGGGGAATGGGAGGTATGGCTGTCCAAATTCGAGTATGGGCAAGCCACCCTGCATGGGAAATTGTGTTTTGCTTCTTGGGCAAGAAAAGAGCCATGAATTTCCCCCCCAAGCCATGATCCATCAACCAGTTGGGCTCTCTCACGAGTTAGGAGCTTACTGGGCATTTTTCCCCATCGAACTTATGTGTTTTCCTTCATTCTCAGCTGGGAGAAGAGCGTTTTCATGTTGTATATCAGCGAGGAAGAAGGGGAATCGAACTAGGGTTTCCATAGAGATCATTTGGCTACTGAATGCTTAGTTAGTTGGGGAAGAAATCATTTTCCTCCATGTGAGTGTTTTTCCCCATTCCATAATCTGTTTTTGGCTGGAAATGAATTGGGGAAAACCCTTGACCATCCTATTGTAAATCCCATTGTTAAATGATGTATCCATGCCCAATGATTGTGCTGGTTGTGTGAGAAAAGAGTATGTTGGGGTATGTCTTATGGGTCTCCAATGCTTTGGCTTGAGCTTGAGTGCAAACATCTAGGGTTATGATGTACCCTGATAAACCCAGCTATGGACTAGCTTGGCTCAAATGAAATGCTTAATTGGCTGTGTATGAGCTGAATGTCCCCCTTTTCCTTGTAAGGATCATGCCCAGCTCGGGGGTGGCCTTTGGACGGACTGAGTATATGCCATTGAAGAGCCTACGGTTGGGTGGAACGTTGCAGCGACATAGCTAGTTGTTTTGGGACAATTGCACAACAAAGATAAGTGTTTTTTTGTCTATGTATCTACTTCTGCAATGCTTAAATTTATGACTGTTATCGATATGTTGAATGCACATGAAGAGTGTGTGGATGAATATGTTTTATTCCGTTGTGCATGTTTAATTGATTTGCATCTGCGCACATTTAATTTATGGCCGTGAATCTAATGAATGGGCTGAATTTTATGAAAAGCCCTAGAGATTGCCGTCATGTACCCTTCCTTGCCTTGAATAGATGGGTGGGTACGTTACAACATTGCAAAGGTTTCTTGAGAGCTGTCTATTATTGGCCCAGGATCCGGCCGCCTTGGTTGAGATTGAGGGATGGTTGCAGCGATTTCTAAAAGGATGGAAGGAGTCGGCAATAAACTCTTTACATCGATGAAAGACTGGCAAGGAAATGAGAATGAACATCCAGATTGGTGACTATGATGTCGATTCAGTTATTCTTGATCTTGGTTCGGATGTTAACATCTTAACCAAGCAGGCGTGGAAAAAAATGGGGAGTCCCCCATTGAGCTGGTCTCCTGTGCAGCTCTGGTTGGCTAACCATGCGAAATTAACACCCATTGGGCGAGTTCCACGGCTAACAGTCGATATTGAGCGCATGAAGACTTATGATAACTTCGATGTCACTGAAGTGGTTGAGGGAGGAAGCTCCTATCCTGCGCTATTGGGGATTGGATGGGCTAACGATAATGGAGCTGTAATCAACTTCAAGAGGCGCATGATAACCTTTGAGAATTGCGATCTCAGAGTCATAGCCCCGTTGGATCCGGCTGAAGGATGCCGATACATTGAGCCTGTAAAATATGACGATCCCACTGGATAGGACCATGCATTCAATATTTCTGAAGACTATATTCATCCTAATGCCAACGGTGAGCTGGGATGGCACAGCGAGAGCTCTACGTCTTCCGACTCTGATGATGCATTAGAACATTGGCAGAACTGCTTGCATGAAGTGTCGCTCCGAAAATGTGGCTTAATTACACTATCTTTATGTCGTGTTGCGACAGAAATGGTCACATTGCCAGTCTACGAGGGGTTTCCTGGCTTAACCAACTTTTTGAAAAACTTTGAAGAACGAGTCTTAGAACCACAACGATTGTTGGCATTGGAGGAAGCACTGAAGGCTTCTCCAACATGCTGGTGGGAGACACACAAGAAATCCATTGATGGTTGGTCATAGTGTCAAAGGTTCATGATGGTCCGGTTCAGCGATACTAAGGTTTATCACACTGGCAAGTATGATGGCCAGAAGAATCCCAGTGATCACGTGATGGAATGCCAATGATTATGGGTAGTGTGACCCAGAGATGAGTGGGTCCATGCTTTTATTCATACCTTAGATGAGATGCCACGCTCATGGTATACTGCAGCCGAGTTGCGCAGAGAAATTACAACATGGGGAGAGTTGACTGTCTGTTTCACTCATACGTTCACTTTTGTGGATGCCAACCCTGACGTCAATAACTCCTTACATCTCATCCACGATGTGGTACTTCAGGTTGTTCCGACATCCTACCCTGTCGATCCACACACATACTGTCAGATGCAGTCTCTCATGGAGTGTTTCAACATCACCAGTGGGCCAGAGGATGAGGACGATCCCCAGAATGTCAACATTCCTGAGTCTGAAGGAAGTCACGATGTGGTACCACCTGCTGTGCCAAGTAATCCGTTCAGCCAACCATTGAAGCTTCGTAAGCTCAATATTGGCACAGATGCCACTCCCAAGTTTGCAAATGTTGGGGACTATTGGGATGACAAGATGATGAGTAAGGTCACTGATTTACTCCATGAGTTTCAAGACTTGTTTCCTACAAATTTTTCCGATATGAAGGGGATCGTGGGTGATTTAGGGGAGATGAGGATTCCTTTAAAACCAGATGCTAAGCCAGTCCGAAAATGACCTTATCGGCTGAATCCATGACATAAGGAAAAGGTCAAGGTAGAACTTGATCACATGTTGGATGCTTGTGTTATTGAACTAGTGGAAGAGTCCGAATGGATCAGTCCTATGGTGGTGCAGGACAAGAAAACTGGTGAGGTGAGCATTTGTGTTGACTTGCTGAAGTTGAATGATGCCTGCTTGCATGACCCTTTTCCAACCCCGTTTACTGATGAAGTACTTGAAGGGGTCGGTGGCCAGTAGATGTACTCATTCACCAATGGGTTATTTGGCTACCATCATATTCGCATTGCCAAAGAATATCGCCATAAGACAACTTTCGTTACTGAATGGGGCTGCTTTCAGTACACTGTAATGCCATTTGGTTTGAAGAATGCACCTGCGATCTTCTCCCGGGTCATTATTGCTGCATTTAAAGACTTTGTCTAGAAGTTTTTGCAAGTATACATGGATGATTGGACAGTGTATGGGTTGATCCGCAATCATCTGGCCAATCTGCGGTTAATGCTTGAGCGTTGCTGACAGCACCAGATATTGATGAACTTGAATAAATGTATTTTTTGTGCACCATTTGGGATATTGTTGGGTCATATTGTGTGTAAGCATGGGTTGTTGGTCAATTCGGCTAACATTGCGCTCATTTTGAGTTTGCAACCACCGACCACTATTAAGCAGTTACAAGCGACTCTGGGGCATATGGGGTATTATCGCAAGTTCATCAAGGGATATGCAGTGATCACCACCACTATGGAGAAACTGCTGAAGAAAGATGTGTTATTTCAATGGAATCTGGAATGTCAAGACAATTTTGACACACTGAAGACAAAGATGGCTTTGGCACCAATACTGGTATTTCTGGATTGGAGTAAGGAGTTCCATGTACATGTCGATGCCTCATAAATCGCATTGGGAGTAGTATTGGCTCAACCCAGCGAAGGAGATCTTGATCACCCCATTGCTTTCGCTAGTCGGAAGTTGTCGTCTGCTGAACGCAACTACACCACCACTGAGCAGGAGGGTCTAGCAATGGTCTACGCATGGCAGAAGTTCAGGCACTATTTGTTGGGTGGGCACTTTAAAATGTTCACTGACCATTCCGCGTTGAAATACCTCGTCAATAAGCCTGTGTTGGGGGGGGAGATATGCCGCTGGCTGCTTCTTTTTCAGGAGTTCAATTTTGAAGTCATTATGAAGCCAGGCCGGTTGAATGTTGGCCCTGATCATCTCTCGTGGATTGATACAGGGGAGGAACCAACCAATATCGAAGATGGGTTGCCGGATGCACAACTATTTAAGGTTGGTGTCGCTAATGACTATTTTGATGACATCCTCCAGTTTCTATCAACGGGTACTGCACCAGACGCATTCACTACCAGTCAGAAGAAGCAATTGGTAGTCA
This sequence comes from Larix kaempferi, assembly GCA_027924585.1. Classification (NCBI taxonomy): domain Eukaryota; kingdom Viridiplantae; phylum Streptophyta; class Pinopsida; order Pinales; family Pinaceae; genus Larix; species Larix kaempferi. The sequence goes on from BSBM01000025.1 coordinate 20,250,665, forward strand.
AGGCTACATAATTCCAGCTAATCGCAGGAGAGTTGTATAAAATGGGCACTAATGAGATATTGCACAAATGTGTCTTGCCGCATGAGCAAGCACCGATACTGGCTGAAGCACATGGAGGAGTAGCAGGAGTACACTATGGCGGCTGGGCGATGGCTAGGAAGGTGTTGCGTGCAGGGCTGTGGTGGCCTACACTGCATCCAGACGCGATGAGATGCCACTAATGCCTCAAATAACATCACAACCGTTCGACAAATGGGCCGTGGATTTTGTAGGACCGATCAATCCACTAGGGAAATGCACGAGTGCGCGATATATCATCACGACGACAGAGTATTTGACCCGATGGGCCGAGGCGGCACCTGTAGTTGATTGCTCCGCGGCTACGACGGTGCAATTTTCATTTGATAACATTTTCACTCACTTTGGCTGCCCTAAGATATTGCTGAGTGATCAAGGCAGCCACTTTCTTAAACGCACCATCAACGCATTGACGGAGGAGTTGCAGATATAGCATAAGAAGAGTACACCCTATCATCCACAGGAGAATGACACAGTGGAGGCTTTTAACAAGGTATTGGAACATGCACTGACAAAGGTGTGCAATGCGAACTGCGACGACTGGGATCTCAAAATCCCAATAGTGTTGTGGGCCTATCACACCACATGCAAACGGTTGACAGGTCAGACACTATTTAAGTTGGTGTATGGACAAGAAGCGATTATGCCAATGGAGTATATTGTTTCGAGTCTATGAATTGCGGCTGTCATGGTCATGGATGATGTCGCATCATTAAATGACCGTCTGGCACAATTGGTGCAACTGGAAGAAGATCGTTTCATCACTTGGTTCCATCAGGGGGTCAAGAAGGATCGACAGAAGGCATGGCATGATCGCCACATAAAAAATAAATAGTTTCAGCAGGGCAACTTGGTGTTGTTGTACAACAGCAAGTTTATGAAACATCGAAGGAAGTTGCAGATGCATTGGCTTGGTCCCTATCACATCAGTAGTATTACTTCAGGAGGAGCGGTTCAGTTGCAGCAGTTGGACGGGGCGATGCTCCCCAAGCTGGTAAATGGTCATAGGTTGAAGCCCTATCACATAGGATTGGAACACCGCGATGCCTGAGTCGCACCGAAAAAGAAAAAAATGATGATTGGTGGATGTCGCACCACCATGGATGAAATGCAGAAGCAGGGAGGCTTTTGCCACAAGTTGGGAATGGTCGGAGACACATGGCAGCATAGCGACTGGGTCAAATCAATAATAAATGCCAAAATTTCAGATAGTCAATTAATGGCTCTATTCAAATGATGGGCATTAATGGCGGATCCGGTCGATCGATATACTGGATCGACGACGGATTTGTGTCATTAATACAAGATTTTGGTTGAGTTAATGCCTGATTTTGTGATGATTATAGCAGATTTGGTTGGATACTATAAAAATGGATTGGAGCTAGTTGGAAGGCACCGAGAATTCAGTTGTTTTTGTAAGATTGTGGCATGCTGCAGAGTATTGTTGCTGGTTCATGAGTGTTGCTGTGTGTTGGGAGAGGCTGTTGGGATTGTAGAGTGATGTTGTCGAGTATAGTGAGGGATGCCAGGTGAGCTAAAGACTATTGAGATCAGTAGTGAAGTCGATTCCCCCTTCATCCTAGTTATTGTTCAAGAAGAAACTGCGCTAACCGTCAACCTTGAGGCTGAGGTAGCAACTATGCCGGTGGGAGAATCTGTAATTACTAAGAAGCATCGGGGAGGTCAGCACTTGGAGTCCCCGTAGAGTAAGAGGGTGCTTCGGTCCTATGCTATGACGGCAGGCAAAGCTCTGGAATATGTGGGGTAGTCCAGTCGCCCCATTTGTGAGTCTACCCCATGGGTGGGACTCTCCGCCAATGACATCCTTGGGTATATCCCTCCAGTTTGGTCAGATGCCACCCAACGCAAGATAAACCCAAAACATAAGTATGGTGTGAAGATGCCAACGCTCCCATTTGGAATGGTGTGCTCTGTGGATATTAAACCGGCGTTGATGCGCCTACGCTACGACGATCATGATATGGTGGCCTACCCCGACATTGCATCTGCCCCTTATGTACTGGAGATGCGCCTTTCCCCAACACCGACTGTACAAGGCTGGGCATGAGGATTGCAGCAGGCCATCATGTTAGGGCTTATTAATATGCCACATTTCGGGTGGCTGGATGAAGTGAATGCATGCATAAAGCAGCTCCTGGCATGTTTTCATGGTGGGTCGTTGTGGCTGGATAGAGAAGTCCCAGTCACCGTCGACTTAATTCCATCCATAACCGGCTTGCCTAAGAATGGAGTTGATCTGGCGCAGTTCATCCAGGGGAAGGAAAACAAAAAAAAGTGGGCGCTGCAGTTGGCACAAAAATATGGCCTCGAAACGGAAGGGCATGGGTATCGCACTAGTAGCTGCAATGATCAGGCGGTGCTCATGGGCATTAAGATCCTGTCCTGCAAGGTGGTTAGGGGTGGTCGACCTAACCAATGCAACTCGGGCATTGTTACATGCACTGAGCAATGTGCGGAAGGGGTCCAAATGAATTGGTCCATGTACCTCTTGAATCAATTAATGGAGGATGTTGCGGCGGTCCAATCAGGAAAGGGTGCCTTTACATACAGTTGGTTGTTGTTGTCGATCACTTTCATCACATGGAAAGAGCCCGGCACATACTAGGGCATGGACTCCCCGGCTGCATCAGAACGACAGGGGGTGCGATATCAAAATCTATGGTATGTACGGGAGCCTGAGAGACTCCAGGATTTCCAATTGCATTTTTGGCTGTATTGGGAGATGCTTTGTGTCGTGGCAACACAGGTCCCATGAATCTCTGAAGAAACTGTCACGCTGTTCAAACCTGTTATGGCATTTGCAATTCGGCCGCATACCATACATATCCAAGCTCACCTTGATCCTGATCAGCAATGGTTGCAGGCCTCGTATAAGGTGACGTCCGAAGATTTGGAGGGTGCTGTGAACGAGTGGCCGGAGGAATGGTGACAACCCATGAGTCCAGTAGAGATAGAACCTGGTGGCCTACTATTGGGTCCAGATGATTGGGTATCGGCACAGGACGAGCAAAGTCACCATGAATCACGGCACCAATCAACCAAAACAATCTCAGATGATAGCACCCAGGAGCTTGAAGAGAACCGTTCGAAAAGGTATCAGGAGCAGGCAACGATCAGCGGATTTCCTTTCCCCACCAAGGTGTAGTTGGGCCTCCTGGTCACAGTGCTCAATACTGCATCCTCTGTGGCAGCAGACAAGATGGCAAGGAAAGCAGATGAAGGATTCCATGCGATCACCGCTCGGTTAGAATATTTGTATGACCTGGTTTCCGGAACGGCACCAAAGGAAGCAGCAGCATCAACCTTTGACACAATCATCACTGAGCCGTGGGTCAGGAATGTGGAGATTCCCCTGACTGCGATTGTGACCAAAGATGCGGCACTAACCATCTTGCTGTAGCAGCTGTACACAGCGACCATTAATGTGAATGCCTTTCCTGTGGAAGGATTGACTACTTTGTAGGCTACTACCAGTAAGGAAACGACAGACCGACTATGGAAAATTAGCGGTATGTGTGCCCGCCTGCAGGAAAGCGAGGTCGATGTGTAGTGCACCATTGAATAATTGATTGCCAGGGCTGCTTCTGCATGGAAGGCAGTGGATAACCTTTAGGTACACATTAAGGAAGAATGGGCGGAGAAGGCCCGCGAAATTGAAGGCCTGAAAAAGGAACATGATTTCCTTATTGTGGAAAAGGCTCGCATGTGGGACGAAAGTGTTCGGGTTGACCAGGCGATCACAGAAGCTTATCAACATGTCCCGGAGCCCACTGAAGAGGTAGATGTGCTCCACCGAGTGCAGGGACTGGGGGCTACTATTATTCAGTTGCGATAGGAGAATCATGAGTTGAAGGCCCAGCTAAAACCGAGTACGCCTCAGGCTGAAGTGGATGAACGGCGAAGGGCAATAGAGGAAGTTGCCACTTGGATGGAGGAGCTGGAAACACAGGAAACCAGGCTCACAGCTGAAATGGTACAATTCTGGGGCCGCATTGTTCAGGACGAGCAGGTTGAGCAGCTGACGAAGTACCGACAGGAAGCGGAGGGACAGTTGGCCACATTAAAAGCCGCAATGCGCACAATGCCACCACTGGAGTAAGTTGCTAAGTCTCAAGAGCTGAAAGACTTACAACACCATGTCTCCAAGGTGGATGAGCGACATAAGATATGCATGGCCCAGTTAGAATAGTTCCAGGATACGGGTGGTAAATTTATGATGTAGGCTAGTGAAGCTCTGCAGGCAGTGCAGAAGTGTCGACAACAGGTCATGGAAAAGCTTACGGATCACCCATACGCAGACGACGTGGTCGACAGTCAAGCAGCGGCTACAGAAGCCAAGAAGCTAGTGCGGACAGTTGAACAGCCGTATGAGGACTTCAAAGTAAAAACGACGGCGTGTACTATGTCCATCAGTTGACGTGGCTCGAGGGCAAGCCACAAGATTGTGTTGGGGGCCTGTTGGCAAGCAGTTTGGTAGAGTGCTATCGCAGCATCTCTGATGCTGTGACAAGGCAAAAGATGGCATGAATGGTGAGAAGATGATGCGAATGGCGATGAGCGGAAGATCAGTTATGTATTTTGGGTCAATTGTACCGTGGAATGCGGGTTTTTGGTCATTTGGACCACATATTATGTAATGTTGAGTCAGTTATACCGTAGAATGCGGCTTTTTGGTCAGTTTTGTACTAAGTTAGTTAGATGTTGGGTCACTTGTCCAAATGTCGGTTAGGAAGTTGTTAGTAAGTGGAAAAGCATTGTAATGGCGGAAGCCTATATATAGATAAGAGTCATAGGTATGGACAGGGGTGGAATGAAGGTGAAGAGAAGTGCATGTTTGGGTTGTTTCTGTGCATCTGTGAGATATTGCGGAGACCTGATCTTTGAGGAGATATTGTATTTAAGCTTTTGCAATGATAATGTGATATGATGAAACTGTTCTGGTGCAATTCCTAGGTTCTTTCTGTCTGTTTATGGTAATGCAATGTCGCACTTCATGAATAATGTTATGTTTCCTTGATGCAATGTTGCTTTACTGTTACTACTGCTGTGATAATGAATGTTGTGATCATGAATACATGTCAAATGTTTGATATCCCTGTTTAGTGTTGCAATAGAGTTAGTTCATATAGCTGCAACCATCCTCCTTCCTCAGCGGAAACATGGTTTCGTCTGCTCTTCCTGGATGCCTCAGGTGAGACCTCATCTGCTCTGCAGGTGTTGCTGGGGGGGATAAAACCTGCCCGGGCCAGTGCCTAGGGAGACTGTGGCATGTGTCGAAAGTGAAGTGGAACCCCTATCGACTGGAGTCGTGTTGGTCAACATTTCCCAAGCTCCCAATCAAAAGCAAAGACCAAGAAAACCAAGAAAATCATACAACCAAGAATTGTATCCCCAGTATGGTCGCCAATTCTGTTATGGGAAATATTCCCTGTGGATAGGTAATACCTCCCTTGGGTGTGCCCAATACCCAAGACAAACAGTAAGATGTTATGACAGTAGTTTTTTTCCAATTATGCAAAATATGTCTAAGTATGAAGCATACCTTGATATCGGATGCTTGTCCTTCATACGTCCCAACTGATGTAGTTCCTAGAGATCATATACTCCAACCTCTAACACCTACTCCCTACATACAAAGATTAAAATTCAATATAATTGTTCCAACATTTCATCAATGCATAGGTTAGATCCAATCATGTAATGAAATAACTAGATCAATCATAAAACATAGACATAAAGACAATATGAATGGGGAAACCATCAACATGTATATTTATCATATATCAATTTACAATTTCACCTTGACCCATGATAGAGGACCTTCCTTGGCTCCTTGATCCAATATCCTCCTTGACCTATCACCAAAGGTTGGGATTTCCCATTGACAATGTATGTAAGAAGGAATAAGCTCTTTCTGGATTTGAGCATCATTTGGTTACTATTTTTCTTCCTCCCAAAAATCTCTCTTTTCTCCCTTGGAATACCTTCATTATATAAGTGGATGGTGAAGGTAGAGAGGATGAATGTGGACACCTATAACTTAGCAATGTTAGCTCATAACATGTAGGATCCAACACATGAATCTAATGTCCGCACAACTCACCAATAGTTCTAGAAGGTGTACTTTTCCAATAGAGAAAATAATAAAGCTTCTTAATAACTTAATAAATTATTATTATTATTGAATATTAATAAGTTATGCGAAAATAAAAGTGTCTCAACAACTTAAAGTTGATCAATTTTCCCAGTGATCTCAAGGGGATGGTAAATAATGATATAACATATGCCCCCTAAGGTGTGAGGTCAGAAGTAGGACTGATGGACGAAACACTTTACAATATAAACATGCTTCATGAAAGATTAGGAAATGGCCCAGGAAGGAGTAAGGAGTAAGGAGCCGAAACCACAACTTGCATGGAATAGGACCAACTCCGTCCCAATAATATATTGTAATCCAATGGGGATTCAACAACTTCAACATCTACTTTTATTGTTTTTCCACCTAATTCAAGTGGACACTCCACGATAAACCCTTTTTGTTGGAAGGAATGACCATCAAAGGCCTGCAACTTTGTAGCTGAAGGGATTAATGTGGTAGATCCTATTGCTTTCCAGCAAGACACATAAATGACACAGGTGGAACCTCCCTCATCAACCACAATACGATGGATATCAATGCCATGATATTTTAAGATAATCCGGAATGCCACTTGGGTAGGGATCCTAGGTATATGATGGTCTAGGTTGAAAATAATGAGGTTGGTGTCTGAAATGTTGACACTGCCGATGGCACTCATCAATGCTTTCCTCTGCCCTAGACAACTTTGAAGCACTTCTAAGGCCGATATGGCACAAGGAGATTGTGCCAAGTCTTCAATAATGTTATAATGTTGGGAAGCTCTTGGAAGAATATTGGAATTCTTCACCAAAACTTTGGGAAGGTGAGGCATATTATCAAGAGGAGGTTTCTCAATATGGAGAGAACCATTAGTTTGCGAAGGAGGAAGCTCGTCGACAACAGTTTGCTTACCAAGGGAATTATACTTCTTTGCATGAGTGGTAAGATCAACACCATGGGTACACATGAATACAACGGCGTTAGAGGAGGCCCCCCAGTTTGATATTGATCTTGGTTTCCCCCTTACGGGGGTGCGGGAGTTGTGGCCACTAACTGTTGTTGGTTCTGTGGGAAGGGTTGGGTGATAAAATCCAAAGTATTATGACTACCTCATTGTACAATAAACTTGTGTACCTCTTCTAAGAAAATGCACAAATGCGAGGGATGGTCCCCCTTGCACATGGTGCACAGGTAACGGTTCTTATTTTTTTCCCCTTCCACTTTAGCAGGAGAAGTGGTGGGTTGATGTTGTTGTTGTTGTTGTTGTTGTGTCTTTTTCTCAGTGTTATTTTTCTTCTTTCAATTATTCTGCTTTTTACCCCCTTGTTTTGTAGTATTACCAGAAACTAGTTGCACCACATTAACTTGGGAAGGCTGGGTAGGGACAGATGAGGTACTTGCCTTAGGCTAGGAAATATCCATAGGAGCATCGATGGACATTTTTTTGAGTTTCTTGGACAAGTTTCTCACCAAGGGAGTAGAGACAATCCTAATCACTCCATCAGCATGAGGACCATGTGTAATTCTATGAGGGTTCGTGGACGGGAGAGGAGCATGAGGTATAATGTCATACAATGTGCCATCCTAGGATTAAATCAAGTTCAGTTGTTGTGATTTTAGCATAAATTGCTCCTCTGTGATAGCAACTGACATGGAAACATATTGGGCTATTCGAGGTAACAGTGACTTCACCGACCAATTAGCTAGGAATTGGTTTGGGATTTCAGCACGAATCAAGCATTGCCTCATTCTCCATCCATGGATACGATCAAAGATGTGGGTGGAGGTGTTATGACGTAGGGAGGTTAGAAGTTTGGTCCCAGTCTCATAGCGTATGGGTAACTTGAATTTTCAAGAAATTCATGGCCAAAAAATTAAAATTGTGGTAAGATGCACTAGGAAACTCAATGTACCACTTAGTTGTAGTTCCAGTCAATGTGCACTGAAGCAACCTCAAATGAATATCGGGATGCAACGCTAGAAAATAATGGCATATCTTACTTTTAACGACACTAGAACACATCTCTAGCCTATCACACAATGTTGTTAAAGATTTTAAATTGAAGTGTGCTTGATTTTATCTTAGAGCGGTTAAAGGGACTCAATGATGTGTTTTGACTTGACTCCAAATCATGCAAACTAATGAAGCTTATTTATTTTCATTCAACGAAGACTATATAAAGGAAGGATAGAGATATTTTTCACCCAAACAATGTAATGAAATGCAACGCGTCACTCTCAAATGCACATCTAATGTATACCCCAAATACAAATGTAGAATTATCTTTTTTTGTTTTTCTGAAAAGAAAAAAAAAAAAGAATTTTCTTATGTTTTTGAATTTTTGACTTAATCACAATCAAAAGATAAATCAGTTTTCTTTTCAAGGAAACCCAAAAATCAAAGACTAAAAGTGCTTAACCAAGAAAAAATATGCCAAAAAGCTTTTCCTCAAACCAAATCAAGCTCACAAGTCCAAGTTTATGAAAGGGGAAGACTATGCAAAGGTTCCTTTGAAAATACACTCACAAGAGGATCAAAAGAACTATCTGACATGTAAATAAGAATGCTACGGCAAGAAAACCCAATCACCCTTTCTTCAAATGAGAAACACCCCACAAACAAAAGAATTAATAAGCTTGGATCCTCTCAAAAGAGGGCAGTTAAACTCAAACTAATTTATGTACCTTTATAATCCAAATTTCTAGAAAACAATTATAGATATGAATTCCTCTAAAAAAAATACATGATTTGAAAAAAAAAATCACTCAAGTCTGAGTCTGTGTTACACCTAAATCGTACCATCATAAGACTCAGTGTATACATCCCTGAAGTTTCCTTGACTAATTCATTGACCTGAAAGAGATACATACTCATTCATACTAGGTTTTGAGAGGTCGTCTCAGGCTTCCCTCATGCAACCTGTGACGTTGCATCTTGCTCTCTTGCAGGGTGCGACGATGTCAGTTAATGGATAAAAATAGTTCCTTCGAGCCCATTCTCGAAGCTAGCTGACATGGATCCCTATCCCTAACTTTTTGGGAGAGCTAGCACTCAGTTCCTAACTTCTTGGAAGGATCCCCTATCTCTCTCCTACCATATCTCAACCTACCCTATCCATACCCTATCCACTTAGTCCTATATAAATGAAGCTCTATCCCACTCCAAAGAGAGGAAATCTATAGTGTCTACATGCCGGTGAAATCATCTTAGAGATATCTCTACTCATCCATTGAGATACACACACTTCCTTGGGAGGATATGGCATTGGCTTGGATGGAGAAGGATTACTTCGTCAAGCTCTGGTTGTAGTCGTTCTCTTCTATGTACTTTCCCTATTTTTACAATAATATAAATGATTTCCACCAATATTGTTGTGTTGATGATATTGTGTAGTTTACCTGCTTAACTGTTTACTTAGATCTGTTATCGTTTAGATTCTTTTTACTTGTTTCTCTTTTTCTATGTGTCTTGGCAGGTCTTGCAGCTGAGATCTGACAACCGCGAGGCGTGGAAAAACATCTAGGAGAAAGGGATACAAACTTAAGGTAAGACATATGATTACTTGATCCTTAACTAGATCTAGGAAAGTGGTTTATGTTCTATTCTATTTGTTCTAGAATCACATTGAGCTATGGAGATCCGGCTCACGTCTGCTCGAGTGGATTGTCCATCAAACAAATCTGGCGATCATACTGGGGAAGAACATTGTTTTGTAGTTGACAATTTGAATGTCATTTTTTGGTTGATTTCTTGTTACAAGCCATTTTATTTGTCATTTTCCTATTAAACTAGTTTCACCATCAAATCTTCACTTTGAAGAGTTTGATTACCTTCCTTTTGAGTTTGTGCTTCTCATTTTCAAACTATTTCATTGCTCTTTGTTTGTATATTTATTCATTTTTTGAACTTAGATCTCGCCTGTCGCACCTGGTCAGTGGACTCAGAGCGACACTGTGTCATTTTTTATCTTTGTTCTTTGTCTGTTGGCCTATCATCGCAACCCTTTCATTGTTCTACTGCGACACCATCACACTGTTGATGTATATGTAACTTCGGAATGTATTTCATCTGTGTATTTTATATATATTTATTGTACCCTTATAAGAGATGTGTCATTCCTCTATAAGGAAGTGTCGCAAGTGTGTGTACTTGCCAATGGATTATTAGACCACCATGTGTGGGGTCGGCCCTGAAATATATATTATAATGTGGATGTACCTAGCTAGACAAGTCGGCCCCATAAGGTCACTGGGCAAATAGGTTAGTATAAATAGAGATCAGGTGATCTCTATTTAGATCATTCAGAAAAGTATCTCTCTCTCACTCAGAAAGTGGCACACTAGTGAGGAGGAGGATCATCTGCTACTAGGAGACTATCTCAGTGTATTTTGGTAGTACTTTGGTTGAGCCATTTCTCTCTCTATCTCTGAGGAAATTGTGGGGTTTTTCACCTTAGGGTTTTCCCCACGGAAACTCTGTGTCTCTTGTCTCTCATGCTTTTGATTCTTGTGATGCTTGTCATGCTTATTGTGATTGTTATGCATTGATATACTGTATATGTTATTCTCTCAGTGAAGATCCTAGAGTATTGTGAATTAATGCTCAAAATTTAACATGGTATCAGAGCTAACCTGAGAAGAAGACATTTTGCAGTGACGAAAACTTGAGTTTCTTGTTTATTGTGTTTCTCTCCATAGATTTTGGAAAAGCAGTATAGTAGATTGACTCTACTCATCAAGGCGCATCTATCTGTCCAATCAGAATTCAATTTTGAGCATTTTCAGATTTGGCCCTAAAAATTAGGGTTTCCATAAAAATAGGAATTTCTGAAATCTGAAGACATAGCTAGAAGATCCTTGCACAAATCTAAATTTAGAGCTTTGGATCGAGATTTTTGGCTGGGTAGATCTCCAGGAAACTCAAACCCTAATTTAGGGCTCTCCCTGGTGAACCCGGGAGGACAAAAAGACAAATCTGAAGGGTAAAGCTTTGTTGATCTCAAATTCTGAATGCACCAGGATGATCAGCTCATCAAGGCGCATCTTTCTATCCTTTCAGAAATTTGAAATTCACATTTTGAATTTTTAGGGTTTTTTTCGACAAACCCTAATCCAGGACCAGATCCAGTTTTTCAGCATTTCAAGTGGTAAGACCTAGATCTTTTCTATTTCCATTTGAAGTACTCTTTAAGATGTCTCACCACACCAAGCTTGAGGATAATCTTGAAGGGGATGATAACTTCTGAGCTTGGAAGTATAGGATTGGGTTAATCCTGGAAGAGAATGAGTTGGACTCATATATAAAAGAAGACATCCCTATCCTAGAGAATGAAGAGGCTAAAGTATTGCATAAGAAGAACTTGGTCAAGGAAAAGAGAATCATTGCTGATTCTATCAAAGACCATCTCATACCCCATGTGTCTTCTCTAAAGACACCCAAAGAGATGTTTGACTCTTTGACCAAGCTATTTGAAGGGAAGAACATAAATCGGAAGATGACCCTGCGGAACCAATTGAAAGGGGTAAAATTTTAGAATGGAGAAACCATTCAATCTTATTTTTCAAGAGTCTCCCAGATCAAGGAACAACTAGAAGCAGTGGATGAAATGGTAGAGAATGGTGAAGTTGTCATGACCACTCTGAATGGATTACCTAGGTCATGGGACTCCTTCATTCAAGGAATCCGTGCAAGAAAGAAGTTGATTTCCTTCAGTAAACTATGGGAAGAATACTCACAAGAAGAAGCAAGGCTTGTGGCATGAGAAGAAAAGATGGGGAATGAAGATCAAGCTTTCACAGCTCACACCAAGAAAGGGAAGTCCAAGAGAGAGCCATCTCACTCCAAGAAATCTTCACATCACTTCAAAGAAAGAAGAATATGCTTCACCTGTAATGAGAAAGGACATATTGCCATAAATTGTCCCAAGAACAAGAAAGACAACAACAACTCCAACAAGAAGAAGAAGGGCAGCAAAAGAAGGTTTCATGCTCATGTTGCCGAGGATGATGAACCACCCAAGAAGAAGGCTAGGGAAGAAAGTGAGGATAACTCATCAAGTGAAGAAGAGTATGTTCTGATCTCTGCTCTCATAGGTACCATCTCCCATGGTTGTAATGATTGGTTGATTGATATTGGGGCTTCCAAACACATGACTGGGTTTAAGAAATCTTTTGTGAATCTATCTGAACATGAATCACTCCATAAGGTGAAACTTGGGGATGATTATCAATACCCAATCAAAGGAAGTGGTGAAGCCTCCTACAACCTATATTTTGGAAAATATTTGAAGATGAAAGAAGTTCTTTATGTACCTAGGCTCAAGAAGAACTTACTCTCCATCTCTACATTGGATGCAAAAGGCATGAGGGTTGCATTTGTGGATGGCCAAGTCCTAATGTGGCCAAAGGGAAAGAACACAGATGATGCAGTAGTGATTGGAGAGCAAGAGGGAGGTTTGTATAAATTGAAGGGACAACCTGAACATGCCATGGTACATGAATCCATGGAGCCAAGTGAACTTTGGCATAGAAGACTTGCTCATATGCACTATAGAGCACTTCCAATTGCAAGCAAGGCTGTAGAGGGTCTTCCTGAAATCAAGACCAAACATGAAGGTGTTTGCAAAGGATGTGCAAAAGGTAAGAACATTAAGAAGGATTTCCCAAGCAGTGAAAGCAAGGAAAAAGACATCCTGGAAATCATCCACTCAGATGTATGTGGTCCTATGTCATCCAGTTCTCTAAGTGGGTATGTTTACTATGTCTCATTTATTGATGACTTCTCTAGGAAGACTTGGATATACTTCTTGAAGAACAAAGATGAGGTGTTTGATAAGTTTAAGGAATTCAAAACCTTGATGGAGAATCAAACTGACAAGAAGATCAAAACACTCAGATCCGACAATGGTGGAGAATTCACCTCAGGTGACTTCAAGAAGATTCAGATATTAAGAGGGAGTTGACTGCTCCTTATAATCCTCAACAGAATGGAGTTGCAGAAAGGAAGAATAGAACAATCATGGAAGCAGCAAGAGCAATGCTCCATGACCAGGATCTACCTATGCATCTATGGGCAGAAGTAGCTAGAACAGCTGTATATGTGCAGAACAGAACACCCCACAAGATATTGGACAACAAGACACCAGAAGAGGTATTTTCTGGTAAGAGACCTGAAGTCAGCCATCTTAGAATATTTGGTTGTCCAGTATTCACTCATGTCCCAAAGGAAAAGAGGACCAAACTAGATCCTTCAGGAAAGAAGGGTATCTTTGTGGGTTACAGTGAAAGCTCGAAGGCTTACAGAATATACTTTACAGGGTTCAAGAATATTGATGTCAGCAGGGATGTGACATTTGATGAGAACTTAGCATTCATTAAATCAAGGAAGGCACCGATCGAAGTTTATGAAGAACCTAAGGAAACTAGATTTCAAGACACTACCATGACTGAAGCAGTTCCAGAGGTTGTTCGTGAGTTTGAAGATCCGCAAGAACTTGTAAATCCACCCCGTGAGGATAACTCTCACAAGAGGAAACATGCATGGGATAGAGAGCTCATTCAAGATGCAAAAAGATTTGGCATTCCAGAAGAGGAACACAGAGCAAAGAAGAGAACCAGATCACATACCAGCTATGTTGCTTTACTCTGTGACATTATGAACAAAGAGCCTTCCAGTTATGAAGAAGCAGCGGAAAAGAAAGAATGGAAGGATGCCATAATTGAGGAATATTAATCAATAATGAAGAATGATGTTTGGGATGTTGTCCCAAGACCTAAAGAGAAGTCTGTTGTGACTTCCAAATGGATTTACAAAATCAAGCATGCTGCAGATGGCAGTGTGGAGAAATACAAGGCAAGATTCGTAGCTCGTGGCTTCTCTCAGAAAGAGGGAATAGATTATGAAGAAAATTTTGCACCTGTAGCTAGGTATACTTCCATCAGAATAGTACTTGCCCTGGATGCAACAATGAAATGGAAAATACACCAGATGGATGTCAAGACTGCTTTCTTGAATGGTGTAGTTGAAGAGGAAGTATATGTGGAGCAGCCACTAGGTTTTGAAATACATGACAGGGAGTCATATGTGTGCAGATTGAAGAAAGCCTTGTATGGCTTGAAGCAAGCTCCCAGAACTTGGTATGGTAGGATGGACAGTTTCCTATCTATTTTGGGCTTTACCAAGAGTAAAGCGGATTCCAACCTTTATTACAAGGTTGAGGAAGGGAATCCTATGATTCTACTCCTGTATGTAGATGACGTATTTGTAACAGGAGATGACAGATTGATTGCAGATACTAAGAGGAAGCTTGTTGTCGAGTTCAATATGAAAGATTTGGGAATGATGCATTATTTCCTAGGTATGGAGGTGTGGCAGAGTGCAGGTGGGATCTTCCTTGGTCAAGGGAAGTACACAGTAGATATCCTGAAGAGATTCGGGATGATGGATTGCAAGACCATGGCCACACCTATGGCATCGAATTTGAAGCTTCTATGCGATGCTTCATCTGAGTCGGTTGATGTCTCTATGTATCATCAGATGATTGGGTGCTTGATGTATCTAACGAACACGAGACCGAACATTTGCTTTGCTGTGAACACATTGAGCCAGTTCCTGACGGATCCGAGGAGTGTTCGCCTGGTTGCTGTAAAGCATGTTCTAAGGTACCTGAAGGGTACAGTGGATTATGGGCTCAAGTATGAAGCGAATCAAAAGTTTAACCTGCAGGGTTATGTTGATTCAGATTGGGCTGGAAATGCTACAGATAGGAAGAGCACATCTAGGTGCTTCTTTAGTATGGGATTAGGTGTGATCTCTTGGTTTAGCAGGAAGCAGTCCTGCATAGCACTGAGTACAGCTGAGGCAGAGTATGTTGCAACCTGTTCAGCTAGTTGTGAGGCAATATGGCTATGGAAGCTACTGTCTGAGTTATTTGATCTCCCGTTGGATGCTACTGGTATCTTCTGTGATATCCAGAGTTGTGTGAAGCTATCCAAGAATCCAGTGTTTCATGACAGGTCGAAACACATAGAGATCAAATATCACTATATCAGGGATATGGTGCAGAGAGGAGCTGTGAAGCTCCTGTATGTTGCGACGGATGAGCAGATTGCAGATGTGCTGACGAAGCCACTAGCCAGGGTGAAGTTCGAATAATTCAGGAAGAGGCTTGGTGTTATTCAGATCGAGGACACTTCGAGGAAGAAGTGATGGACACATTTGCTGAAGCCATTCGAAGCATGTTGGAAGGAGGATCCTTCACATGGCTGTGGATGTAAGCGCTGGATGATGAGCATCAGGATGATGTTCTAGTTTCTGCTTTGTATGATCAGTTGGATCATTTATATGTATATGTATGTACGCATCATGTTGGATGCTAGATATGATCAGTTGGATCATTTATATGTATGTACGCATCATGTTGGATACTGGATATGATCAATTGAATCATTTATATGTATGTACGCATCATGTTGGATGCTGGATATGATCAGTTGGATCATTTGTATGTATCTGTATATGTATTAGGTGGATACATTGTATGATCAAGTAGATCATGTCTGTTGATGGATACATTGTGTGGATCATGTATCTATGTATGAGATGGATACACTGTGTATGATGATATGTATCAGGTAGATACTTGGTGTGCATCAGATGGATGCATTGCATGATCAGGGTGATCGTGGATGATGAGCTTCTCCAGATGACATGCAACAGGATGTTGCAGTGATGATGATCAGGATGATCATGTGTACATCAGGATGATGTATGATGAGTATCAGATGATACTTTGTGGCCGTGGATCAGGTTGTGTAGATGAGCATGTCTGGGAGATCCTATAGGTCGAAGTTGCATACCCATAACAGCCTGGGATGCTCTTTCAAGACATTGCTCTGGGAGGACATGTAATTTGTGCCTTGGGAGATCTTCAGGTTAGAGTTGTGTACCCGTAACATCCTGAGATGCTCTTGCGAGGTTTTGTCCTATGGCATGTAATTTGCTCCTGGGAGATCTGGACAGGATGAAAAAAACCTCAGATGCTTCAGCCAGGTTTTTCCATGACCACATGTAATTTTCTCCTGGGAGATCTTGATAGCATGAAAAAGGCCTCAGATGCTTCAACCAGGTTTTGTGGTGGACCACATGTAATGTGCTCCTGGGAGATCTGACGGGTAGAGCTGTGTGCTCGTAACAACCTGGGATGCTTCAACTAGGTTTTGTGATGGGTCACATGTAATGTGCTCCTGGGAGATCCAACAGGTAGAGCCGTGTGCTCGTAATAGCCTGGGATGCTCCAGCCAGGTTTTGTGATGGGTCACATGTAATGTGCTGCTGGGAGATCCTACAGGTAGAGCTGTGTGCTCGTAATAGCCTAGGATGCTGCAGCTAGGTTTTGTGATGCACGTAATAAGTCCTGAGGATTCCACAGTATGGCCAGTAATGATGAAGACCTGCAGGTGGTGGGCCTACATCCAGTATGAAAAAGGACTGGCTCTGTAGAACTTCCTATGACAAGTAGATTCAGAGATTGGTTGAGATAGCAGCAGTAGTGATGATGATGATGACAATGCATCAATGACGATGATCCCGAGAAGAAGACTTGTCTAGCAGATCTGTGTCGAGAAATACCTTCCTAGTTAAGAGGGAGTGTTGATGTATATGTAACTTCGGAATGTATTTCATCTGTGTATTTTATATATATTTATTGTACCCTTATAAGAGATGTGTCATTCCTCTATAAGGAAGTGTCGTCATGTGGATTGACAAGTGTCGCAAGTGTGTGTACTTGGCGATGGGTTATTAGACCACCATGTGCGGGGTTGGCCCTGAAATATATATTATAATGTGGATGTACCTAGCTAGACAAGTTGGCCCCATAAGGTCACTGGGAAAACAGGTTATTATAAATAGAGATCAGGTGCTCTCTATTTAGATCATTCGGAAAAGTATCTCTCTCTCACTCAGAAAGTGGTGCACTAGTGAGGAGGAGGATCATCTGCTACTAGGAGACTATCTCAGTGTATTTTGGTAGTACTTTGGTTGAGCCATTGCTCTCTCTATCTCTGAGGAAGTTGTGGGGTTTTTCACCTTAGGGTTTTCCCCACGAAAACTTTGTGTCTCTTGTCTCTCATGCTTTTGATTCTTGTGATGCTTGTCATGCTTATTGTGATTGTTATGCATTGATATACTGTATATGTTATTCTCTTAGTGAAGATCCTAGAGTATTGTGAATTAATGCTCAAAATTTAACACGCACTTCCTGCATTGGTGAACTGTGATGTCGCACTGTGTACAAACACAGACTGCATTGATTTTTCAAAACTTCCATACAGGAATCCCCTCTCCATTCCTGATTTGAGTTTTGGTTTGTGTGCAAACTCCCTCTGTGCTGCAAGATCCAGCTAGAGACCCCATTTTTTGGTTTGTGTGTCGAAGTGTTTGGTTCTTTTGGAGTTTTTTTGGGTTCTGTCTTAGACAAGTATGATATTTGGTAGTGGTGGACACTTTGGCCTGCCCCATTTGCATCCACTCACCCTTGTATTCCCTCCTCTCCTTTCCCGATCTATTCGTTGCATTGGATCATTTTTCCAGACCTCATTTGCATACTTTTTTTAGTTTTGCTTGCTTTAGTGTTGCTTGTTACTGATTGATTTTGAGTGTTTGTGTGTACCTTCAGTCCATTGAGTGCTTGTATTTTTTTTAGATTTTCTGAGTTATTGGAGTGCTGCAAGTAATCTTTTCATTTCAGTATGTGTGATTAAAAGCATCGTTATTATCAAATCGTTATTTTGATACATCCACTGAAAAATCAAAAGTACTTTATTTCCATCATTTTTTCAAGATCATTTGAACAATTGTACGTGCATTGGAATGTCTCATTTGTAGATATTTTGGAAAAGTTGAAAGAAAATTGAATTATTTGTGTTTTTCACGAATTATGAGTTGCTCATTTTCTTGAAAAATTCGAATAGATATCAAGTTTTTCAAAAAGGAGTTCCATGCTTGGTTTTTATGCTTTTAGGACATTGTAGTGAAAGTGAAAAGCTTGCATACTCTATTTAGAAACTCTCTCTTTTCATCACTTAGCATCATTTTTGTTTTGAAAAGATAAAAAGAGAAAGAAAAACGTGTTTTGATTTGGCTTAGTAGTGTTGTGTTATTTTTTTTTTCGCTTGAAAAGGAAAAGAATACTTCATAGTCATTTTTTTTGGAAGATTTGGGATTGCATTGCATTGTGTTGCTTTGGTAAAATCATTGGAAATAAGTTTCTCCCTCCCATACATAGAGTTCATCAAAATAAAAGTATATTTTTTGCATGTAGTTAGGGCCTGCATTATGTTTACAATTATGTACTCACCTCATGCATTCACCTAGCCATCCAGATAAAATTAACGGTAGAACTAGGGTAAAAAAATTTAGTAACTTGTGTGTAAGTTAGAGACGTGTTCTGGCGTCGTTAAGCGTGGCAGCTGTCATTATTTTCCAGCGCTGTATTCCGTGGGTATTATAGTCTTCCATGTACTTATTGGTATATCGAAGCTCTTTCACGTACCCACCAAGTCCCTTAAGTACTTGGTGTATATCAAAAGGTTTTTCACGTGCTCGGTAGTATATCGGAAGGTCTCGTGCCATACGATTGTGCATTAGACAACACCACTACGGATTTGAGATCCCACGTACCTTACATATATTGGGAGACACCATTAGGATTCCTGAGACCAACTGAGTTAACCTTTTGGCCGTCTTGGCAGAGAAATACACCGAGAACAACACTCAGGGAGATTACTACACACGTACCATCCAGGCAATCAAGTATTCAGGCAAGTGTACGGTCCCAGTCCTTCTTGTCTCATTTTACTGTTGGACCTAGCGGTATATAGCAATTTGCGAAGCCTTGACAATCCTATGAGGTTCCATACCTTTGAATCCACTCTTATCACATAAGTTTACTTATGGCCTTAGTTTGTGTAGGGTTTGTCTGGTCTACTTTTCTTTTGTTTAGCTTTCCTTAGGAGAAACTTTTGTTTCAGTCACTCTGGCTGACTTTCCTTGGAGAAGGTCTCGTAGGATTCAAAACTTACCACCCGAATATCCCCTTAACCAGGAGGTAATTTCGAGGGTAAGAATGGACCCACAAGCCATGATCGTGTCACCTGAAGTGGAAAACCCCACATTGAATGTTGGAGAGGATATGTTTCGTCTAGATTCACCTGCCTTGCATCCCTTGCGAGGTGAAGAAGCACAAACTTCTACTTCACAAGACCTACCTCTCGTTTTCTCGAGAGAGCCTGGATCGTTGGAATGGATAAATTCACCCCAGGATGGCCCTTTAGCAGCGGTTGGTCCTTCAGCGGCTTATTGGACATCTTCTCCAGGCCACCCAATGACCCATTTTGTCATTGCTTCCCCACCTAACTGGACCACTCCAGAAGGCACTCCACCAACTAACTGGCCTAGTTCCGCCAAACTTTTTGCACCTCTTCGTGCGCACTTGGATAATTTACGTTCCTTGGGCGATGAAGCTCGATGAAAACATTTGGCATATAGGGCCAGTTTTAGAGAAATCATGATTCACACGATATCTTTTGATTCACCAGAAGCATCCATCCACAACCTGACCATCAATGAGACTGGGAAACCCTCACATGAACCCAACCCTACTGCCCAATCTATTGAAGGACAATATTCCAACACACTTGTGACCACCATGGTTACATCACCTGCTCCTCCCCCACCCCAAACTTCAATGGGAGGATACTCCTTACCTCCTACCTTTTTTATAGGTAACGGTAATCCTACAGTGGATAATCAACAACCAGTGTTGGGTCAATCTTTACCTAATGGTTAGCAAGTTGTTGCTGGGGGGAAACCCCCATCTCTTAACCATAATATTGCAGCAGGAGTTCCCACCGGTCCTTCCATTGGAAATTCCTTACCTCCCAGACCTTCCACTATGGGACTATCCCATGTTGGGGGACCATCCAACGTAATTCAACCACCATCGAGTCAAGCGTATCCAGGTCATCTTTACCCTATACTAGATCAACTTAATCTTGGAAACGCACTCTACGGTGTACCCTACCCCGAAAATCCTTACACTCTATTGGGAGAGCAAAATGTTCTACAACATGGACCCCTGCTTACAGTCCCTCCACCCCTTTTTGGTCCACCCCCACCTCTCGTTGGAGGCGACGGACCCCCACATAACTCTGGAGGAGGCGGAACTCTACCTTTTGGAGGAGGACCACCTCATTTCGACCATCATGGCCCACCCCCGCTGGTGGAGGACCATCCCATCATGGTGGTGGTGGTGGAGGTCCATCCCACCCTGGAGGTGGTGGCGAAGGACCATCCCATCCTGGTGGTGGTGGTGGTGGTGGAGGCCCTTCTCATCTTGGTGGCGGTGGTGGAGGACCACCACCCTACTATGGTGGAGGTGGTGGAAGGCGCTCTTACCCCTCCGGTGGTGGAGGCCCACCCTATTCCAGCGGTGGTGGCCCGTCCTACCTAGCGGTGGTGGTGGAACCCCACCATTTGGAGGCGGCTCACCCCTTCCCAGCGGTAGAGGTGGGCCCCCACCTTATGGAAATGGGCCACCTTATTATGGCAATGTACCACCTTACTATGGCCGCGGACCTACATTTGGTCCGAGTGGCCCGTACCCCTATGTCCAATTTCCTCCTGGAACACCCTATGGTCAGTTGATACAAGGTCCCATTGGTCCTTACATGCCTTATCAGTACTATCAGTACCCGCAGCCTAATCCGCAGCTGCCCTTTTTGGCTACTTTGGACTTGCTTGACCTGTCTCGCTTAACCAATGACCCTATCTACCATGGAACTAATTGGCCACCCATTCCGGTGAAACTTCCGTCAGATATCTCAAAATTTGATGGTAAGACGGGTGAAGATCCTAAAAATCATGTGATGGCATACCACTTGTGGTGTTCATCCAACTCCTTGATGGATGACTCGATCCATCTTAGATTTTTTCAACGGACTCTCACTGGTTCAGCTTCCAAGTGGTATATTGAACCACCACCCCATTCTTTTCCTGATTTTGGTTCTCTTGCTATGAATTTTTTGACTCATTTCCAGCTACCTATACGGTATGAAACTGGTGCAGATCTTTTAACCTTGCTCCGTCAGAATACTGCTACTCACATCTCAGATCATATACATGAGTGGTAGAGGAGACGACATCTCATTAAGGCTCCTATTCCAGACCAACTCCTAGCGGATTGGTTTATGAAGTCTCTCATCCCACCATAACATGAGATGTTTCCATGGGAGGCGTTGTCACTAAGGAACAAGCCATCTCCCATGCCCACTTAGTAGAATTAGTCTATGCTCAGTCCGGCACGTTGTTTGATATTCTTCCTGACACACCCCGCAACACTTACAACCCTATGAAGCCACCCAAGGGACCCCAAGCCAATGGCATCATTGGATCCCTTAACAACCAGCCTTCTTCTCAATTTGTTGGATCATCGAACCCCCAAGGTTCTTCCCCATCACCAACATAGGCTGGTCACGGCACCACCAAATCATCCACTCCTACTGTCACCGAAGAAGTGAATTATGTTTCATCAACTTCACCTCAAAAGTCTGGTGGTAAGAAGAAGAAAAAAGGGGAACCTAAGAAATCTTCCACCCAGTAGGAACATAAGAGCACCCCTGATGACACCAAACAGAAAAGGAAGTTGAAGTATCCTTGTCTACTGTGTGGTGATGATCACTTTTCTAAAGAGTGCCCCTATAGAGATGAAGTTCAAAAGTTTCTTAAGGGAAAACCCACACCCGCAGCTCTCAACGATCCCTTCCCTGCTCAAAATCAGTAGTTGATCGCTCACACCTCTCCTTTCCAAGGAGAAGCATCCACCACCGCACATGTTCTCATGATGCGTAGCGAGACCATCAACTTGAACCCTCATTCTCATTCGTCTGACTCTGTTCCATCCAAGGAACCTGTTGGAAGTAATACTGAAAAAGATTCCACTTCAATGCCTGACGTCACCATACCAGCTTCTCCTCTCACCATAGACAATCCCTCTTTCGAGTCAGTGTTGCGTCCACCTAAGAGCACGATTACAAAATCGATTTTCAATCCTAATGCTTGGGATGCTCAAAACTACAACATTGTAGAAAACCTAGCACAAGCTCCTTGTGCTATGTCAACGCTCAAAGTATTGCAAAATTGTCCTAATCAGTGCAAGACTCTCCTCGCTGCCATCGGTGCACTTGACCCGGATTCTCGAACACCATCATGTTCCGACTGAGTACTTCAAACCAAGGCTCTCCCATCAGTTGGCATTTCAAGTTTCCACAAACATTGCTGGGAATACAATCCATCGTACCATTTTGGACGAAGGTGCCTCTACTTCAGTCATGTCGATCTCATGCTGGCGATCCATTGGCTCTCCCGAGTTGAACCGTTCTCCTACCACTTTGAGAGAATTCGATGGACGTGGCTTTCAACCTCATGGGATGTTACACGCTTTAGTAGTCGAGCTGGGGGGCAAGACTGC
The DNA here is from genome assembly GCA_027924585.1 of Larix kaempferi. NCBI lineage: Eukaryota > Viridiplantae > Streptophyta > Pinopsida > Pinales > Pinaceae > Larix > Larix kaempferi. The sequence continues at coordinate 20,273,411 of BSBM01000025.1, forward strand.
AACCATTAATTTGGAAGTGGTCGCTTCCCCGTTAGATTATAACATTCTGCTTGGTTGTAATTGGTTTTACACCATGACTGTGGTCGCATCATCTGTCTTCCGCATAGTACAATTCCCCCATCAAGGCCGAATTGTCACAGTCGACCAATTGGATTTCTGCACACCTGACACTGCTAATCACCCGGGAAATAACGTTGCATCAATTGGACAATCTTCACATCAGTATGAGAGCATGGGGCTCAGCCTTCTTAAGGACTCATCCCTTATGGGCATTTTTCCTACTTTGGATCCCCCAAATCATATTGCCATGGTGAACATGATCTCCTTGCAGATCTCATCTATTTCCAACTCCACTGATTCATGGCTTGTACTTGATGAAGCCACCACACACCTAATTGGAAATGTTATGCCTTTGTCACCCGCCGAACTCATGTACGAGGATATCGAGTCAGCACCGTAGGACCACTTAGTTGTGGCCTCCACCTCCTGATCTCCACAATGGACATCATCTGATCCTCTGCTACGAACTTTTCATTCCGACGAGTCCATTATGGAAATCATGAGTGCAGATGATCCTCCATGGGAAGACCTCCATCATCGTTCGTCTTTCCTTCCCATTTTGGATACTGTATAGAACAACATTAGCACCATCTTTACACTGGATGTCCACTCTAGCTCTCAGTCCTCGATACTCATGTGTCAAATGGACTCTGAAGGCAATTTAGCCAACATTGAGCCCACCACTTCTATTGACATTTCAGTTACTCCTGGTGTAGTGGAACACATCCAGTTAGTCCAGAAGTGTTCCCTTGAAGAAGTCATTGCTTATACAAACTTATTCAAGTGATTTTGAGACGTGTTCACTTGGACCTACGAGAAGATGCCTAGGATAGACCCCACCATTGTTTTACATGAAATAAAAACCTATCTTGACTTCAAACCTATCCGCCAAAAGTTGCGATCGGTACACCCTCAGAAGATTACGGAAATCAAGGTAGAGATTGAGAAACTCTTGAAGGCCGACTTCATTTATCCTGTCCCATTGACAGAATGGGTCTCAAACGTCGTCCCTGTTACTAAAAAGCAAGGTACCATTCGCGTCTGTGTCGATTATCGGGATCTCAACAAGGCTTGTCCTAAGGACAACTACCTGACTCCCTTTATTGACCATATTATCAACAATTGTGCCGGAAGTGTCATTTTTTCATTTATGGATGGCTTTTTCGAATACCCAGATTGAGATCCACCCCGCTGACCAACACAAGATTGCATTCACTTGCCCTTGGGGAACATTTGCGTATCGTAAACTTTCGTTTGGTCTTAAAAATGTTGGTTCCACATTCCAGCGGGACATGTCGTACGCCTTCCATGATGTGAAGGACTTTGTGGAATGCTACTTAGACGATCTCCCTGCCCATTCAAAGTAGCATGAGTTCCACATAGATCATCTGATGGCTATTTTCCTCAGATGCAGGTGGTATAATATTCATTTGAACACTCATAAGTGTATTTTCTGTGTCGAGTCAGGACACCTCCTAGGGTTTATCATCTCGAAAGATGGGATCTGCATTGATCCCTTGAAGGTGGAAGCCATCGTCACTCTTCCACCTCCAACCAATATTACGGAACTTCATAGTCTACAAGGAAGAGCGACTTATTTACGGTGTTTTGTTTGTAATTTCGGAAAAAAACGCAGGGTTACATGAGATTGATGAAAAAAGACATCCCGTTCATTTGGGATGACCAAGCTCAACAATCTTTTGATAGTTTGAAACATGCCATCATGCATGCCCCTGTGCTCCAACCGCTGAATTACTATCGAGATTACATTTTATATCTCCCTGCTTCCGACACCACTATCGCCATGGTTTTGGTGCAGGAAGACCAGAATGCCCAAGAACATGTGATATACTACGCCATTAAAGGTATTATTGATGTTGAAACTTGTTATTCACATGTTGAGAAGCTCGCTCTCACGGCAGTCATCGCCGTGTAAGAAGTTTCGACATTACATTTTGCTTCACACCACCACCATCATCGCCGATTCGAACCCCATGTACTACGTTCTTATACGTCAGGTGCTTGGGGGAAAGTATTCACATTGGATCATGATACTACAAGAATTCGATCTTCTTTTCGAAAAAGCCAAGTCTAAAAAGTCTTTGGTGTTTGTTGAGCTCATCTGCAACCTCCCCATGCTGATGTAGAATCTGAGCCCAATGACTCTTTTTCGGATGAGCCATTGTTTCTTATTAGTACGTCTGATCCACGGTATGGAGATATCACTTTATATCTTCAAACCCAACATTTCAGCCCTCAATTGTCTTGCGATGACCGTCGTCGAATATGCCACCATGCAAAGTATTACCTAATCATCAATGATACTTTGTACCATCGTGGCATCGATTCTATTCTTCGACGTTGTCTGACTCATGATGAGGCTGAACATGTTCTAAATGACTGTCACACTGGGGCTTGTGGCGGTCATCTCTCTGGGATGGCTACAACCCAGAAGATTCTTCACACAGAATATTATTGGCCATCTATCTTTAAAGATTGTATCGAGGCCGTAAAAAACATGTCCTCCATGTCAACATTTTCATACGAAAAAGCGCACTCACCTCGCCCCGTTACACCTGGTTATTGCCATTGGCCCCTTCGCTAAATGGGGCATCAACTTCATGCATTGTAAGCCTACCTTGGCCGGGGGGCATAGTTACATCATCGTAGCTATGGACTACTTTACAAAGTGGGCCGAGGAAATGCCTACATACATGAACGATGGCAAGATCACCACACTCTTCATGTTCAATCATGTCATAGCACGGTTTGAAGTTCCTTGGTCTATAGTTACTGACCATGGTTCCCACTTTTAGAACCACATGGTTGTAGAATTGAGTGACAAATTGGGTTTTTTCCTTGAAAAATCAACACCCTACAACCCATTGTCCAATGGATAGGTCGAGGCCATCAATAAGGTTTTGAAAACTATGGTCCAACGTATGGTGGGTACGCACAAGTCCAACTGGCGTAATATGATCTTTTCATCATTATGGGCCTACCGAACTTCCATCAAGACCGCCACTGGATTTACTCCCTTCCAACTAGTGTATGGATTGGAGGCTGTCTTTCCAATTGAGTGCGAGATTCCATCCCTCCAACTTGGCATTGAACTTCTTCCTAACACTACTGCCGAGGAAGAACGATTCCTTTACCTAGCCAAACTTGACGAGTCTCGCCGAGATGTCGCTCTTGCTAATGAAGTGAACAATAAACGCATCAAAGCACAGTACGACAAGTCAGTAGAACCTCACATCTTTAATGAGGGTGATTTGGTCCTTACATATGACCAGAAACACGACAAGTTGGGGGTAGGAAATTTTGAGTCCATGTGGCACGGACCTTACATCGTTAAGCATGTTTTGGAGAAGGGATCCTATGAGCTCGAGGACTACGACGGAATATCTTTAGGTGAACCCCGCAATGGGATTTACCTAAAGAGGTACTATGCTTGAACTTTTTCATGCATGGACATTTTGTATATACTGTACATGGCATGTGTGGTTTTTGTGTGGTGTGATGCATTTATTTTAATGTGTCTAGATCTTGTTTCCGCTTCTTATACCATGTTCTGTCTATGTGTGCAGATGGAAACTTGCTACAGATTCGCAGACGGCGCTAGCCGACATACCTGTAACCTTGATTCGGCATCCTGGGTACTATATTCACCTACCGGCGAGCTTATTAGCTCAAGAGGAATGTGTCTAGGTTTCGCGACCAACAATGCTAAGAAATATCAAGCAGTCATTGGAACCCTAACTGACGCTATTTCCTTGGGAATGAACCACATTGTCATCCATCTGGATTCTCAACTAGTGGTTTCCCATCTCAACCGGGTCTACGCTATCCGTGATCCCACTCTACTCCATCTCTTTAGACGAGTCCATCTCCTGGAAAGGTCTTTTGAATCTGTTCAATACCTGCACATTCCATGAGACATGAATGCAGTTGTTGCCTCAATGGCCAATTTCATACTGGATTGGTATATCTCACACACATAATACATTCATAACATGAAACTCATCCACTGTATATAAGCAAGGACATAAACAAGATCACATCATTCATCCATTTAAAAACACATAATGTATAAAACTGCCAGAAATGTTTATATATATATAAATCATAAAAAGTAGTGCTGGTACAAAATCTGAAGCACGACGACTTTCAGTGAGTCTCTACAAAATCTGAAGCCTCATAGCTTTCAGTAGTACAAAATCTGAGGCTTCTAAAGCTCTCAATACATACATAATAACAACATCAGGCCTGACTCCTAGCCCGTGCACCCCTAGGCCTAGCAGCTCTCTCCTACAGTGTCTGGAAGCAGTCCGTTGCCCTCACCACCTTGCGGAGCAAGGCGTTGAAGCGCACGAACGCCCCAACCGCATACTTGTGATGAACCTACAATAACTAATTAATGCAAATACACAAGATATCAGAAATAATAGAACTTAGAATCACTTTTATATTGATCACGGGCCACTTCGAGGGGGCAACCTCCTTTGAGCAAGCTCAATACAATTAACTTCACGGTCCTTCAATGACCTCAACACACACTTATATACTAAGTCTATGCCCAATACTATGGGTCAAAACCATGGGACATATAATACTGTGGGACGACTTACAAAGCATATGCGTCCAATACTATGGGTCAATACTATGGGCCAATATAAACTATGAATAAACAAATACTACGGGACGAATTACAAAGCATATGCGTCCAACAACAATATACTAACATAGTAAAGAGAAGGGTTGACATGGGTTCCTAACATCCCCTCTCCCTTAGAAAAAGCTTTGTCCTCAAATCTTTGGTTGGAGAAATTGCTGCAAAATCTGAAGGAGTGGTTCCCCGGTAGCATCCTCGGGTTGCATTGCGGGCCACTGACGCCTTTAGAGTGTCAGGGAGGATTGCTTGGAAGGCTGTAGATGAAGAAGAACCCTATCAGCTGCGTGGAAAATGCACTCAGAACGGTCCTGATCGGCTTGTTGTTTCAGGTGAATTCTCTCCATGTGAAGATTGTCCTGCAGAATGAGAAGAATCTGATCGCGGTTGCGAAGAACTGAGTCAATTTCCTGAACTGGGGAGCTACTAAGGGTGTATGGAAGAAGAACTGGTGATGTCTGTCCATAGACTGCTTCATATGGTGTCCTTTGAGATGTGGTATTGTACCACCAGATCACTGCTAGGAAATCCATAGAAATAGTTGGCCAAAGCTATGTAGGGATGGGTAAGGGTTTGAGCAATCCTGAAAGGAGTGTCGTTTCACCCTTGTTGACCTAGAAAGTATCACAGTCAGCCACCATCTGTTGAATTGTCATTTTTAGTCCCTGCCAAAAGAAGTTACATTGTTCCCGGTCATACATTTTGAAGAACCCAGAGTGCCCTGTTGATGAAGAAGCATGGAGTTCATAGAAGAGATAGCCCTGTTGAACATATTGCAACCAATTTGGAACAAGCAGAGAAAGAGCTGTAAGAGAAACTGGGTCATCAATTGTGCGAGAAGGAGCATCTGCCACTATATTGTCCTTACCCTTCTTGTAAGTGATTGCATAGGGATAACCCATGAGTTGGATAACCCATTTCAAGTGTGTTGGGTAGGAGACCCATTGTTCTAGAAAATTTTCCAGACTCGGGAGATCAGTCTTGATGCAGAAATAATTCCCTAATAGGTATGGCTGCCACTTCTGTACTTCATGCAAAATAGCCATCAGTTCCTGCTGAGAGGTAGATGTGACTAAATTCTTACTGGAAAGGTCTCTTAAAGGCGGCAAGCTCATTGGTTCAGCAAAGACACCTGCATACCTATCCAAGGAAGTAGTGGAGACCATTGATGGGTTCATTTGAATGGAATGGAGTTGAGCAATGACACCATGTGAATTCTTCTTAAGGATTTTTTCCAGACAATGTGAACTGATGATGCAGAGAGACCCTGGTTGTAAGCCCATTAATTTGTGTTGTGCCCCATTGACTGAAAACTGCATCCAAAGTTTCGCAAAATCCCATAAGATGGGGCCAAGTGTGCGTAACCATTGAACACCCAAAACCACATCACATCCGCCTAAGGACAAGGAAAACATATCAGAGTGTAGGTTATAATCTTCAATAGAGTTACACACATTGTGACACTTCCCCTTGCAAGAAAAGGTGCCCCCATTGGCAACCATGACTTCAAAGTTGGAGCAAGGATGGACAAAACAATCAGCCTGTTTGGCAATCTGAGGGTCAATGAAGTTATGAGTGCTACCAGAATCAATGAGTATGGTAAGAGGGAGCTTCTTGAAGTATCCCTTGACTCGCATTGTTTGGGGAGTGGTGACGCCAGTTACAGCATGGAGAGAGATCTTGGGTGGGTCGTCCTAAGATGGGGTGTCAACAGGCGGATGTTGAAAGTTGACCTGATCATCTACTATATCTAGAGCTTCTTCATGAAGTTCTGAGGTAGGCGGAGAATCCACATCCAAGAGATAGAGCTTTTGTTGAACACATCTATGTCCCCGAGTGAATTTCTCATCACAATTATAACAAAGCCCTTTTTCTCTGCGTGCCTGCATCTCTGTTTCAAACAAATGCTTGATAGGAGTTGGTTGAGGAGCAGACGTGATGGGAGGTCGTTGGGAACCCATATTTATGAAGGGAACAAAGGTGGGTTTGGATCGTTGTTGAGCTACGATCTTGTCCTCTTCCAACTTAGCCAACCCTAGGACTTCCATCATTGTGTTGGGACAAAACATTTTGACCTCTGAGCGGATTTCATCCTTGAGACCACTGATAAAACAACTCTTGTAGAATTCATCAGACAATCCTTCTGTGTGATTGGATAGTTTCTCAAATTCTGTCTGATACTATCTCACTGTGCCAATTTGGTGAAGTTTAGTGAGTGCTCCTGTGAAGTCATCAAAAGCACTAGGATCAAATCGTGGCCAAAGGAGTTGGCAAAAATCTGTCCAGTTTGGTTCGGGATGAGCTTTGATGTACCAACGGTACCATTGAAGGGTTTCTTGTTCCAAATGAAAGGATGCAAGTGGAACTTTCTGGACATCAAAAGTATTATGCAGACTGAAATATTGTTCTGCTCGGTATATCCATCCAGTCGGATCCGTACCATTGAAGCGAGGAAAATCAAGCTTCGGCCCACGAAAATTGCTGGAAGAAGAGAATCCGGTGGCTGCAAAAGATTCTGGCTGTCGGTTATTGTTCATGGCTGAATGCTGAAGATGGAGGCTGAGAAATTTTTCATCCAGATCTTGGAGTTTGGTTTGGATGGCTGCAAGTGCTTCCTCCATGGTGTTTGCTCCTGCGCGGGTGACAACCATAACCAGGAGTTTTTTTTTTTGGGTTGACTGGGTAGAAAAACAAAAACAAAAACTGCTTCAGTAAAGGAAAATCTAGATTTGGGAAAAAATCTGAAGGGTAATTGGGGTTTGACTAGGTTTTGGACACTGTCGAAGAGACAAGGAAGCAGAAAATGAGGATTTCAGAAGCGGGGTGAAAGGATGGGAAAATTTGGCAAAGGGAGACAAAGAAGTAGAATTCGGAAAGGAACTCTGTGGTCAAATTTGAAGGTGATTGGGTGAAATCTGAGGAAGTTATGGCAAACCCTAAAAATAGACAAATGTGGGATTTCGGGCTTTGGGAAGGGGAATTGGGGAGAGGGTCCTCAGGAATGAAAGATGCAGAATGGGATGACAGGGGTTCCCCGAAAATTTCAAGGGAAACAAAGTGAAAACAAGGGATATATGGAGAAAATACTGGTTTTTTTTTTTTTTTTCCAGACTGGAGCGGCTACGGCTCGGAAGGAATCTAGAATAGATAAATCTGCAATGGCCCAGAAGTGAGTGGAAATAGATGGATCTGAAATGGCACCGAATGGATTGAAAATGGCTGGATCTGGAACGACTTTCAGAATGGATCTGAACGGCTGGATCAATTGAAAATAGATATGGACCCCAGGTATGTACAGCTTCCTAACAGTTCAGGTGTTTCACTCGACCACCAATGATGTCTGACGACTTGCGTATTGGGGCAGTACCCCTCACTCCACGGCTCAAGTAAAACTGATAACCGCTTTTCCACAAACGATAGCTCTTGGTTTACCTCACGAGTGGGAACTAGTCAATCAGGTAGGGGTCGTTGCCCTTTTCACTGGCAGGTCCTCTCAATGGGCCAGCTACTTTGGGGTTCCTGTGGTACTCCTCACAATGAGTTTTAGGGCTTATGCCCAAGTACTTCCCATAGTTAAGCGGATAGAGATTATTCCCAAATCCGAAGCTGCAACAGATGTGAAAAAAAATTTGGCAGAAATTCCACCCAACGAGCCCAAGAAAGTGCTCTGATACCAGATGTGATGAACCTGCAATAATTAATTAATGCAAATACACGAGATATCAGAAATAATAGAACTCATAATCACTTTTATATTGATCACGTGCCACTTCGAGGGGGCAACCTCCTTTGAGCAAGCTCAATAAAATTAACTTCACTGTCCTTCAATGACCTCAACACACACTTATATACTAAGTCTATGCCCAATACTATGGGTCAAAACCATGGGACATATAATACTATGGGATGACTTACAAAGCATATGCGTCCAATACTATGGGTCAATACTATGGGCTAATATAAACTATGAATCAACAAATACTACGGGACAACTTACAAAGCATATGCGTCCATCAACAATATACTAACATAGTAAAGAGAAGGGTTGACACGGGTTCCTGACAATACTATTGGCTGTAGATCACCTTCTTGAGGTTTCCAGTGTAGACCCAGGTACTTCACGGTTCAAGGAACCAACAAAACCCCAATTCACCGACCCTTTCAGCAACAGGCTACACGCAGACTGAGGTCTCACCCGAGGTGAAGCGAGGGGGTGGTTGCAGAATCAAGTTTCCACAACCAAGTGATGCGATGGGGGGAAAGGCTAATAAGCATCGCAATGCCTTGTGGGTTGCACGGATAAATAACTGCATGAACCTTCTATTCCACGTCGGATACTTCAGCGCGGAACTGTGCTCGCACCTCCAATGACTATGCGATACAGGATACCTTTGCGTTACGACAATAAGCTATCAAGAGCTTTCCTCACAGCAACCTTCAATGACTCGGTGCATCAATGCGACTATGCATCCTTGCAACGGTGTCCAATTCTAACCACTCTACTTAGCATTCTTTATCCCTTTATTTCATTCAAGTTCTTATTAGTAAATTGTGGATGGTTTAATAACATACGTTACTGCGCACTCCAACGCTGCGCTTAAACTCAGTGTTCACTACTTGACCAATAGATAGATTCATACATTCCAATCGACAGATTCATACATGTTGAATACTCAACATTCCTCTGTGCATGCATTACTTAACATATTATTCCTATTCTCTGTGTTGAATACATATAAAAGCAATCACATAACAGAAGTTTCCAGCATTAAACATTCATACCAAGCAATTAAATAATCATAAACACACATTAGTCACACAACACAGAATTTAACGTGGTTCACCCCCCGGATGGAGGCTACATCCACAAGAACGGTTGTTAATATTTTTGTTAATGGGAAGGGTACAACCGTTCTTAGTGTGCGCACTCAGCTGCAGACTCTCTTCTCTCTCTCAGATAGGTCTCTGCGCACTCAGCTGCAGAGCCTTTACAATGGCTTTCCTAAGCTTAATATTGTACAATAATCAATACTTAACAAAATGAAGAGTAACCCTTCCCTTACAATATTGTGCCTCAATTATAGATCATGCCCGTAGGTCATGTCTTTACAATCATTAGGACGAAACCCTAAGGTTTCCAAAACTGTCATGGCTAACTACCACCCTAGTTGTTGCTGTCGACAACCTACTCCAACTAGGCCACTCGTGGCTCACACACTCTTCTGACAGCCTGCTCCAGCTGGGTCACTCGTGGCTCACATGCTCTTCTGACAGCCTACTCCAGCTAGGCCACTCATGGCTCACACGCTCTTCTGACAACCACAGTCCTCCAAACGGTTACAACTGCATCATGGCATATCCCTTTCCACTCCTTTGCCTACCTGTCACCATCGGCGTCATGGCCTATCTTCTCAACTGCTTGCCGCCACACGTTCGAATAAGTCACTTTCATCTCTCATCCACCTGTTCCTTACCCAAACTAGGTCATATCCTCGTCTAAACTTTACCCATGTTCTGCCCAAAAATAGCTCACGCGCTACCATGTGCATCATCCTACTACGCGACCATGCCTTAGTCATTTCCATCTCACGACATGCAAAACCTCAAAATTGTTCATCGCATGTCACCGCGCACAATGCGCTTTCACCAAAACTGCTTTCTCTTCCTGTGGTAGTGCGCAATGTGCAATTATCAAAATTGCCTTTTCTTCCTGCTGCAGCACGCTATGCGTCCTTTTCCATACTTATATATTTTTCCAACCCATTTGGGCCCAGCCCAACACATACCTCTGCATGATCCACAGTAAATCATCCACAGCCGGCTCGGGAACAGCTAACATCAACCTACTCAAGTTCTCGTAAACATCCTCCATCTCCATGGCGGAAGGATGAGTGGCGGTGGGCACGGCTGCTACCTCTCCTCTCCTCGCGAGGAGAGAAACTCCCACTAGTCGCACAAGTCCCACATCTGCACACACATGTTAACTCGTCAACACTATAATAAAAAAAATCATAAATACACAAAACTAAAAGTACAAGGGTTTTTTTTCTTACCTATATCTCCCCATACTGCTCCCTCGGGTAGTACCAAGTCTAGGTCATCTCTGTAATCTGTACCACTGTATGGGTAGTCCTCTACCATGAGCAACTGGTCCTCTAGCCAAGTGAAGAACTCAGGACCATATCTAATGATGGGGCCCCCACCATCGTGGGCCATCACCTCAGTCCATCTGGCCATGTGAGTATCCTTAGGATCCCTATCATCCAATGGTACCTACGGGCGCAAGAGGGGAACCCGTTCCAATACAAACGAGATAACTATTGATTCATATTTGAACTGTTTGAGCTCTCCACGTCGACACTTGGTCAGTTGAACTCGAATGTTCGCAAGGATTCCCTCGCACCAGTTGAAGATATTCGGATACATACAGTCCTCTGCATATAGTATCTGAGACCTGGTAGCTAAGTGAGGAGCTTGGCTCCCTGCTATCCTCATGATGGTAAAAAGTATGGCACGTGTTAACACCCAAAAAGTGCTCACTATCTCATTTGCTTATTCACAGGACCCATTTATCCACTTTTCCACCATTTGAGCCTCTAAAGCCATCAAAAGGTCACCAAAAGACCATAATACACCCATTTTTCCCCTCAAAATGAATATTTTTCCTCAAAAAGCATAAAAAACCCTCAAAAAGGGTCCATAATTCCCAAAAAAATATTAAAAAGGGAATAAAAATATTCAAAATATTCAAAAAAGGAAAAAGGAAGGAAAAGGTACCTAAACCATGTTGGTCAATACCATTGGTTTCCTCAAAACCATAATGGTATTCCCCACCACCAAAAACTATAAAAAGTTGATAGGGGCTCCTCACTTTCCATCCATCCATCATCCTATCCTCATGCTGTCAAAATCTCTCATGAGACTTTTGGCCATTTTCAGCATCTTGGAGAAGAGACCTTTGGAGCTTGGAGCTACTCACCTTGGGAGTTGCTCAACACAAATCCTCCCCATTTGAGGTATCTTAATACAAAATACTTATTCTTTTATTTCTTGTTCTTGAATCGTTTAAAAAAAAATTATTTGTTATATGCACATGCTAGTTTAGATTTAGATTTCATTTATAAATGTTTTTGCTTTCAATATTGAAACTGCTATCACATTGTTGATAGGTGCCCATTGCACAAAGCTTGGTTGCAAAACCAAGCCAACAGTTTTTGGCGACTCCGCTGGCTTCGAATTCTTAGATCTCAGTTTTTTGCTTTAGATCTTAGTTTTTGTTAGTTTTAATCATTTTAATTCATAGATCTGACATCCTAGACAGCAGATCCATTGCTGTTCTAGATCTTGGCCCTTTCTATTGTCATTAACAGCCTGAAATTTCCATTTTTGGGTTCGTTTCTCGGCGTTGCACCTACATCGTTCGTCTCCACAATTAGACCCGGATTATACTCAGAATTACCTATGACTTCCACATTCCAATCCATCCCACCCCCTTTGAATATAACCAAGATATCTTATTTGTGCACCCTCTCACAGAACACACAGGTACCAAACCAACAGCCCCCTTTACTCCCGCAACCACCCTCAGTGCCAACTCATGTAGGAGCCACACCAATTCATACTATCCCATTCTTATTTCCCCCTTTAGGAACCATCAGCACACCAGTCATGGCTACACTTAATCTCCCAAGATTAACATTAGGACTACCAGTGTGGTACCTACCTACCCCAACCTCTCCTCCGACATCGAATGTCATTTTACAACCGATGCAACCCATAAATACTTCTAACCATCCACCCCCTGGTGTAGCAAACATCCAGAATCGACCACCTCCAACAGTGGCCACCGCATCAACATCCAATTATACTCCCCCACCACTTCAAAACATTGGGGGTAGAGGTCCACAAACCTACACCACTAGACCCACAACTCGCACCCCCCCAACGACCCCCAAGTTGGCAAAGAATCCCCCAACAAACCGCATACCCCCCAAGTGCTCTTTATGCGACGACATAGGCCATGCCACCCATCAATGTCCACAGTTACCAGCACTTCAAGAACACATGAAAATGTTGGATGACGACACCAACGTTCCAGTAGTCAAACTAGAACTCCCCCCTCAACCTCGTGATAAATCATTGCGAACAAACCATCCTTGTGCAATATGCGGAATCTATGGCCATTATTCACATCACTGCCCCAATCTCCCAAATTACAGAGCAGCACTGTATGAGTTGAATAACTTCGACCTAGAGATATCCCCTCTTCTCATTGAGGAAATTCATCCCCCACCATCTTCCTCCTCGGAAGAAATTAACACCATTTACATGATTTCCACTGAATACCCCTCTGTCCAGTCGGCCCCTTCCATTGATCCCTTTGACACACATGTTCAACTCTTTCAAATCGACGAGGAAACCACGTGTCCACAACATGGGGGCAGGCCCAAAACCTTGCCTACTCATCATCATCGTGATTCTCATCGGAGATATTGGGGGCATCCACCCCACAAGGGGAATCCCCCATCATCATATCATCACTTTAGTATGCCACCACGGCCCATAGCCTCATGGTACACCCCCCCTCCAATAGTTGGTCAATGCCCTCTTGAACCCTCTCTAAGACAGCATCTGCACCGCATTGACACCTCTAAGTTCGGGGGCATAATAGATTACCTCGAACCTGGGATAGGGAGCATGATCAATCATTTTGACCCTACCCCATCACCTCTATCTCAACACCTTAATGAGCCCATCGTTCAAACCAACACATATGTGATCCACAATCACAAACCCCATGCACATCATATGGGGGCAGGTCATTAACCCTGCTCACTTTTTCACATTCGTGATCTCAACCATTTTTGAGGTCACGTGTCACTTGTATATTTGAGTTGATTTGATACACATAGTATTTCGCCCCCGCGGGTCATCATTTCCCCCCACCACTACATCCTTGGCTTGGTGGGGTCACCTTCATTTATAGCCATTTTTTAACTTAGTTATTTTCTTTGACCATTCCGGAGTCCTTATGACCTCCATTTTTCGCACCATTTGCATCGCAGGATTCATATTTCCATGCCCGGGATGATGCTTGAGACCATTTCTCGCTCTCACACCCATAATTTTTGGGCATTTTTTCAAAATGCCACTTATTTCCTTGGTTTGTGTGCCACATCGACCATCCTCCATTTTTTACGAGTCTCATATCGCCGGATTCAGTTTTCTGCACTCGTGATGATGCTTGAGATCATTTCTCGCTCTCACCTCCATATTTTTTGGGCATTTTTCCCATGCCCCCTCGTCACCTCGGTTTGCATGCCACATCAGCCGTCATCCATTTTTTGACAAGTTTGATATCGTCGGATTCAGTTTTCCGTGCTCGTGATGATGCTTGAGATCATTTCTCGCTCTCATCCCATAATTTTTGGGCATTTTTTCAAAATGCCACTCATCACCTCGGTATGCGTGCCACATTGGTCGTTGCCCCTTTTTTACAATCTTTATGTCACCGGATTCAGTATTCCGCACTCATGACGATGCTTGAGACCTTTTCTCGTTCTCATCAATCCCTTTTTGTTCAGTATAGTTTTACCCCTTTTTTGGGCCAAGCAATCCCTTTTACGAAAAAGGCACTTAGGGAGTTTCTGTTAAGCTCTTTTCTGACTCCTAAAATAATGAAAAGATCATCGAGCAACCTTGCTTCCTTTCATGCTCGCTAAACGTATATGAAAGGGAGTCTACATGGTATAAGTTTACCCCTTTTCTGGACCTTGTAGACTAATTACGAAAAAGGAATACTCTAGTCACATCGGCTAGAAGAGTTCTCCATTTGCATCATTTTATGCTTTTTCGGGCCTTGGAGACTAACTTACGAAAAAGAATACCAATGGAGTCCACTCACTACTTTCAAACTCTCTAAACATGAAAGCGACCATGAGCAATCACCTTCCTGGGCTCGTAAAAACCCACAAGACGGTACTCACAACCACTGCAGAGTCTTCTTATCATTTTTTCAGACTCCTTAAAAATGAGAGCACCCATGAGCACGAACAGTCCTAGGCTCACAAAATCCACAGGACAATACCATTTCAGAGCACACTTTTATCCCTTCTTGGAGCTCATTAAAACTTCAAAGAAGGACCCAATGGTGCTTCTTGGCGCCACAACAGATCACGTCTACTCATATGGCAGCTTCCCCATTTTGGTCTCCTTTGTTCAGAGTATTCTACAGTATGTCACCCTGAGAATCCCACGACAGCACCCATCAGCTTGACCCCCCCAGCGTCAATACATACCCTTCAGTCCCTAAGAACTATGATCCCCACACCTACAATTCAGTTCCCTATGCTGCCAGGTCAACCATGTCATCATGCTCTGAGCAAAGGAAGTTTGAGTCCACCCACTCTATGCCCCCAGTTATTTCCCATCCCCACAGTATGTCAGTCCTACCATCAGTCCTACCACACTTCAGTTCTACACCTTGTGCTCCTATCAACGAAACACAATTTCCTTGTTAATTGTTGGTCTCCCTCTGTCGACGACCACCAAATTTATTCCAGAGGATAGACCTAGAGGTCCCTATGTCTTGGACTCATCACCATTTATGATGAGTGCCTACAAATCATTTCGAGAAGAGTCCTCAGTACCTCTCCAAATGGTTGTTTCTCACATGCTTGACTTCAACACCTTGATCACATCATTGAGACTCGCACATGGTATTGGTCCTTTCAGTTATTGGTTGAAGACCCCGGATACCACCTGACTCTTCCACATTTGAGAGTCTACCTATGGAAACAACCAGTTACATTTTTTCTATAGATATCCGGGTTGCGCATGGTGACAGTATTCAGATGTACCCCAGTTTTATACTCCCTCGAGTATACAGTTACATATACTCCTCAGAGTTGACTCAGAGTCATTGAGTCCCTACAGATGTTGGACACCTTCAAGATTCAGCAGTTCATCAACCCTTCTGAGACCTTGTTCAGAATGGTTGTTGCTTTATTCCAATGTATTAGTTATTGAGATCAGTGATGTTATGATCATGAGTACATCCCAAAATAGTGTCCCCTTTGGACCATCATGATGTACCAGCAGATTTTTTATGTATTATTCAGGTCCCCCTTCTTGGGACTAATTGTTATGTATATGTCTTGATACGATCATGGGTATGCCCGCCTCGTCCATTATCAGAGATTATTCCTCATTCATATTGAGGCCATGTAATATTGTTTGTTTTGCAGCTTCCAAGGACCGTGGATCCAGTCTCCAACTGGTCTCTTCTCTTCCCCAAACCCCAGGAAAAAGACAAAAGAACTATGATGTCTATTGGCCATACGATGAGCTCCTGCCCTCACACATCAGGGGGCAATCTGTTAACACCCAAAAAGTGCTCACTAGCTCATTTCCTTATTCACATGACCCATTTGTCCACTTTTCCACCATTTGACCCTCTAAAGCCATCAAAAGGTCACCAAAAGACCATAATACACCCATTTTTCCCCTCAAAATGAACATTTTTCCTCAAAAAGCATAAAAAACCCTCAAAAAGGGTCCAGAATTCCCAAAAATATTAAAAAGGGAATAAAAATATTCAAAATATTCAAAAAAGGAAAAAAGAGGGAAAAGGTACCTAAACCATGTTGGTCAATACCATTGGTTTCCTCAAAACCATAATGGTATTCCCCACCACCAAAAACTATAAAAAGGTGGTAGGGGCTCCTCACTTTCCATCCATCCATCATCCTATCCTCACGTTGTCAAAATCTCTCATGAGACTTTTGGCCATTTTCAGCATCTTGGAGAAGAGACCTTTGGAGCTTGGAGCTACTCACCTTGGGAGTTTCTCAACACAAATCCTCACCATTTGAGGTATCTTAATACAAAATACTTATTCTTTGATTTCTTGTTCTTGAATCGTTTTTAAAAAATTTATTTGTTATATGCACATGCTAGTTTAGATTTAGATTTCATTTATAATTGTTTTTGCTTTCAATATTGAAACTGCTATCACATTGTTGATAGGTGCCCATTGCACAAAGCTTGGTTGCAAAACCAAGCCAATAGCACGCAGCGGACGTTCCCGTACTTCTTTGATGGGAATATTCCCACTAGAAGCACGGGTATGAGCAGTACAATGTTGTAGGATCATGTCATCCATGGTCCGATCACTTCCCCGTGATCCAGTGAGAGCTACATTGTCCGCCCTCTGGGACAATCCAGTCAAAAAGTAGATTTCTTTGACATCCATAGTGAGTATGTGCTCACCGATCACAAAATATTGTTGAGCCACATCCCAACATCGAAGCATATGTGTCAGCAATGGGATTTGGGCCCTCATTCCCTGGATCTGGAAGAACTTTAGGAGACCATAGTTCCTCAGTGATTCTACACATAATGGGTCACTTGCATCTTGCACATCATCTACCTCATGTTCTTGCTCACGCCAATCTAAGACCATGTTGGCTGCTACTAACCTACCAAAAGGGGAATTTTAACACCATTAGTACTCACTTCAACCACTAAAAGTTCACCTTTTGGGCAAGTTTTGTGTTTGGGGTTGGATGTTTCCACCGTCGCACCTTGTCATTCCTAGCTTTGCAGGATTTGCGACGACTAGGGTTCGTCGCAGTTCCCGTAAGGGAAACCTGCGACGACCCGAGGACGTAATAGCCCTCCACAAACCAACTCAAAACCCAAAAAAATGAACTAAAATAAAAAAATGTAAACCACTGGAAATGTGTTGGATGAATTTTAGAGTTACCTGCTCCGAACGACTTGTGAAATGGTTTCCCGCAACTCCCGAAATCGACAAGTGAATTTTTGGCTCCAAATGACACTTCTTCTCCCCAATTTGGCAAATGAACAATGGTAACTATATTTGGCCATTTTTTTCTATTTATAAATAAAAAGGAATATTATTTTTCAAATATTTGATGCTTTTAGTTCATTTTCTATAGTTTGAATCATTTTTTATTGCATTTGAATGTCTAGTTGACTATTTGACCTAGTTTTCAAGTGTGCAGGAGTCATTAAGTGTCCTTTTTATGTCGTTTTCGCATTGGGATGATCATCTCAGGTATGAACTACCCCTTGAATGTTTTTGTCATTATTTTCCATACGTTAGATTGTAATTATTTAATGGTGATAAGCTTACTCTTTGTTCTTTCTCGTGCTCTTAAAACCATGAGAATAAGTTACCGAGTTACGATTTATCACTTTTTAGGGCTCGTTAAACTCCTACAGAAAAGGACCCCCCCCGGAGTCTATCTTTAAGCTCTTTTCAGGCTCTCGAAATATGAAAATATTGCCAAGCAAACTTGTCACATTCATGCTTGTTAAAGTATTTGAATGGTCGTCTCCCTGGTGATAGTTTACCCCTTTTTCGGACCAAGGGGCACTACTTACGAAAAAGGTATACTCCAGCCGATCATGACTGGAAGAGTCCTCTCCCGCATTGTTTTACCCTTTTTCGGGCGATGAGGCTAACTTTACAAAAAAGGACCGTTGGATTCTTCTTTATATCTTTTCACTCTCTAAACATGAAATGACAACCGATTTTACCTTCTATGGACTCGTTAAATTCTACATTGAACGACCTGTCATGGGATGAACCCCTCCTATCCAAGGTTTGGAAAATATTTGGGATTGGACTCATCTATGAGATGAGCTATACCGAGCATCTGGTTACCCTCATAAAGCTCGTAAAAAACACATGAGGCACTCATCGTTCATGATGGGGGAAAAGGAAAGCTTTTATGTTACACCATTTATCAGAAGTAGTACCTAGTCATTTCTTGAATATGGCACTCATTTGCATTTGCATATTGTACTTGGATCATCCATTTGTCTTCGATTCTTACCTAATTCATGAGTCTAGTCACTCCTTTGAGTCATTCAAAGAACGCTTCCATCATCAGTTGCATTTAGAAGTTGGTGTCGTACTCGTCATGTCAATACTTCCAAGTCATGCCATGCCCATGTTCAAGAATACATTATCTGCAGTCAGTACGCCTTCCACCATGTCGGTCTACTCTGAGTCAGTCTTTCGTGTTACTATACAATCCGATCAGCTCTACACATCCTTCATCATGTTTCGTGTCGATGATGGGGGATTCATCATGGCCCTCATTCGACAGATTCATCCTTGTCGAGTTCAACACATCATCCGAGGATTGAATCTAGAAACCAAACAAGTACCTTGGCCCTGCATGCCTCAATGGCAGGCCACCTCGCTTTCAACATGAGTTTACATCATTGACTCTTGATCGAAATATTTCATCTTGTGTTCGACTTCAACTTATTTACTCACGCTTGATGATATTTGCTGTGATACCTTGGGAATCATTGACATCAATGGTGATTCCCCTCGCACTTGTTAACGATATACATCAATGACAGGTAATCGGATGGTTTCTACCATGCTCGACGTCAGGAAATTTGTAATCACATGGATAGATTCGTATCAGTGCGGGTCCAACTTGAATACCCTGGGGAGTCATGTTTTTCCCAAGTTGCAATGGAGATTGTATTGAGTCATATCACACGGATCCACATTTGTATTGGTCGTGGCTGTGTTATCATCTCATCATGGATCTACGCATGTGTCTAGTAGCCATGATTGTGTTCAGTCGGTCAATACTACCATGGATCTGCATTGTATTGGTCGGAAGCCATATTGTATGTCATATGAGACTGTGTACTCAGAGTCAGTTGTACTGTAGCAGCGTCCTTCATCCGACAAGCCATTGCCATTCCTTCTGTCAAAGCATTTTGACTTGTCCAATTTCAACAGCTTCATGATTTGGGGGGCATTCTTTTAAACCTAAATATTACCATCATAAGACTCAGTGTATACATCCCTGAAGTTTCCTTGACTAATTCATTGACCTAGAAGAGATACATACTCATTCATACTAGGTTTTGAGAGGTCATCGTAGGTTTCCCTCATGCAACCTGCAACGTCGCAGCTTGCTCTCTTGCAGGGTGCGAAGATGTCAGTTAATGGATAAAAATAGTTCCTTCGAGCCCATTCTCGAAGCTAGTTGACATGGATCCCTATCCCTAACCTTTTGGGAGAGCTGGCACTCTGTTCCTAACCTCTTGGAAGGATCCCCTATCTATCTCCTACCATATCTCAACCTAACCTATCCACTTAGTCCTATATAAATGAAGCTCTATCCCACTCCAAAGAGAGGAAGTCTATAGTGTCTACATGCTATTGAAATCATCTTAGAGAGATCTCTACTCATCCATTGAGAGACTCACACTTCCTTGGAAGGATATGGCATTGGCTTGGATGGAGAAGGATTACTTCGTTAAGCTCTAGTTGTAGTCATTCTCTTCTATGTACTTTCCCTATTTTTACAGTAATATAAACGCTTTCCACCAATATTGTTGTGTTGATGATATTGTGTAGTTTACCTGCTTAACTGTTTACTTAGATCTATTATGATTTAGATGATTTTTACTTGTTCGTCTTATTCTATGTGTCTTGGCAGGTATTGCAGCTGAGATCTGACGACCGCGAGGCGTGGAACAACATCTAGGAGAAAGGACTACAAACTTAAGGTAAGACATCTGATTACTTGGTGCTTAACTAGATCTAGTAAAGTGGTTTATGTT
The DNA here is from genome assembly GCA_027924585.1 of Larix kaempferi. NCBI lineage: Eukaryota > Viridiplantae > Streptophyta > Pinopsida > Pinales > Pinaceae > Larix > Larix kaempferi. The sequence goes on from BSBM01000025.1 coordinate 20,293,767, forward strand.
ATGTTCTATTTGTTCTAGACTCACATTGAGATAGGGAGATCTGACTCGCGTCCACTTGAGTGGATTGTCCGTCAAACAGTCCAAGAAGCAAAGATATCTTCGTTTAAAATATGCACTTTTTCAGGAATTTTCTGCGCAGACGGAAATATTGCATAGATTATATATTTTCACTAGGTGATCAGATTTCAACCAAATCAGTGCCATCGGAAAGGAAAATTTCAGGATTTTGATTTGACATATTATATTCCATACTTCTGGTCAATAGATTGTACGCTATAGCTGTTACAAAATCCATCACCAAATCCTTAAAAGAACACACATGGAAAACTCAAATCTACAATTCGACTTAGATATGATTCATATCTGAGAGATTCAAGAGATGTAACTGTCGAAATCAATAGAGGAGATAAAAATGAATGAAAACGAGTTCCTAGATTTGAAAAAGGACAAGGTAAACTCAAGATATGAGGAAAAAATCAAACAGATTCGTCCCTAATATGGTCGCCAATTCTGTTATGGAGAAAATGCCTCCTACATATAGGTGAGACCTCCGTTGGGTGTGCCCAATACCCAAGACAGACAATAGGGGTAGAGATCAATAATTTCCCTCTAGATCTTAACCCTTTTACAATATGCATGTAATAGAAAAGATAATGATTCAAGTGTACCTTATTTATGAAGGTTTCCCTTCATATGATCCTGGATGGTGTAGTTCCTAGAGATCCTTTGCTCCAGCTTCTAAACACCCGCTATTTGCAAACAAAGAGACAAAAGACACTTTCCTCAAATCTTTTCAATAATATAGAATGCCTAAAAGTATAGATCTAATTTAATTAATTCAATATATAACAAGATCCAATATTAATAGTGCATAATATGGAAATAACACACTGAATATGGGGGGAAACCATCAATGTTCATATAAATGAAATGGATATCAATACATCAAAGAAGCTTTACCTTGATTCATGATGAGAGATCTCCTTGACTCCTTGACCCAAACTCCTAATAACCTCAATCACCAAAGATTGGGCTCTCTCAATGATGATCACACAAGGAAGGAAGTGGTTGTCTCTTAAAATTGGATAGCATTTACTTACATTCTCTCCCCAAATCTTCCTTTCTCCCTTGGAATACCTTCATTATATAGGTGGATGATGAAGGTAGACGGGATGAATGTGTTAAATTTTTAGAATTTACTTCAATCTGATCTAGGATCTTAACTGAGAGAACAACATGTACAGCAAATCTACAGCATAACAATCATGGACACAATAATGCAAGCACACAAGAGACACAGATTTTACTTGGGGAAAACCATAAAGGTGAAAAAACCCAATAACTTCCTCAGAGATAGATAGAGAAATGATACAACTAGAATACAAGAGATAGTCTTCTCCTAGCAGCAGAGCCTCCTCCTCCACAAGTGCGCCACTCTCCCAAGTGTGAGTGAGAAAATAGAATGTGTAAAATGAGAGAGACACACTCTCTATTTATACACTAACTTGACTTGACCTTTACTCAACTAGGTCGGCCTCAACTTAACCACTTAACATAATGCTAACTGGGCCGACCCCCACTAGGGTGGTCTAATAACCCTTTGACCCACATGGCCAACCCCCAATAGGGTGGTCTAATAACCCTTTGACCCACATGACTTATACAGGGCCGGCCTCAACAAGGTGGTCTAATAACCCATCAAGTATAAGTTACAACACTTTCAATATAAATGACGACACTTCCGTATAGAGGAATAATAACATCTCTATAGGAATAAAACCACTTCCGTATAGAGGAATAATAACATCTATATAGGAATACAATATACATATATGTGAAATACATTTAGAAGTTACATAAACATCAACACTCCCTCTTAACTAGGAAGGTATTTCTCGACATAGGTCTTCTAGCACAAGTCATCTTCTCTGGATCATCGTCACTGGATAATCGTCATCGAGTCATCATCATCATCACTACTGCTGCTATCTCAATCAATCTCTAAATCTACTCGTCATAGGAAGTTCTACAGAGCCAGTCCTTTTTCATACTGGATGTAGGCCCACCACCTGCAGGTCTTCATCATCATTGGCCATACTGTGGAATCCTCGGGACTTATTACGTGCGTCACAAAACTTGGCTGTAGCATCCTAGGCTATTACGAGCACATAGCTCTACCTATCGGATCTCCTAGGAGCACATTACATGTGACCCATCACAAAACCTGGCTGAAGCATCCCAGGCTGTTACGAGCACACAGCTCTACCTGTTAGATCTCCTAGGAGCACATTACATGTGATCTCACCACAAAACCTGGTTGAAGCATCCCAGGCTGTTACGAGCACACAGCTCTACATGGAGGATCTCCCAGGAGCACATTACATGTGGTCCACCACAAAACCTGGCTGAAGCATCTAAGTCCTTTTTCATCCTGTCTAGATCTCCCAAGAGCAAATTACATGTGGTCATGGCAAAACCTGGCTGAAGCATTTGAGGCCTTTTTCATCCTATCCAGATCTCCCAGGAGCAAATTACATGCCATAAGACAAAACCTCGCAAGATCATCTCAGGATGTTATGGGTACACAACTCCGACCTGAAATCTCCAGGGCACAAATTACATGTCCTCCCAGAGCAATGTCTCGAAAGAGCATCCTAGGCTGTTACAGGTACACAACTCTAACCTATAGGATCTCCCAGACATGCTCATCTGCACAACCTGATCCACGGCTACAAAGTATCATCCTGATACTCATCATACACCATCCTGATGTACACATGATCATCCTGATCATCATCACTGCAACATCCTGCTGCATGTCATCTGGAGCAACATCCTGAAGCTCGTCATCTATGATCATCCTGATCATACACTGCATCCACCTGATTCATACCAAGTATCTACCTGATACATATCATCATACATGATCTACCTGATCATACAATGTATCCACCTGATACATACATAGATACATGATCCACACAATGTATCCACCTGATACATATCAACATACATGATCTCAGTATCCACCTAATACATATACAGATACATGGTCCAAGCATCCAACATGATGCATATACAAAATACATACAAATGATCCAACTGATCATATCTAGCATCCAACATGATGCATACATACATAAATGATCCAACTTATCATAACAAGCATCCAACATGATGCAATGATCCAACTGATCATAACAAGCATCCAACATGATGCATATACATATACAGAGTAGTAACTGGAGCATCGTCCTGATGCTCATCATCCATGATCCTCTTGATCATCATAGCATCGTCCTCTTCAGATCATCTCATCGTCCACAAAGCACAGCCCAGATGCACATCATCCATCACTTACACCACCGACATGGGAGAACACATCTACCACCATTCAGGGAAGGCTCCAGCCCTTACTTTTTCACTATGGGAGAACACATCTACCACCATGTGAAAAATGGATCAGCAATTACATCATGACCAAGGGAGAACACATCAACCATTTCAGAAAACCTCATGTGCATCTGCATCTTCCGGACTCATCACTTCCCTTTGGAAGGAACCTCGATCTGAAGTGCACCAAGCCTCTCTCTGAAGTACTCAAACTACACTCTGTCCAACGGCTTGGTCAATACATCTGCAACCTACTCATCCATCACATCATACTCTGCTTCAGCTATACTCAGTGCTACACAAGATTGCTTCATGCTAAACCAAGAGATCACACCTGATCCCATACTGAAGCAACACCCAGATATGCTCTTCCTATCTACAGCACTACTAGACCAATCCAAATCAACATAACCCTGCAGGTTAAACTTTTGATTCGCTTCATACTTGAGCCCATAATTCACTGTACCCTTCAGGTACCTCAGAACATGCTTTACAGCAACCAGGTGAACACTCCTCAGATCCGTCAGGAACTGGCTCAATGTGTTCACCGCAAAGCAAATATCTGGTCTCGTGTTCGTCAGGTACATCAAGGACCCAATCATCTGACGATACATAGTGACATCAACCGGTTCAGATGAAGCATCACACAGAAGCTTCAGGTTCGATGCCATATCCTCGCAGTTCATCATCCTGAACCTCTTCAGGATCTCTACTACATACTTCCCTTGTCCAAGGAATATTCCATTTGCACTCTACCACACCTCCATACCAAGAAAGTAGTGCATCATACCCAAGTTCTTCATCTCTAACTCGGTAGCAATCTTCCGCTGCGTGTTGGAAATCAATCCATCCTCACTTGTAACAAACAAGTCATCCACATACACTTCTTCTTCAACTACACCACTCAAGAAAGCTGTCTTGAAATCCATCTGGTGTATCTTCCACTTCATCACTGCAGCCAAAGCAAGTACTGATCTAATGGAAGTGTATCTAGCTACAAGAGAAAAAGTCTCTATGCTACCACCTGCAGCATGCTTTGATCTTGTATATCCTCTTGGAAGTCACTACAGACTACCCTTCAGGTCTTGGGACTGCATCCCAAACATCTTCATTGTCTACTGGTACTCCTCGATCATGGCATTCTTCCCAAATCCTGGGAACTTCAATATCTTCAATATTTTCAATAGATAACTTTGTTGCTTGAACAAATGTTGTAGTCCTTCTTTTGTAGGTGATGTTATACGATCTTTCCTACACAACAAGTTAAATTGCATGATTAGAAAACATCTTATAGTTTTTAGAACAAATTCTTACACATAAAGAAATATGTCATACAGTCATGCAATTATCTTAGCCAATGCTTCAATACAACATTTATCCATATTCCGTAACTTTCTAGATGCCTTCCAATCTCTACCAGAACATTGTTAAGAGTGTGCAGAACTCCTAACATGTCAGCAAAGAGGTTTCATTCTAGATAAGTAGCAATGGAATGTTGTACAGTTCCATAGGCCACTTACCCATGTATATTAGTAGTATACTGTTCATCAATGCAACTATTCTAATATGCATAATACACAACCTAATTCTAGGAACATAAGAATATACATCATTGAATAACATTATGTAAGAAATGACAATTCAAATACTTATCTTTGTTTGGTTGCTGGGTGGACTCCCTCTAAATATTTGCAACTCCATTCTGATGTGGATTATGAGAAGTGGTCAACTCCCTCTGAATATCTGCATCCTTGCAGAAACTACTGAAGTGTGCTACTTTGTTTTCTTGCAGGAACAACTGGAGTGTGCTCCCTCTTGAACTTTGCTTCCTGGATTACCTGTCCTTGAACTTACATCCATCCTTAATCATTATGCATGCTTATTAGTATCATCATTGTGTTATCCTTGAGGTCTCATACATAATCACACATTTATTAGTATAATCTTAATACTATCAAAACACAATAATCTTAAACATGTATATTCATGATCATTCACAGATAATAAACATTAGTATTCAAGGTTTCAGGGAAGTCTTCTTTTACTCATGCATATTCTTATTTGATCATAGGACTCTTCTGATTAGTTAAATCATCAATGCATAAACCCGTGATTACTCAAACCTATACCTTCATGATTCTTCTGGTTAGTCATATCATCAATTATGGTAAGAAACATAATATGCATACAACCATGACTATTCAAACCTATGACTTCATGAATAATCATTATCAACAACACAACAGTATAAGATCCTAACACAAGGTAGGATTCTATCTTGATATAGAAAAAACATACATGGATTAGGATGCTAGCTAGTTATGTCTAACATACCTGCATAATGTCTTCTGGTTCTCTTCAATGACTTGTGCTAGTAACCTGCATGTCTCATAAGTTATCCATTGTAGGACCAAGTTATACATACCTCGTAAGTAGATCTTCTAAAAGATCCATGACAATGGATGAATCTTTGTCATCATGATCATATGTTCTTGAACCAGAACATGATTTGTCTTTCTTGGTGTACCTTTCATGTTAGTGGACAACATAAACCTCATACAACACCATAATGCATTAGTACAATCATAAGTGTCAACACCCTAATGAATGCATTCATAATTTTGTTAAGGTGATACGACAAGTCTAAAATCAAGATTGTTCTAACCATAATAACATGAAGACAAACATATCATAAACTTAATCATGAAAAAATCTCGAAACATACCTGGATAAGTCATACCTATCGAGATTGCTTGTAATCTTCTTATGTAAGGCCTTAGCCTCATCTCCCTCTGAAACAGGGACTTCTTCACTTATGCAGGTCACCAATCCATCTTCTTCTAGGATTAACCCAATCCACTTGATTTGAAGAACTGGATCTGGAGCTAGATTAGGGTTTGTTAGAGAAACCCCAAAAATTCAAACTTTGAATTTCAAACTTCCGAAAGGATAGAAATATGTGCCTTAATGAGCTAATCAAGCTGGTATGTTCATAATTTTAAAACTGCAAAGTTTCACTCCTCAATTTTGCCTTTGAAACTTCCGGATTCACTAGACATGACCCTGAACTGGGGTTTGATGAAGCCCACTCTTCTGCCCAATCAAAAGGTTTGATCCAAATCTCTAAGCTTCTATTTTTCTGAGGAGCTTCCAGCCGTGGTCACAGATTTCAAAAATTTCCATTTTTACAGAAGCCCTAATTTTCCATCTTTCCGATCAAAGTCCCGAACTGGGGTTTGATCAAGCCTGGCCTTCTTCCCTACCAAAAATTATGGTATTGGTCTCTAAATTTCTATTTTGATGAGTAGCATTCATCCGTAGTCTCCGATTACAAAAATTCCAACTTTCTCTGAAACCCTAGATTCCGGAAGCCATGAATGAAGGTGCTCAAAAATAATTATGTTATGACAGAAATATGTACCTGATTGTTTCTAGTGTAAATCCAAACTTTTCGATCCAAAGGGTCTAAAAAACATTTTTGAGATAGCTTGGCTTGTCATCTTTCCATCCCAATAGGTCTGACCTCAATTGGATTCTCTTAGAGAGAGTTATGCCCAGTGTCGCAACGTGACCAGTTTATGGGATAATACAGGAGAGCAAACTTGTACGGTATTCCACATGTCACTGGTACAACTTCGGCCTCTAAAAAATTTTCCTGAGATAGTACAGTCTATGTACTACTTGTCACTTTTTACAAAATTTCATTTGGAGCTTCCTAGACCAAGTTATGACCTTTTTCCCATGGTCACCTGATTTTGACTCAGATCTGGAAGAGGCAGAAACCCTATATTGTATAGATCATAAATCACAAAATACAATGAATTAGACATTTTCCTTTGGACACAAGGTACATGGGAATCTGATCTTCGACCTGTAAAAGTTTCATATCCGAAAAATTTGCCAAAATGGATTTATATCGAAAGTGCTACGAAGACGGGTTTTTTTCTATTTCAAGCCCTAGCATCGTAAGTGCAACAAGTTTCATACATGCCATATCATGCCTTCTTTCAGGCTAGCTCTGATACCATGTTAAATTTTCAGAATTTACTTCAATCTGATCTAGGATCTTAACTGAGAGAATAGCATGTACAGCAAATCTACAGCATAACAATCATGGACACAATCATGCAAGCACACAAGAGACACATATTTTACTTGGGGAAAACCATAAAGGTGAAAAACCCCAATAACTTCCTCAGAGATAGATAGAGCAATGATACAACCAGAATACAAGAGATAGTCTTCTCCTAGCAGTAGAGCCTCCTCCTCCACAAGTGCGCCACTCTCCCAAGTGTGAGTGAGAGAATAGAATGTGTAAAATGAGAGAGACACACTCTCTATTTATACACTAACTTGACTTGACCTTTACTCAACTAGGTTGGCCTCAACTTAACCACTTAACATAATGCTGACTGGGCTGACCCCCACTAGGGTGGTCTAATAACCCTTTGACCCACATGGCCGACCCCCAATAGGGTGGTCTAATAACCCTTTGACCCACATGACTTATACAAGGTCGGCCCCAACAAGGTGGTCTAATAACCCATCAAGTATAAGTTACGACACTTACAATATAAATGACGACACTTTCGTATAGAGGAATAATAACATCTCTATAGGAATAAAACCACTTCCGTATAGAGGAATAATAACATCTATATAGGAATACAATATACATATATGTGAAATACATTCTGAAGTTACATATACATCAACAGAATGTGGACACCTAGGACTTAGCAATGTTAGCTCATAACATGTAGGATCCAACACATGAAGCTAATCTCCTCACAACTCACCAATGGTTCTAGAAGGTGTACTTTTCCAATGGAAAAAATAATAAAGCTTCTCAATAACTTAATAAACTATTATTATTATTGAATAATAATAAGACATGAGAAATAAAAGTATCTCAACAACTTAAAGTTGATAAAGGTTCCTAATGATCTCAAGGGGGTGGTAAATAATGATATAACACCCTTCTAATTTCCATCTATTCCAATCTCCTATGGAAGGATCCCAAATGGAAATATTTTTTAGGGTTCTCATTCCTCTCGATCTCAACGATTCCTTTAACTTAGAAACCTGATTGAGAACTTCAGCTGAAATTTGAACAACATAATTATCATTCCATAAATCAATGCTTTCACCATTCCCATCTTTCCAATTGAGGTGATTTATAATAAGAGAGGTTGAGGCCTTGCATAATCTCCATATACCATAACCTTTTCATATCCAATATTTTAGCTCTAGACAAATAATATTGAGCCGGAGAGAGATATTTGATTATGATATCTTGTTGCCACCAAGCATCCCCATCTCTGAGAATTCTCCAGACTAATTTAGCTCCCAAAGCTTGATTGAAGAGAGCAGGGTCACAAACCCCGATACCTTTGTTTTTCATAGAGTCATAAACCACATTCCAATTGACTAGGTGAAACTTTTTTTTGTTGGATTTACCTCCTTCCAATAGGAATATCCATAATAGCATTCCCATATGCGCTTGAATATGTTTAGGAGCCAGCAGACCAGAACATTGGTAGATAGGTAAAGAGGAAAGAATTGATTTTAAAAGAGTAATTCTACCTGCCAGATTTAACCATCTCGTGCCCCACAAAGATATTTCTTTTTTAATTTTTGAAGAATGGATGGGACCAATCAAAATTGTGAGACCTGAATATTTGAAGGATTTCCAATCTGAAATGAACGGGAATTCCAGGATAATGGATATGGCTTGCAAGATACGATCTGGATAGTTCCAACCAACAATTTGACTTTTATGCTTGTTGAATTTGGCACCAAAATTTTCTAGATAGGTATATAGAATTCTTTTGAAACGTCTTGTAAATAATTTTAGAATCTCCCTTGAGTAACAGTGTATCATCTGCAAACTAAGAGTGATTTATGTTTTTTACATTCCTGAAAATTTACAATCCAACTAATTTTCCTATCACTTGTCCTTGTTCAAGGCACCTACAAAAGCTACCAGCCATAAAAATGTAGAGGATTGGGGAAAGTGAACATCCTTTTCAAATACCACAAGAGGCTTGGAAGAATTGAGTAGGCCATTAACCAAAGGCATTATCCAAGGGCTCCCAATGCATGCCTGCACCCATCTGATGAACCCATTACAATAAAAAAAATGCTTCGAAACTTGAAATAAAGGACCATTTTACCCAATGAAATGTGTTGGCCATATCCAACTTGACAACCATGCCTTTTTCTCCTTAAGAATGGCTTGAATGTGAGGCTTCTTGAACAAGAACAATATTGTACAGAATGTTACGGTTAGGCATGAACCCTCCCTAATTTTCAGAGATGATCTTGGAAAGCAGAGTCTTTATCCAATTTGTCGAGATCTTTGTAAGAATATTGTATGAGGCGTAGCATAAATAAATAGACCTGAAGTGGCTGAAGGAAGTGGGGTTTGAATATTTAATCACAAGAGCGAGGAAGGTTGAATTAGTGCTTCCTCCCAACTTGTCTTTGACTTTTGAACTGCTCGACATTTGGAAAATATCATACTTAATAATATTCGAGAATTCCCTATAAAAAAGTATTGTAAATCCGTTTGGATCGGGAGCCTTGTCAGGATCTAGACTCCATATAGCTTTGATGACTTCTTTCTCTGAGATTTCTTTACATAGCTCCACATTGTCATTCTCTGTGAGTAATTGAGGAACAAAGATAAGAAAATATCTAACATTATTTTCACCGAGATCCATATCTTCTATAAAGAGAGAGTTGTAATGATCTTTAGCTTCCTTTTTTTATTTTAGCAAAGGAGCAAAGAGTATCTCCATACTCAAGAATGATTCCTTTAACATTATTATGGATTTCTCGTGATCGAGCCTGGTTGTGTAAAAATGAAGTATTATGATCCCTTTCTTGTAACCAAATACTACAAGACTTGAGCCACCAGTGATCTTCCTCATTTTGCAGAATGGAATACATCTCGGATTTAAGCTGCTTCTCTGAGTCTGGAGGATTTGAGGAGTAACTTATATTGTCTCTAAAATTTATTGCAATACCTTTATCTGTTGGATTATTTCTCATTTCCTTGTTGAAATAGATTTAAAATAATTCTTGACCCAATGTTTAAGGGCGAACTTGAACAATTTGAGTTTTGAATCCCATACAAAGGAGGGGGAACCAGATATATAATTTTTCCAAGATTTGCTTATTATTTTAAAGGATTCACTATCTTGTAGCCACAACGGATTGAAATGGAAAGGAAGAGGGCCAAAATTTTCCATTTCTGAAAATATAATCGAAATAGGCATATGATCTGATTTGTTGTATGACAGAATTGCAGAAGAGAAAGTCTTATTATAGAACATGAGATCATTGCTTAGTAGGAATTTGTCAAGGCAGGCTGCTATATGATGAATCCCTGACCGTTTATTGGTCCAGTAAAGCATCCTTTTATTGGTTTTATGTCAAAGATGTCCCAGCTTGAAATAAATTTCTCCATTCTTTCCTTGAAAGGGTCTCAAACAGATTTTCTACATCTTTTTTCATAATTGTAAAGGGTAGTGTTGAAGTCTCCCCCAGTGACACACCAATTAGCATAACCATGATTCTTAAGTTGATACAGAGACTACCAGAAAAGCATTTTTTCTCCATAAATCACCATAGAATATATGTTTATGACAGTTATCAAAGATCCATCATCATTTTTCCTAAAATAAGTAAGAATATATGACTGTCTTTCTTCAGAAGCAATAAGTTCAAGTTGAGATGGATTCTAAATTGAACAAATCCATCCCGACGCTCCCCTTGAGCTGATAGCTAAGGCCTTACTATTTTTCCCTATTTTTACACTAATATTTAACATTACCTGCTTCTCCATTTTTTTTTCTTGAATGCAAAGGATAGAAGGTTTTTTAGAGATAGAGAGGTTTTTCACTGCTTATACTTTCTTAGAGCTTCCCAATCCCATGTAGTTCCAAGAAACTACCTTCATTATTTAACATTGTGAGGGTGGGGATTACCTCCTCCTTGTTCGTGGTATTTAGAGTTTGTAGAGCCACCTATTACTTTATACTTATCCAAGCTATATTGATGACCTTGTCAAAGTTCTCAAGCAGACTCGGCTTCTCAATTTTCTTTTTATGTTTTCCTACCTCGTTGCTTCTACTAGTTTCCCTCGGTATCTTCATTCTTATTTTTCCACTTTTCTGGACAGATTTTCTTCGTGTTGCAATTCCAATATTATTCTTGGAGGATTAATTTTCAAGAGAAGGTCCTTCAGGAGAGTTCACATCAATGAGGGCTTCTGAAACTAATTGTCCTTCCTAGTTGTGAAGCATTTGTAGCTATAAGATGACCCGTAATTTGACAAAACACCAAATCAGATCCAACAATAATTTATTTAATTTGTTGATGGATGCAATGAGGATGAAGAATTACAACAAAGAAAATTGTTGGACTAAAAATCCTCAAAATTGTTATTTTCCACTGTCAAGGATCGAACCTAGGTCACCTGCGTGACAAGCGGTAATACTCACCACTAAACTACAACGACTAAAGATATATTAACTATCTCTATTGGAAGGGATATATGATTGACATTCTCGTGAGTAATAATTTATGGTGCTTAGTTAAAGGTGAACAACTGAAACCAGTCGATCCTAAAGATTTAGCTATATGAAAAGATCGATGCAATCAAGCAAGAGGAATCATTGGAAAAAATGTTTTAGATAGTTTACAAGTATGTATTGAGGATGAGGATAGTCTAATTCAGGTATGTAAAAATTTATCTTCTTTATTTGATCAAAGTGATTATGTTTATGCTTACTATATTGAAAATAAAATCCATGAGTTAGACCTTGAAGAGTTTGATAGAATATAGTCATTTCTTGCTGAAATTAAAACCTATAATGGAAAATTAAATAATTGTGGTAGTGATTCCAAGAAAAATGATAACACCCTTGTTATTCTTGTAGAGCAAAATTTACCTTCTTCATTTGATATGTTCATCCAAACTAGGAATAGAGCCATTGAAATGTATAAAGGTACTATGAAACCAACTTTTGAAGAATTTTTAAAGGTTTGATATGTGAGAAAGATATTTAATTGCTTCTAGTCAATTATCTAATAGTAAATATCTAATGGCACATAGTAAAATGAATCCTAATAGAGTTCTTAATAAAAACCCTAAGCCACATACTGAAGGAACAACCTCTCACTCTTATGATGATGATGATGCTTCTAACATGGTATCTGTTAAATTTTCAGAATTTACTTCAATCTGATCTAGGATCTTAACTGAGAGAACAACATGTATAGCATATCTACAGCATATCAATCATGGACACAATAATGCAAGCACACAAGAGACACAGATTTTACTTGGGGAAAACCATAAAGGTGAAAAACCCCAACAACTTCCTCAGAGATAGATAGAGCAATGATACAACCAGAATACAAGAGATAGTCTTCTCCTAGCAGCAGAGCCTCCTCCTCCACAAGTGCACCACTCTCCCAAGTGTGAGTGAGAGAATAGAATGTGTAAAATGAGAGAGACACACTCTCTATTTATATACTAACTTGACTTGACCGTTACTCAACTAGGTCGGCCTCAACTTAACCACTTAACATAATGCTGACTGGGCCGACCCCCACTAGGGTGGTCTAATAACCCTTTGACCCACATGGCCGACCCCCAATAGGGTGGTCTAATAACCCTTTGACCCACATGACTTATATAGGGCCGACCCCAACAAGGTGGTCTAATAACCCATCAAGTATAAGTTACGACACTTACATTATAAATGACGACACTTCTGTATAGAAGAATAATAACATCTCTATAGGAATACAATATACATATATGTGAAATACATTCCGAAGTTACATATACATCAACACTCCCTCTTAACTAGGAAGGTATTTCTCGACACAGGTCTTCTAGCACAAGTCATCTTCTCTGGATCATCGTCACTGCTGCTGCTATCTCAATCAATCTCTGAATCTACTCATCATAGGAAGTTCTACAGAGCCAGTCCTTTTTCATACAAGATGTAGGCCCACCACCTATAGGTCTTCGTCATCACTGGCCATACTGTGGAATCCTCAGGACTTATTACGTGCATCACAAAACTTGGTTGCGGCATCCCAGGCTATTACGAGCACACAGCTCTACCTGTCGGATCTCCCAGGAGCACATTACATCTGACCCATCACAAAACCTGGCTGAAGCATCCCAGGTTGTTACGAGAACACAGCTCTACTTGTCGGATCTCCAAGGAGCACATTACATGTGATCTCACCACAAAACCTGGCTAAAGAATCCCAGGCTGTTACGAGCACACAGCTCTACCTGTCGGATCTCCCGGGAGCACATTACATGTGGTCCACCACAAAACCTGGCTGAAGCATCTGAGTCCTTTTCCATTCTATCTAGATCTCCCAGGAGAAAATTAAATGTGGTCATGGAAAAACCTGGATGAAGCATCTGAGGCCTTTTTCATCCTGTCCAAATCTCCCAGGAGCAAATTACATGCCATAGGAAAAAACCTCGCAAGAGCATCTCAAGATGTTACATGTAGATAACTTCGACCTAAAGATCTCCTAGGGCACAAATTACATGTCCTCCTAGAGCAATGTCTCGAAAGAGCATCCCAAGCTGTTGCGGGTACACAACTCCGACCTATAGGATATCCCAAACATGCTCATCTACACAACCTAATCCATGGCCACAAAGTATCATCCTGAGACTCACCATACATCATCCTGATGTACACATGATCATCCTGATCATCATCACTGCATCGTCCTGATGCATGTAATCTAGAGAATCTCGTCATCCACGATCATCCATATCACACAATGCATCCACCTGATGCATACCAAGTATCTACCTGTTACATATCATCATATACAATGTATCTACCTGATACATACATATATACATGATCCACACAATGTATCCATCAACATACATGATCTACCTGATCATACCTGATACATATATAGATACATGGTCCAAGCATCCAACATGATGCATACATACATAAATGATCCAACTGATCATATCCAGCATCCAACATGATGCGTACATACATAGATGATCCAACTGATCATATCCAGCATCCAACATGATGTGTACATACATAAATGATCCAACTTATCATATCCAGCATCCAACATGATGTGTACATACATAAATGTAAATGATCCAACTGATCATACAGAGTAGAAACTAGAACATCATCCTGATGCTCATCATCCAACGCTTACATCCACAACCATGTGAAGGATCCCCCTTCCACCATGCTAGGAATGGCTACTGCAAATGTGTCCATCACTTCTTCCTCAAAGTGTCATCAATCTGAAGAACACCAAGCCTCTCCCTGAAGTACTCAAACTTCACCCTGGCTAGTGGCTTCCTCAGCACATCTCCAATCTACTCGTCTGTCGCAATATACAGGAGATTCACAGCTCCTCTTTGCACCATATCCCTGATATAGTGATATTTGATCTCTATGTGTTTCAACCTATCATGAAACACTGGGTTCTTGGATAGCTTCACACAACTCTGGTTATCACAAAAGATACCAGTAGCATCCAACGAGAGATCAAATAACTCAGACAGTAGCTTCTGTAGCCATATTGCCTCACAACTAGATGAACAGGCTGCAACATACTCTGCCTCAGTTGTACTCAGTGCTATGCAGGACTGCTTCCTGCTAAACCAAGAGATCACACCTGATCCCATACTAAAGCAACATCCAGATGTGATCTTCCTATCTGCAGCACTGCCAGCCCAATTTGAATCAACATAACCCTGCAGGTTAAACTTTTGATTCGCTTCATACTTGAGCCCATAATCCACTGTACCCTTCAAGTACCTCAGAACATGCTTTACAGCAACTAAGTGAACACTCCTCGGATCCATTAGGGACTGGCTCAATGTGTTAACTGCAAAGCAAATATCTGGTCTTGTGTTCATTAGGTACATCAAGGACCCAATCATCTAACGATACATAGTGATATCAACCGGCTCAGATGAAGCATCACACAGAAGCTTCAGGTTCAATGCCATAGGTGTGGCCATAGCCTTGCAATCCATCATCCCGAACCTCTTTAGGATCTCTACTACATACTTCCCTTGTCTAAGGAAGATTCCATCACTCTGCCACACCTCTATGCCAAAAACAAATAGTGCATCATCCCCAAGTTCTTCAACTTGAACTCGGTAGCAAGCTTCCACTGTGTGTCGGCAATTAATCTGTCATCTCTTGTCATCTCATTTTCAGTCTTCTCAGCCAGAGCTGATCCAATGAAGATTCTAGGGTTTTCTTCCTGCAAGTTAACTGTATCTGAAACAGGCTGATTACTGGGTACATGCATCACTTTCAGAACTGTTTCTTTATATGATGGATTTTTTATTAACTCAGTCAAAGGTAAAGGAATCTTTAACTTCCCTAGTTCATTCGCCAAACTAAAATTCTGGACAGATTTATTTACCTCTTCAACTTCAGCATTCTTCTTTGATTTTTCTGCAGATTGCTTCTTCTCTATGACAGGATCAGTTATTTGTTTAGAAGGAACAGGTGCAGCAGGAACAACTGCCTTCTTCTTCGGGGCTTGGACCACTTGTTTTGAGCCTGATCTGAGATTTATGGTCTTCTTAGGTCCATTCTGAGGAACAGCAGCAGTTGCAATAGTATTTTCCAAGCCTAAATCATTTTCAGTTTCAAACATGTTAGCATCATAGTATTCTGCATTTAGAAATTCTTCCTTAGTGACAAAACCTTCAGACAATCCCTCTCCAAAATTATTCACATCTTGATCATTCTCTTGAAAGATCAACTCATCATCAATTTCTTCTTCATCAACCATATTGTTTTGAAAATGTGGTGGCACCCTTTGGTCCTCATTTTCTCTTCTTTCTCATTGGATATCATTATTCCTTCGTTCTCTTGGTATAAATCTAGGAGCAAATTGCCTTCTGAACTGATTCTGGTTATTTGGATTTCATTCAGCTTCTGGAGCAGGTTTGCTAGAATTCTTCTCAAGCTCTAATTTATTCAATTTTACAGTAAGAATCTTCACCAGCTTAGCCATCTCATCTATCTTGGTTTCAGCAGACTGAGGAACAGCACTTGCTGAGACAGTTTCCTTCTTCCCTTTTCTTTCATAAAGCTGCTGGGTTGTTTCTTTCTTAAGTCTGTTTGAAGCCACCAAATTGGATTCTACATCCAATGCTGCATCTTGCATATTCAACAGGGTGATAGGTCTTCTTTCTCTCAACAATAAGGAAAACTCGTGATCAAAGGCATTTGCATAAGTAAGTTTAGCTGATGTTTCTGTAGGCTTTATTTCTGCAGGAATTCTACTGTACATCTTGTTAAACCTCTTTGAAAAATCTGCAACAGTCTCATCTTTTTTCCTACTGAGAGCCCCAAATTTAGTTATGTAATATGTATGGTCTTTAGTGTCACCCCATTGTCTCATGAAAAGATCACGGAGTTCTTCAATTATAGTGATTGAGTTGGAAGGAAACTCTCTGAACCACTTCCTTAAATCCCCATCAAGGCTCTGAACAAATACCCTCATCCATACATCTTTGATCTCAATGTTTTGATTGTCAGCATAACTTAGAAAATCCTCCCAATGTTCCTCAGCAGTGGTTTCTCCCTGTCCATTGAACCTAGGCATATATTTCTAGTAATCACCTCCAGTCAATGCATGTAAAGGATGAGGTAAAACTAATGGTGCATACCTAGCTGCAACCATCCGGTCCATCATATCCATGGGTGCTACCATTTTTGTACTGACTGGCTTGGAAAATGTAGAAGCTTGGCTGGAACTTGTTTGAAAAGGATTCTTTCCTACTTTCAGCTGAAATATAGGTATTTTACCAAGAGAAGCAGTCTTAGCTTTCAAAAAGCTTCGAGGGTTAGTAAAAACCTGAAAAGTGCTCTCAGGGATGGTAGGTTTTACCCAAGGTGAGGTTTTAGCTGAATGTAATGAAACACCCAATTGATCAGGATCACAGGAGGCTGGTAAAGATTGAGACCTTCTGAGTTTTCTTGCTATTTTTAAGATATGTTCAGGGTCTGTCACACCCAATTTCAATGGAGAAGTAGGTCTGTTCCTGGTTCCAATTCCTTTAGAAGCCATTGTGACAACTTTTTTGGTGAAAAAAGCCTTCAAAAGAGCTGATTTAAGTCCACCTCTTAAACCAGTAAAACTGATAAGTATCCCAGGGAAAATATGCTTCAACTTCGTCCCCGGCAACAGCGCCAAAGATGTTTGTGCCAGAAATTGTTTCCAAGGCCAAATAAACAAGCCAACACAATCTCAAATGTAAAACTCAATAAAACTAGGGTTTAAGGTTTGTTTAAAAGATTTTTAATGGTTGTAAGCTTTGGGAACAATCAGGGAATACATTCATGAGCCAGATAATAACTAAATCATAAACAGAAAATGATAAAGATGCATAATATATCACAGAAGATCCAACAAAAACACTATGTTGAGGTTCATTCATAAAAGACAAGCATTCACCAGCAAATACACAATAACCAGTAATGAATATATCAATTAAGAAACTAAACAAGTTCAATAATGAAACCAACACAGAAAACTGAAGTGGAAAAATGTCATATATCTCATAATTTCATCATCAAATGCATATAAGAGTCTTGGTACTTAACTCCTGAACAAGTCTGAAGACAATAGCAGTCTGAAGACCTCCTGAAAGCTCCCAAAAATCGAACCCTCTCAATGACTTTCTAACCTCCCTAAATACTAATCTTTACAAAATCAGTTAGGGATCTAACCCTAACTGCCTTCCACCTATTCGATGAGATAAAGTAAAATGTACAATATTTACAAAATTACAAAATATGCTAAAAATAGTAAATCACTAACTATATGTGTTTATCAACTAGTGACAACTAACTAAATGAACAACTAACTTATAGATCTTTTGCTGCTTCAGCCAGCAAAGCGATACCATCTTATGCTTGATCTTTCTTCTTAGCTTTTTTCTGCTCCTGCTCCATGTCATTTATCTTCTTGATGAGCTCCTCATTTTTCTGCTGCAGGTTTTGAACTGTCTTCTCTAGCTCTGTGCAGTGCATGTCAGTAACTCTTTTTCTCTTTAGTGCTTCCTTTGCTTCTGCTATCAACTCCTGAAAATGATCATTTACATCCTGTAGGTCTTCTCTCAACCTTCTGTTAGCCATCATTAATCCATCATTGACCTCTTGCATGTAAATCATCTGATGTTTGTACTGCTTAACAGTTTTCTGCAAATTCTCTCTGTCAGAGTTAATTAATTTGTCTATTGCAGGATCTTGTTCCTCATCAGGTCTCCAAGGTATATCAATTTTTTTGAAGATTTTAGCCTCTTCAATTAACAGGTCTGCAGGAGTGTCTTCAATACTAATATTTTCCTCACCTGTTGCTTCAACTAAAGGAGCTTCTTCTTTTGATTGTGACTGCTTTTTGTCTAATTCTGGTGTATCCTCCATGGAAACTTCATCTAGGACAGTAACTTCATTTGTATTTAATCTGGGATTGAGCAATTTCTTCATGTTCAGTCTTAGCTTGTTCTTTGACCTAGTTTTAGGTCTCCAAAATGATGCTGCCTCTCCCATCATTTTCAACTCCTTTCCTTGATGCTGGATAGCAGCTAACTCTACTACTTCAAGTTTATTCCTTTTTCTGTTAGGTTTTGTTGTTTTGCTATCTGAAGTAGGGATTTCTTTTCCTATTTCAAACTTGACTTCTGTTTTGGAGATGGGCTGCTCTTCCTCCAATAAATATCCATCATCATCTGAGATAATGGTGATAGGGCTTCTCTGTTGAGTTTGAATCTCCTCCTTAGGTACATCAACCTCTCGTATATCAACATTTTTCTCTTCATGAGAATCCTCTGCAGGTGCCAAATTCTGTTCAGGTTGCTCTTTCTCATCTACAAACAGTGAATACTTGCCTTTAGGACTGGCTGGGAATAGTTTTGGTTCACTATCCTCCTCCACATGCTCTGATGCTTCCTCAACTTTGACCTCTTCCTTATCTTCAAGTTTTGGCTTCTGACCTAATTTTCTCATCAAGACCTTACCTTTGTCTGCTTGCCTCTTAGATTTCTGATCTTCAAAGCCTGACCAAAAGATGAAAAAATCCCAGGTCTTCCCTTCATGCTGCAAAACAGTGCTAATAATCAACTTAATTAGCCCATGGTGAAAGATAGATTGAGAAGAATGATCTATCTGCCCTTTCACCCTGTTGGAAATCTTCTGCAAGCTTTTCAAAAAAAAGAATGGCAGGTTCATCTTGGACACCCCCACCATGTGCTGAAGGAATCTGAAATGGTACTTGTATACATAAGCATACCTTCCCTCGCAAGTAACATAGCTCTGTAGTATTCTGATTGGCTCAACCCATTCCTTTCTGAAATTTTGAATAAGGACGCCTTTATTCCAATCAGGGGTGACATTTGGTAAAAGATATCTATGTGGATCAAAGTCAAAAGGCAGTTTCTTAAACCATGGTTCACCCTCATTCTTAATCCCTGTAGCTTCTGAAATCAACTTTACTGTCAGCCTGAATTTAAGAGTATCAAAGATCACCATGTCATTTTTAAAACCCTGAGCAAACTTACAAGACACCTCTGCATTATACCCATCTATCTTCTTGAAAAAGTCCATCCAACCAGCTTATTGAAACAGCTCAACACACCCAGGGAGTTTTTCAATCCATCCTACATCAGTAGGTTCGGCTCTGTTTATCTTACCACTCTTGCCCATTCTTCTTCAAAAACTGAATAACTTATAGGGTTCTTAAATTCAGTTTATTTTAGCTGTCAGGAATCTTAGTATCAAAATGACAGTAAGCTTCATACACTCTCAAGTCTTCACCTCCTTGCTGCCTCTATCTCACTACAACCTTAGCTTTGACAGAGCATCAAAAATAGCTATTTATCTGGCCGAAATTGCATTTAAAAGCACAATTTAACCTTTCCTTTTATCAATTTTGATAGAGTAAGCCGCAGCGAAAAAACCCCAAATTTGCAGTTATATTGGCTTTTCAGGAAATACCTTTAAATTGCTCAACTGCAGCTATTTAAAATCACGACTTGAGTTGTCAAATGAGTCACCTTGGATGTACAGACGTCCTTCAACGTTCAATTTAACTGCTAGCAACGAAATTAGGAAGCCCTAATTTCCCGTGAAGCCATCAACAACTCTCCTTTGTTCAGCAGTGACAATGTCCGGTTTTTTAGTGGTTATGGCTACTTCACTAAGTCCTTCGTCTTTGAATGTGCCTGTAAATGACAAATTTATCCCACATTCACCTCAAACCATATTGCTACCTGTGAAAAGGAATTGCATCTAGGCTCATGATGAGCATGATTTCCTCACAACGTGTAACCACTTGGAATCATGGTGTTCCCTGCATCAGCACGTAACGAATTCTCCAGAACATGTAATTAGTCATTCATCATTTCAAACATGCCAAGATTTGCTAAAAGATCAGAGGAATTTGGAGTTGCGATATTCTTGTAGTGCGCCTTTGGTGATTTTGAGCTCCAGCGCTACAAGAATAATTTTAACACTGTTTTGGTGCTTTTTAACAGCTTTTTGTCATTTTGCATAGGGTTTTAAAGCTGTCGGAGTGATGATTATACATGACTTATACTTAGAGTATTGTTTATGAACCCACTATTTGATATGGTGACTTTTCACCCCTTTAACAAAAACAAAGCTAAAGTTTAAAATTTGAATTTCAAAAGCAAGCCCAAAATTTCATATAAAAACTAAAGAAAACTTCCTAAAAGAGGGTAAAATCAAATTAAAGCAAATAAAAATCTTAAAATAAAATGCAAATCAAACTAAAATAAAATGCAAATCAAACAATATTTGAGGGGACAAATTACTGACTTAACAGAATGGATAATGGATTCTAGTGCATATAATCACATGATGGGTACAACTTCTTTATTTACATCTTATGACACTAATCAACACACATCACGGAAGTTTTAATTAGTGATTGTAAATATATTTTAGTAGTAGGATTGGGTAATTTTAAAGTTCCTAATGGTACACTAGAAGATGTTTTTCATGTTCAAGGCATGCCCATCAATTTTCTTTCTATATAACGTGCTCGTATAAAATGATATAAGTTTGAATGTTGGCGAGATAAATATGTGTTAAAAGATATCAAACATAACTTCAAAATTGTTTCTTCAGGTACTATTGATCATAATGATGGTTTATATAATTTTATTGGTTTTAATTCATGTAAAAATCAACCCTTGTATTCTTATGTTGCTCATGCTGATGAACAAAGTAAATTATGGCATGAAATATTAGGTCACTTGAACTATGGTAAAATGCAAATGATGTCTAAAATGGTACTTGGTTTGCTTTCAATTTCTTCCACTGAAGGTGTTTGTGAAGGTTGTGTTCTTGGTAAACATCATAAGGAAATGTTTGATAAAGGTAAATCTTGGTCTGCTAAAGAACCATTGCAACTAATTCATAGTGATATATGTGGTCCTATTGAAACTCCTTCGTTGTCTCATGCTACCTACTTTCTAACTTTGATTAATGATTTTAGTAGAAAATCTTGGGTTTATTTTTTGAAACATAAAAGTGCAACCTTTGATATATTTCAAGATTTAAATCCATGAAGTAGAGTACAGATTCTTGGGTTATACAGATTCTAATTGGGCAGGGGTTGCTTTAGATAGAAGGACTATTGTAGGGTACATCTTTGATCTTGGCTCAAGGCTGATTTCATGGTCCAGTAAGAAGTTGATATCTCTTTCTCTTTATTCTTATGAAGTAGAGTATAGATCAACTAAGGAAGCAGCTAAAGAAGTAGTGTAGATATGGCATGTTCTTACATAGCTTGGACTAGTTTAGAAGTATCCTACCGAATTAATATGTGACAATTAGAGTGCAATTCATCTTGTGTACAATTTAGTGTATCACTCCAAGACTAAACACATTGACCTTGATACTCACTACATTCTAGATCTTGTGGTGGATGGTGTTATTTGTTTGGAGTATTGTCCCACATAACAACAAGTCGGTGTTATCTTCCCCATATCCATGACAGAAGAAAAGTTTGTGTATATTTGAAATTTTTGGGGAATGTGGGAAGTTGTCATCAAGGGGAATGTTAATATAATGCCATCTTCATCCATATATGTGTTTTTCTCGCCAGTCATTAGTAAGGGTGAGTGTTGGAATGTGTAATTTTAATATTACATGTGTCCCTGAGAAAAAAGTGGGGAATCCAAGGTAATAAGCATCCAAGCTACAACCAAGTGACACAAAATATGGAGTGATAGTAGATGGAAGCGGCCAGCGGTAGGAAACGGATGGTAATAGCCTTGAGGGGAGATCAATGGTGGGGAAATAATGTAACTTTTACGGTTTGGATGAAGTGGTGGCCTTATGAAAGTGTAACATGAAACATAAAAATGCCATAAGTAGAGAAATATTAGCTCTGATATGAAGTCCGTCCTTGTTATCTTCAAGTTGCTGCAATCCAACTCCGCATATGAAAGAACCTGTTGCAGATCTAACACAAAAAGTAGCAAGCAGATTGAAGTAGAAACAATACAAATGATCTAAACAAATGGCCAAGGATATTTGTTATACATGACAATAAAAATCAAGTATGGTAAGGTAGTAAATCATTGGATTAAATATAACAGCAAGAAATACAACCGTGAGCCTTGGCGTTGTGATCTCCATCTGGTAGATTCATCCTATTCCAACATGTCAACCTTGTCTTGAAAGAAAGCACATCAAGAGTTTAATGCTTCTGGGATCATTTCTCCAGCAATTCCCTGCTACCAATTCCTCCTCCTCACACACATGCCCAAAAGTTTCATTTATAGGACAATAAGGATAAGAGAGGGGTGAGAAGATTAGGGAAAGTGGATGAGATATGATCCCAATAGTTTTGGAGCTTGATCTAGATCCAAAGAAATAGGGAGGAAAGTGTAATGTCCCCATTTTGACCCTTATAATATTTTGGGTTGTAATGTAAATATTGTATCCATATTATGTATGATTCCTAGCGTGGAGCTCAAGGCCAAGGCCCCACTAGTGAATGCTTGACCTTGAAGAGGCAGGTATTGGATATTATGCTACCCATGTGCTAGTGAACCATGGGAATTGTAAATATGCATTTTAATATAAATTCCCACAACTAGCTATGCAATGCAACAAGATATGGGGGCATGATGTTTACAAGGAATTGGGAGGGAAATATTCAAAACCTTAAGCCAATCAAGTCAAGCCAAGTGTCAATGAGAGAACCCATGAACCCTCAACTACCCATGCTGACTTTTGTACCCAGTCATTTACTCTCCCAAGAGTTGGTTGGGGTAGTTAATGCCTTGGGTAAAGGAGAGGTATGGCTGTCCAAATTCAAGTATGGGAAAGCCACCCTCCCTAGAATTTCGTGTTTGGATTCTTGGGCAAGAAAAGAGCCACAAACTTGCCCCCAAGCCATTATTCACCAATCAATTTTTCTCTCTCACGAGTTTGGAGCTACCTGGGAATTTGTCTCCATGGTTTTGCTGTGTTTTCCTTCATTCTCCTAGCTGGGAAGGGCATTTTTGTGTTGTATAATAGTGGGGAAGAAAGGGAAATCGATTTGGGGACCATAGAGGTTGTTTTGGCTCACTGGTTACTTGTATATCTGTGGGAGAAATCATTTTCTTCCCTATGGTCGATTTTCCCTCTCACAAACCCGTTTTTGGTGTGCCTACATTTTGGGGAAAACCCATGTCCATCTAACTTCTAAGTCCCATTGTTGAAAGTGTGTTTCCAAGCCCATATCTGAGTTTTGTGTGCAAGAGAATTCTGGGTTTGAGTTGGGTATCCATTGCTTTGGGCTGTGTTGAAGCTTGAGAGCCCCTTTTCCTTGTAGATATCATGCCCATCTCGGGGGTGGTCTCTAAGTGCTGAAATAATACAAGCTGAGCAGAGACCTATGGTTGGGTGGAACGTTGCAGTGACATAGCTAGTTGATTTGGACAGCGTTACATCAAGATGAGTATTTTATTGTGTTTACTTCTATCATTGTTTTAATTGATGGTTATTTTGATATGCTGGATGAGTATGAAATGTGTGTGGATGATTTTTTATTACGTTGTGCATGTTCAATTGATTTACATCTACACACCTATGCATTTTACTGTAATGCCATATCCTTTATTCATTACCAATTTGGATCAGTTGTTCCAAAAGCCCAGATTTTAGTGCCATGTTCCCTTCCTTGCATTGGATAGATTAGGTGGGTACATTACAGAAAGGTTATCCAATGAGATTTCACTCTGGAAGCTTCGCGAAGACCTATTTTTTTGCCCGAACAGAACTCGACGTGACCTGTAGTGGAGAAACATGCGTCTATCATGGTCGACACGGCTTCTTTGAAGGCAAGGTGTTCCAGAGACATGTGTTGTAGTGAGACACATTGCGTCGAGACGGTTCCGGCACAGGTTGCTAGTATATTAAAGCGTGTCGAGGTTGAAAAACAAGTCAAGTTACATGATGTTGGCAGGCGGTTTGGTAGAGTGTTATCGCAGCATCTCCGATGCTGCGACAAGGCAAAAGATGGCGCGAAAGGCGATGAGCGGAAGATTATTTTATGCATTTTGGGTCAATTGTACCGCAGATTGCGGGTTTTGGGTCATTTGGACCACATATTATGTACTATTGAGTCAGTTATACCGTAGAATGCGGGTTTTTGGTAATTTTTGGATCAGTCAGTTAGATATTGAGTCATTTGTCCATAGTGTCAGTTAACAAGTTGTTAGAAAGTGGACAAGAATTGTAAGGCGGAAGCCCATATATAGATAAGAATTGTAAGTGATGAGATGATCGAAAATGATAATCATGATCAAATGCTGGAGATATTATGCGAAGATCTGATGTTGCTTGTATGTTTTCCGAGTATGTTTTGGTGTTAAGAGTAATTGCGGAGACATTGTATCTGGGTCGACAATGATAATATGATGAAGCTATTTTGGTACAATCTTTGTGTTCAATCTGTTCAGTTATGGTAATGCGATGTTGCACTATACAAATAATGTCATACTTGCTTTACAATTACTGTTGTTGCAATGATGAATGTCTTTGTTGAATGTTGCTTTAATACTATGTTCAATGCTTAAAGATCTCTGTCCTAGTGTTGCAATAAGTTTAAGTATCATAGCCACAACCATCCTCCTTCATTCGGCGGAAACATGGTTCCGTCTTCTCTTCCTGGACGCCTCGGGTGAGAACTCATCTGCTCTGCAGGTGTTGCTGGGTAGGATAAACCCTATCTGGGTTGGTGCTCAGGAACACTGCAGTATGTATCGATAGTAAGTGGAACCCCTGTCGACTGGCATCGCGCTAACAAATGGTTTCATTGTCGGGACCATGTACGAAGTGAAAGGAGGACATGTTGTGGCACCCGACGAAACCGGAGATCCAAGAATGGTTTGATCAGAAGTTGCAGGAATTCGCTGAAGAGGAAAGTAGGAACACTCGACTGACAGTAGATCAGTGGGTCAGTAGATATATTCACGTCGGACCACATGAATGGTTCTTCTATGAATTCTCGGTCATTTTGTATGAGTGGTTGGAAAATTTGACCTTCCAGAAGAGGAACTTCCAGGGCGGTGAACCGACGACCTGGACCCCCGAGTTGATTCAGGAGCTACAGGAGGTTCATAATAAAGCATCGCGGGCTGTCGAAGTGTGGTTCAATAGCATCCTAGAGAGCTATATCATAGATTTCACGGTTGAAACTCAGAAATCCTACAGTGAAGCTGAAAGATATTTTTTCCACGAACCTCGAGGCAGGTTTCTACTGTCGATTAAGATGCTTATTTGTGAAAAGGGTATATTGAAGATGCATCTTGATCAATAGACAACCTAGTGGGTGGAGGCCGTGGGTACCACAACAGTTGGGGGGAGGTACATGGAATGGTAAGGGGTATATGGGTGCAGGTCATGATGAGACTGTGAGTGAAGCTGAGGAAGAACGTGGTCTTATGAGGGGAGGAGGGAGGTTCTGACAGGAAAAGAGGCAGAGGATAGGAGAAGGTCCTGCTGCGGTCAAACTGCAAGACCGTGAAGGAAGACCACACGGGATGAAGCGACCTCATAGTCCTGACAAGGAAAACCAGGCTATGCCCAGGATAGAGGCAGTACCAAACCCCAGCACCAACATACCCACACCTCCTCTCACTATCTCTCAGATAGCAAGAAATACCACTTCGACACCGCCAAGTTCTTCAACAACACAAAAGTTGATTAGTAGTAGTATAGCGACAGGAGGCAGGAAGCCCAGAATGGCGAGAAATTATGCTAAGTTACCGTTGTTCCACGGGAGTGGGACAGACAACCTAGAACAGTATTTGTTTTTGTGTGAAGCGGTCTGGACCATAAAACAAATAATTGATGATGCTGCTAAGAAAGGACAATTAGCGATGACTTTGCGAGGTCATGCATTAGATTGGTTTATGAAGTTTGTTCTAGTCCCTACAGGAGCTCCAGAGAAGTCACTAGATGAGATCCAAGATGGACTGATTGTAGAATTTAGGAAGCCCAAGTCGGAGGCTCAGTATATTACGAAACTGAAGGAAATTAAGCAGTACCCCAATGAAACCGTGTGGGATTTC
Organism: Larix kaempferi; assembly: GCA_027924585.1. Taxonomy (NCBI): domain Eukaryota; kingdom Viridiplantae; phylum Streptophyta; class Pinopsida; order Pinales; family Pinaceae; genus Larix; species Larix kaempferi. The sequence continues at coordinate 20,320,822 of BSBM01000025.1, forward strand.
GACCTGCGATTCAAGACGCCGATGGAAAAGGTTAGTTTCGATATGAGTGTCATCCAACATAAAGAGTGGTTCATCGCGGCACTGCTACCACACATTCGGCTACCGTTGATGCAACAAAACATCTCAACGCCCAGTGAAGCTCTAGAGATTGCAATGTGATTGGAAGCGTCGTCAATTGGAGAAAATGTAGCTGGAATGTCGCAGATACAGACACAGCTCGCTAACTTGACTATATAGCTCCAAGATTTAAAGAAAGGAAAGGAACAACACGATGAAGTACGGTGTATGCAATGTCGAGGAGAAGGGCATATGAAGGACAATTGCCCGAATTTCTGCAATTATTTGGTGTCAGGGGCGCCAAACTCGTTGAATGGCGGCAGCATGCCGTGGTGTCACGCCTGCCATGTATATGGACACAGCCATGACAATTGACCATATATGCAGAAAATGGTCACAACCCTGAGAAATATTTATTGTACATTTTGCAAGTCGGTGGGTCATGATGACAAAGATTGTCATGCATATGGGTTGCTACAAGAAAGAATGTATGATGCATTCTATGTCAAGGACAACCAGCGTGTCGTACAAAAATCACAACCACAGCCACAGGTAGCCCAGCTGCTACCTCAACCGCAAATGTAGTTTGTACTGCAGCAGCAGCAACTGCCGCAGTTCATGCCGAAATATGCTCCAATGCAGATGGCTCCACAATGGTCACAATATGTACAGCAACCGCAGTATGCACAACAAGGGCAAGGAATGCAACCGGCACCAGTACAACAATAGTTTAATCAACCACAGTACCAGCAGTAGGGAGGATTCTGGGGAAGATACCAAGGAGGACGTGGTGGAGGATTTGGTCATAGAGGAGGATGAGGTGGTCGTGGACCTGTTCAATGCTATCATTGTGTGGTATGGGGACACTACCAGCAATATTTCCCACTACTGCAGAACCAGTGTACGTTCTGCTTTGTTAACAATCATACGGTTGAGAATTGTCCACAGTTTATTGCGCGATGGTAGGCAGGGAACACTCCCCAGTTGCAGACACATCCCCAGGCACAGTAGCCTACCCAAAACCAAGTGCAGCAACCAGTGCAAAACCAGAATGTACAACAGAATCAGAATCAGAATGTGAACCCACCCAAGAATCCACCGTTGAACCAGGCCCGGGGTGCAAACATCGTGACAATTTCTGCAAAACCAATATTGCAAGATGCTTCCGTTGCGGTGGTCACTCGAGGAGGAAAGACAATTGGAGATTACAACTCAACAATTTGGTTAGCTGGACAAAAGAAGGTATCATTTGACATTAATGTGGAACGGGAGACGTTTCTTCAGGCACGACATGCATTAGAAAAAGACCGAGGTAAGGCTGTCATGTATGGCATGCCCTCTACTTTTGATGTTACTTCGGAGGTTAGCCCATCGTGGCGGTCCAACACACTTGCAGATATTTCTCCCTACGGATAGGTAGAAACTCTCTTAGGATAAATCAAGATGCACAAACTCTATGCTAAGACAAAAAGGAAACAAATGCTACCTTGAGTTCCTAAACTAATCTTCACAACAAGATTAAATGCATTCAGAAGAGATGAAAGACATAACTCACCTTCCAATTCGACGTTTGTCCCGCTTCTAGCTCTTGAACCCGAAGCTCCAATGTAGAACCTGTTGAAATCAAACAAAGGACAAGCATGCGATCTTCTGAATACCTTGAAGCAAAGGTTAAGTTCAAATCTAAAATAGATACATTTCATATCAAATATTTATACAATACACATGAAATGGAAAAAACAAGACAAGTTATCTTATATTACAAACTTGAAGAGTGCTTACAAAGGTTGCTTGATATCCAATCCAATCCTCCAGCTCCAAGTGCTTCCTCTAGCTATCTCTACAGAAGTCTGAAGATCATAGGTTTGATGCCCCAAAAGTCCCCCCTTTGGCTCATAGAAGGCTTCTCTCTTATAGCATATGGGAAGGTTAACGAACAAGAGAGAAGTGTGGATCTATGGAGGGTTTAGTGGATCAGGCTAGCTAAACAAAGAAGGAGTTAGGATCGAACCAAAGGTGGTAATCCCAACAAAATCTCCTTGAAGGTCGAATCCCAAAGTCCAAGGAAAAAAGGCTAATTTTGGACTACCATGCCCCTACTACTGAGCATAATGCGATAGTACCCGCACCCCAGAGAAGGAGCAACACGTGGTAGTGTTGACTACCACTCGCCTGTAGATGTGCAGGGAGCGGTAGTGCTCACAAACAGGGCTAAGTTGGGTTGGCATATGGCAGAAAAAGGTTTTGCTTTCAGTGTTTAGTTAGTGTTTTTCACTCTGAATGTTCAGATGATCTTTAAGGGAAACTGTCGTTTAGGTCGCTAGTGCAAGGATGTGACACTAATACATAATGTGTAATATTGAGGTATAACAGATGCCCCCTAAAGTGTGAGGTCAGAAGATACTGGTGGTCGAAAGACTTTACAAATATGGTTCAGAGATACCATCGAGGGGAGCAACAAGGAGTTGAAACAGAAACAAAATGTCAGATATACCACCGAGGTGGGCATTCCCATGCTCGGAAACAAATAACTCAAAGCATTGCTGCCGACCAATACATTGCAGATCCATGAGTACTGAGATGATATAGACTATATAAAAATCATGGCTACTATGAACAAGCGTAGATCCATGAGACAATAATGGCACATCCACGACCAATACATAAGTGGATCTGTGTGACAATACAGAAAAATCTCCATTGCAACCTAGGCGTAATCAAAATACAAAAGGGTGTCCAGCGTCTTCTACCCGATCGCAAATGATACAAATCTAGCCATGTGATTACAAGGTGTTGAAGTCGAACATGGTAGAAACCATTTGATTACTGGTCAATTATGTGAACCATTAACAAATGCGAGGGAAATCACCAATGATGACAATGATCCGCAAGGTATCTATAGTACATCTCAACGAAATGCGAATAAACAAGTTGATGTCGAGCATTCGAGATATCGTTCGATCAGAGGTCAATGATGTAAACCTACTGTCGAACATGAGGAAACCTGCCATTGAGGCATGCAGGTACCAAGGTACTAGTGGTTGATTCCTAAGTCTGATTCCTGGATAGTGATTTGGTGTCGACAGGAATAGACTCGTCGAAGGTAGGCCATAATGATTCCCACATCATCGACGCGAAATCAGGATGAGAGATAGTATGGACCGATGAAACAATAGAATATGTATTGACACAAAGGGAAGGTTTGACATGAAGTGGAGGTGGACTCAAGGTAATAACCCTTTGAACATATAACGGATGAAACAGAGCTTGGCAGCAGGGATTACTTGAACAGACAGAACCACAGGAAGTGTGAACTCATAGCAATAATGAGGACGCATGATCATAATGATGACACTATCAGCAAGACTGACTACCCAAAACAGACAAGGTGAGGATGCATTCCATGTTCAAAGGTGACAACTCATAAGCTGCCAACAAGGTAAACTTGACTCATTTTCCCATTTTCCCCCGACATGATGGACGAGTACCTCTTTGTTGTTTTACGAGCTTGAGGACGATAACAGATGCTCGGTATAGCTCATCTCATAGATGAGTCCAATATCACATTTTTTTCGAACCTGAGAAAGGAGGGGTTCGTCCCAAAGTGGGCCCTTCAATGTTAAATTTTAACGAGTCCAAGGAAGGAAAACTCAGTCGTCATTTCATGTTTAGAGAGTCTGAAAAGAACTAAAGAAGACTCCAACGGTCCTTTTTCGTAAGGTTAGCCTCATCGCCCAAAAAAGGGTAAAACAACGCGGGAGAGGACTCTTCCAGTCATGATTGGCTGGAGTATTCCTTTTTCGTAAGTAGTGCCCCCTAGTCTGAAAAAGGGGTAAACTATCACTAGGGAGACGATCATTCAAATCCTTTTACAAGCGTGAATGAATCAATTTCGCTTGGCCATCTTTTCCTATTTTAGGAGTCTGAAAAGAGCTTAAAGAGGACTCCATGTACAACTTTGTCATGGTTGATGACTGAGTACAACAAAGGAAAAGTAAAATCGGCACAGTTCCTTTTCCATAAATAGTCTAGCGAGGCCGGATAAAGTGATAAACCTATAATCGTTAGACACACATTTTTACTCAAATTTTTAACTAGCACGATAATGGTATCAAAAGCACTCAGAATATTTTTCATGTTTGGATCCAGAGCACGAAAAAGGAAAAGTAAGCTCAAACCACTTTTCATGCTTTAACCAGAGCGCGAAAAAAGTGAAAAGTAAGCTCAAACACCATCTTACTGTTTTTAACGAGCTCGAAGATAGGTTGGAAGAATGCTCATGATGTCTGCTTCATTTTTTAACGAGCTTGTAACAGAAAATGAACTATGCTCAGGATAATTTTCATGGTTTAATGAGCTCAAAACCTAAAAAGGAAAGTATGCTCGAAAATGTTCCCAATGGTGAACTTCTTCCTGTCATGAAATCCAAAGGTTGGAACATGCCTCCCAGCATGATTGCTAGAAGTAAGTGACTTAGCTCCAACATGGTGTGGAGAGGCGATCGAGTTGACTTCAACGTGACTTCCAGAGGTTGAAGACATTCCCCCAAGCTTCATTTCATTCACCTAAGGTATAGGCGAGTGAAAGGAAGGTTCAAGTACTAAGTCTACGAGGAGACTCGACTCAAAGGGAAAGGATATGTTTCATTTTTTAACGAGCTTGACACGGGAGTAGAACTTTGCTCAAACTACTGGTTTCATTTTTTAATGAGCTTGAAGCCAATGGTAAACTCTGCTCACTGTTAAGGCCCATTAACGGGTTCCTTCCCAACATGATGACCAGAGGTTGGTAAATGCCCCCAACATGATTGCTAAAGGCTAAACATGCCCCCCAAGCTTCATTTCATCTAACTACTCTTCTTCCTTACCCAAAAAATCCTGTATATTAATCCGAATGTGTTCACCAGGGGGGTAGGAAGAACCAGGACCAAGTGACCCAGGTAGATGAAATGAAGGTTCAAATCCTAACTCTAGTGAGAGACTCGAACAAATGGACAGGAGATCTATTTCATTTTTACACAAGCTTCAAATAGATAATAACAATGCTTGAAAGGGTCCTTTTTATTTTTTAATGAGCTTAAAACAGAAAGAAATTATGCTCGAAGGTAGTTTCATTTTTACGCAAGCTTGAAACTGAACGTAAACCATGCTTGGGATTGGTTTCATTTTTACACAAGCTTAAAACCAAAAGTAAACTATGCTTGAGGGTCGGTTTCATTTTTCAATGAGCTTGAAACAGAGAATAAACTATGCTCATGGGAACCTATTTCATTTTTTAATGAGCTTGACACATAAAGGGAACTTTGCTCAAAATGATGGTTGGTTTCATTTTTACACAAGCTTAAAACCAAAAGTAAACTATGCTTGGGATGATGGTTGGTTTCATTTTTACACAAGCTTAAAACCAAAAGTAAATTATGCTTGAAATGATGGTTGGTTTCATTTTTACACAAGCTTAAAACCAAAAGTAAATTATGCTTGAAAAAATGGTTTCATTTTTTAACGAGCTTGACACCGAAATAGAATTTTGCTCCAATGTCCCCCCCCTCAAGGGGAAGAAACCACTAAAACATGTGGAACATTTAGGGAAGTCTGGTGACTAGGAGTCATGTGATGAGTCGGCATCACAAAGGAAAGTTGATCGATGGTCACAACATTCCCATGATGGGGAAAATACATCACTCGAAAGAGTGAGGACACTACAGCCTTCATTGCATAGACATAATCACGTCCAAGGAGTAGATTAAAATCTAAGGGACCTTGGACGACCATGACATCAATACAGACAGTTTTTCCTCCCAAAGTGATAGGTAACTGAGGAAGGGACCCTAAAGGTCCAGTAGGCCTTCTATTGAAATCTAGTATCTGGTCAGTGACAGGCACAAGCTAAGGAGAACCTAGGGCTTGCCAAGCAGTTGAGGATAGAATACTAACAGAAGCTCATTCATCAACTATCGTACGAAAAATTTCTTTATTGAAAACTCCTATAGATATTTGAAAAGGAATGCTCGAAGGAAGACGAGATTCTATTAGACCATTCCAATCAAAGGAAATGACCTCAGTACTTGGAGGGGGTCTCGCAGAAATGGATAGGGTTTCCCCTCGCCGAGGACATTCTGAACCGATAAGGAAAACATCAGTGGTTTCCAATTCACTCTCGCTTGGAGAATAAGAATGAGATGAAGATTGTGTCAATATGACTACTTCAGTCTGGACTTTCTTCAATGAAAGAGCGGGATCGAGTGGAGATGACAGTGACTCGATCACTTCACTCTCGGAAGGGAGAGTGGGATCAATTGTAGATGAAACTGAATTGATCACTTGGCCAACCAGCGGGGAGTCGAGGGACAACTTACTATTGTTTGTTGGAAGCACCAATTGAGAACTAGTAATATCTTCCAACCATCGCGAAGCTTCATCCATGCTTGTACAAAGGAAAGTACGGTGCATACCCTTGCATATCAAACAGGGATATAGGGCTTTACCCTTCCAACCCTTCACCAAGGGGTCACTAGTTGAGGGAGTGTCATCGACATGATGGTCAGAGGTCGATGATACAAGTGGTTTGGGTTTTTTAGACCACACTTCTGATACACGGGAAAGATCGGGGCAATCCTTGAGAAGGTGATCACCTTTACAAAGTTTGCAAGGGAACTTGGGCTTACGGGGTGTTTTCATAGAATGAGTGCCATTAGAGGCAACTGGTTTACACTTGGTCTCTTCCTTATCCTTCTTCTTCTTAAATTTCCTTTTCTTCTTCTTCTTATCCTCCCGATTACTAACACTATTACTTTGATCAGGCGAGGAAGAAGGAACGGAAGAAGATTCATCCAACGAAGAAGGGGAAGGATTAGTTTGGGATTGACTCTCTCATGGTGGATAATTAGCATTCGAAACATTGGGTGCAGTCGGAATTATCAGATTGAATAACCATATCGATAATCCTATGGTTAATCCAGGAAGATTTAACGTGGCAATAAAGGGAGGACCAATATCTCCAATTGGAGGAAAAGTGAAAGGTACCCCTTGAAAAGAGGTCTCCGGATTGGTAGTCCCAGAAGGAGCATGGGTGCATGGAGGTAGATTCTCCATGGAACAAGACTAAGTGATGTGGACGAAGTCTTGTTAAAAAGAACTCAAAAACCCTCAAGCAATCGAGCGTGCGAAAGGGGAGCTAGGAAAAGACAAGGCTCACAGGCCAAAAGAGCAAGCTCAAAAAACTATACTGAGGCCACTGCCACAGTAAGCGAGCTGTACAACAAAATAGCTAGAATGCCAACAAGCAGCCCTATAAAGAAAAAGACCCTCTACAAGATAGCAAGCAAAACCTCCTAACTAAGAGCTGGAGACCTTAACAAATTGTATCCTTCGCAAGGTGATGAAATCCAAGTCGAACAATACAAAATGAGAGACCAATAATGGAAGGATATCCCTCTACCGAAAGGGATCCTGGGTAAAGAGCCCTAGAAGAAAAGTCACTAAGCTACCTCGTTCATGACACGCTGGAAAAGGTTTTCGGTGCTTCTACCTTATCACCCTTGCATTACTATGAATACAAGGAAGACAGTGATTGATGTTTCCTTAGGGCTAAGTGGAGTGTGGCATTCCACAGAGTCCGTCTGGTTCTCAATCTCGCGGCGGTTTAACCCCTGAAAGTGTGAAACAGTCAGGAGGCCCTCCACAAACTGGTGTATGACCATGTCAACAAATACTAGAGGATTTTAGTTCCCTAAAGACAAAGACTATGTCTCAGATGAAAAATGACAAGGGGGAATTATTTTAATGCCTATCCCCAGTGTCCTACCTAATTACCAAATTCTTTTGATTTCCTCAAGTGAGGTTAATGTTGGTTTAGTTAGGGAGATTAATTTTAGAGGCTGTCATACTCAATCGGTTAAATGGACATGAAACTTGGTGGTGTTGTGATGACCCAAACCATGCAAATGAGAATGAATCGAAATGAGCCTTTCTATTCGATGAACACTAGCTAAAGTAAGGAAGAATTCTTTCCATTCCCAATATGCACAACCCAATGCACATGCATATTTATTTCTTTTCAAAATGATAGAAGGAAGTAAAATATGCACCCAAGACTAACCCAAAATGAAAAAGTTCTTCATATGAACACCAAATGTAATGATTCTAATCCATTTCCTATCTTTTCACACTTGAAAAAGACACATCCAAGCTACGGAAAGGAAGATTCGACAAACGTTTCCAATTAGATGGAAGACAAAGAAAAGCACTAAACAATTCTATCTTTAACTCGAATGTACACGAATCTGAAACAAGCCTTTCTTCTTCTTATGAATTTGAGACCAAGAATTACAAATGATCAAATTAAAGCAAGAAGAACATATATTTTTTTCAGTTTTGTGAATATAGCAAAAGAGTGACAAAACTAAGCTTCTCTTTGGACTAAAGCGGAGACAAGGAATCAATCTTTCCCAACAATTATTAGATAGGATGTAAAGGAAATAAGATGCCAAGCAATCCAAACACACCAAACCAAAAAAAAATGATCTCAAAACCTTAATATCGGTCAAAACCTTACTCAAAGGGCCAACATGGATCCAAATCTCGAAAAGACCCAAAAATAACCAAACAAACCAAATAAAAACACTTTCCAGGAACCACCGCAGGCTTGCAGGCAACCAGGGAGCGGTATTGTGGCTAGGGTTTTACCCCTAGCTTGTGCAAATGAGCACCTACTAAGGAGAAGGGACTCCTTAGTAGCAGTTCAGTAAATGGAAATTATTATGCTAAAACTGAAATGTAAATTACTCTAAACATGTGCATGAAAAAGAAAAAACAAGATGTAAATAATGGCTTTTATATTAATGTTACCTCCAATGTGAAGGTTGGTGAAGCTCTTTGCAATGTCCAAGAGGGTTGTTCCAAGCTCCAACTTGCTCCTTCTCTTTCTCCAATGGTGGAAATGGGCCAAAAGGGGCTCTCAAGGTGAAAGTAGCTCAAGGGTGAGCTAGGGTTTCAAGAGAGATTTTGGCAGAGTAAGGGTATACTTGATTATGGATGTGGAATAAGGGGTCTCCATCACCTATTTATAGTTTTTTGGTGGTGGAGTGCTGGCCCATGGTTTTGGGAACCATATGGTTTAGGGCAGCTGTATAGGGTTTTTTCCTCCATTTCCTCATTATTTTTTATTTTTTATTCCCTTTTTAGGGGGTGTTTTGCTATTTTTAGAGGAATTTTGGATATTTTTGGAGGAAAAAGGGATTTTTAGCCTTTTTGAGGCTTTTTTGATAGTTTTGTGGCCTTTTGGAGGCGTTTTAGGCCTTTTGGAGGCTTTTTAGTGGGATTTTTAGGGTTTTTAAGGGAAATATGGTAGGAAAATGGACAAATGAGCCATGTAATGTGGTAGATGAGGTAGTGAACACTTTTTAGGTGTTAACAGGTATTGATAGACTACCGCACTCTAGACAGTGGTTAAGGCGTGGTACTAATAGACTACCGTGCCTTAGACAGTGGTTAAGGTGCGGTACTGATAGAGTACCGCGCTTTAGACAGTGGTTAAGGCGCAGTACTACCGCTCTGTGGGCAGTTACGAGGGTGCGGTAGTGTCTGAACAGAGGGAAAGAGGTGGAGTTTTGAGAAAATATTTTGACTTTTCAAGGGTTTGCCAACCCAGAGGACTTACTGATATTTAACAAAAGTCTAATGCAGAGAATAGGGAAGTAAATGAGGGTGAAAGAACCCAATTCTTACAATCAATGAGTGAAATTGAAAGCAAACTTCACAAGCAAAGAAAATGGATTCAAGTCCCCAGCGGAGTCACCATTTTTTGTTGCAGATATTTGTCCCTATGAATAGGTAGAAACTCTCTTAGGATAAAGTAGGATGCACTGACTCTATGCTAAGACAAAAAGGAAACAAATGCTACCTTGAGTTCCTGAACTAATCTTCACAACAAGATTAAATGCATTCATAAGAGATGAAAGACATAACTCACCTTCCAATTCGACATTTGTCCCGCGTCTAGCTCTTGATCCCGAAGCTCCAATGTAAAACCTGTTGAAATCAAACAAAGGACAAGCATGCACTCTTCCAAATACCTTGAAGCAAAGGTTAAGTTCAAATCTAAAATAGATACATTTCATATCAAATATTTATACAATACACATGAAATGGGAAAAACAAGACAAGTTATCTTATATTACAAACTTGAAGAGTACTTACAAAGTTTGCTTGATATCCAAGCCAATCCTCTAGCTCCAAGTGCTTCCTCTAGCTATCTCTGTAGAAGTCTGAAGATCATAGGTTTGATGCCCTAAAAGTCCCCCCTTTGGCTCATGGAAGGCTTCTCTCTTATAGCATATGGGAAGGTTAACCAACAAGAGAGAAGTGTGGATCTATGGAGGGTTTAGTGGATCAGGCCAGCTAAACAAAGAAGGAGTTAGGATCGAACCAAAGGTGGTAATCCCAACAAAATCTCCTCGAAGGTCGAATCCCAAAGTCTAAGGAAAAAAGGCTAATTTCGGACTACTGCGCCCCTACTACTGAGCATAACGTGGTAGTACCGCGCCCCTGTAGATGTGTAGGGAGTGGTAGTGGTCACAAACAGGGCTAAGTTGGGTTGGCATATGGCAGAAAATGTTTTGCTTTCAGTGTTTTTCACTTTGAATGTTCAGATGATCTTTAAGGGAAACTGTTGTTTAGGTTGCTAGTGCAAGGATGCGACACTAATACATAATGTGTAATATTGAGGTATAATAGTGTCACGCCTGCCATGTATATGGACATAGCCATGACAATTGACCATATATGCAGAAAATGGTCACAACCCCAAAAAATATTTATTATATATTTTGCAAGTCGGTGGGTCACGATGACAAAGATTGCCATTCATATGGGTTGCTACAAGAAAGAATGTATGATACATTCTATGTCAAGGACGACCAGCGTGTCGTACAAAAATCTCAACCACAGCCACAGGTAGCCCAGCTGCTACCTCAACCGTAGATGCAATTTGTACTTCAATAGCAACAAATACCGCAGTTCATGCTGTAATATGCTTCGATGCAGATGGATCCACAATGGCCACAATATGTAGAGGAACCATAGTATGCACAACAAGGGCAAGGAATGCAACCGGCACCAATACAGCAATAGTTTAATCAACCACAGTACCAGCGGTAGGGAATATTTCGGGGAAGATACCAGGGAGGACATGGTGGAGGATTTGGTTGCGGAGGTGGTCGCGGACCTGTTCAATGCTATCACTATGCGGTATGGGGACACTATCAGTAGTATTTCCCACTACTGCAGAACCAGTGTACGTTATGCTTTGTTAACGATCATACGGTTGAGAATTGTCCACATTTTATTGCGTGATGGCCAGCAGGGAACACTCCCCAGTTGTAGACACATCCCCATGCACAGAAGCCTTCCCAGAACCAAGTGCAGCAACTAGTGCAGAACCAGAATGTACGACAGAATCAGAATCAGAATGTGAACCCACCCGAGAATCCACCGTTGAACCAGGCCTAAGGTGCAAACATCGTGACAATTTCTGCAGAACCAATACCACAAGATGCTTCTGTTGCTGTGGTCACTCGAGGAGGAAAGATAACTGGAGAAGACAACTCAATGATCTGGTTAGGTGGAAAAAAGAAGGTATCATTTGACATTGATGCGGAACGAGAGGCGTTTCTTCAGGCACGACGCGCATTAGAACAAGACCAAGGTAAAGCTGTCATGTATGACATGCCCTTTACTTTTGATGCTACTTCGGAGGTTAGCCTATCATGGCGGTCCAACACACTTTGAGCATTTTTTGAACATTGTTTATCCCTGGAAAGAGATCCTGACGCTCTTGTTGCGATTGAAGCCTTGTTGCGACGATCGTCCCAGGATCAACAAGAGCTTGCGGTTAATTCCTTGCAATGATGGAAGATGGGTAAGGAGATGAAAATGAATATTCAAATTGGCAACTATGATGTTGATTGAGTTATTCTGGATCTTGGTTCGGATGTGAACATCTTGACCAAGCAGGCTTGGCAAAAGATGGGGAGCCCCCCATTGAGTTGGTCTCCTGTACAGCTCCGATTGGCTAACCATGCGAAAGTAACACCCATTGGGTGAGTTCCACGGCTAGTGGTAGATATCAAGGGTATGAAAACCTATGCCAACTTTGATGTCATAGAAGTTGTAAAAGGAGGCATCTCTTATCTCGCGTTGTTGGGGATTGGATGGGCTAATGATAGTGGAGCTGTAATCAACTTCAAGCAATGGATGATGACTTTTGAAAATTGCGATCTCAGAGTTATCGCCCCGTTGGATCCGGCTGAAGGATGTCGCTGCATAGAGCTAGTGAAGGACGACGATCCCAGCGGATGGGACCATGCATTCAATATTTCTAAAGATTATATACATCCAACTACCAATGGTGAGCTGGGATGGCATAGTGACAGCTCTACATATTTTGAATTTGACGATGAGCTGGAATATTGGTAGAACCGCTTGCATGAAGTGTCGCTCTATAAGTGCGGGTTGGTCACACAGTCATTATGTCATGTCATGACTGAAACGGTTACACTACCAATATATGAAGGACTACCTGGCTTAGCCGACTTTCTGACGGAGTTTGAAGAAAGATTTTCTGAACCACAGCAATTATTGGCCTTGAATGAAATTGAAGGCTGCTACAGCACACTGGTGGGCGACACACAAGGCATCAATTGATGGATGGTCGAAATGCCGAAGATTGATGATGGTACATTTTGGTGATACTGAGATTTACCACACTGGAAAGTATGATGGTCGGACCAATCCTAGTGGTCAGTTGATGGAATTTCAGTGGCTATGGGTATTGCAACCGAAAGATGAGTGGGTCCATGCTTTTATCCATACTTTGGATGAGATGCCATGCTCATGGTATACTGCAGCTGAGTTGCGAGGGGAAATTTCTACTTGGCTATAGCTCACAGTGTGTTTTACCCATACATTCATTTTTGTGGATGCTGATCCAGAGGTTAATAATGCATTACAGCTCATCTGTGATGTAATTATGCAGGTTGTCCCTGTAACATATCCTGCAGATCCACACATGCACTGCCAGATGCAATCTCTCAGGAAGTGCTTCAATATTAGTGGTGGGCCAGAAGATGGTGATGATCCATGGAATGTGAATATCCCGGAGTCAAAAGGAAGTGGTGCTGTGGTACCACCTGATGCACCAAGCAACCCGATCAGTCAGTCGCTGAAGATCCGTAAGATTAACATTGGGACAAAGGACACTCCGAAGTTCGCAAATGTCAGGGATTACTGGGATGATGAGCTGATAAGCAAGGTCACTGATTTTCTCCATGAGTTTCAGGACATATTTCCTACCAAATTTTTCAACATGAAGGGGATTCTAGGCGACTTAGGACAAATGAAGATTCCATTAAAACCATATGCTAAGCCGATCCGGTAGCGACCCTATTGATTGAATCCGCAACATAAGGAGCGGGTCAAGGATGAACCGGATCACATGTTGGATGTTGGTATTATTGAACCAGTTGAGGAGTCGGAATGGATTAGTCCTATGGTGGTGCGGGATAAAAAGACTAGTGAAGTGCACATTTGCGTTGACCTCACGAAACTAAATGATGCATGTTTGCATGATCCGTTCCCCACTCCATTTACTGATGAAGTGCTTGAAGGTGTGGGTGGCTAGGAGATGTACTCCTTCACAGACGGGTTCTCTGGGTATCATCAGATCCGCATTGCCAAAGAAGATCGCCATAAGACAACTTTCGTTACTGAATGGGACTGCTTTCAATACATTGTAATGTTGTTTGGTTTGAAGAACACACCTGCGATATTTTCGCGGGTTATCGTTGCTGCATTCAAAGACTTCATTCAGAAATTTTTACAGGTATACATGGACGATTAGACAGTCTATGGTTTGGTCTGTGATCATCTGGAGAATCTGTGGTTGATGCTCAAGCGATGCTGATAGCACCAGATAATGTTGAATATGAATAAATGCATCTTTTGTGCACCATTTGGGATATTGCTCGGCCATATTGTGTGTAAGCAAGGGTTGTTGGTCGATCCGGCCAAGATTGCGCTCATTTTGAGCTTGCAACCATCGACCACTGTTAAGCAGTTGCGGGCGACTCTCTGTTGATGTATATGTAAATTTGGAATGTATTTCATCTGCGTATTTTATATATATTTATTGTACCCTTATAAGAGATGTGTCATTCCTCTATAAGGAAGTGTCGTCATGTGTATTGACAAGTGTTGCAAGTGTGTGTACTTGCCGATGGGTTATTAGACCACCATGTGTGGGGTTGGCCCTGAAATATATATTATAATGTGGATGTACCTAGCTAGACAAGTCGGCCCCATAAGGTCACTGGGCAAATAGGTTAGTATAAATAGAGATCAGGTGATCTCTATTTAGATCATTTGGAAAAGTACATCTCTCTCACTCAGAAAGTGGCACACTAGTGAGGAGGAGGATCATCTGCTACTAGGAGACTATCTCAGTGTATTTTGGTTGTACTTTGGTTGAGCCATTTCTCTCTCTATCTCTAAGGAAGTTGTGGGGTTTTTCACCTTAGGGTTTTCCCCACAGAAAATCTATGTCTTTTGTCTCTTATGCTTTTGATTCTTGTGATGCTTGTCATACTTATTGTGATTGTCATGCATTGATATACTGTAGATGTTATTCTCTCAGTAAAGATCCTAGAGTATTGTGAATTAATGCTCAAAATTTAACATGGTATCAGAGCTAACCTGAGAAGAAGACATTTTGTAGTGACGAAAACTTGAGTTTCTTGTTTATTGGGTTTCTCTCCACAGATTTTGGAAAAGCAGTATAGTAGATTGACTCTACTCATCAAGGCGCGTCTATCTGTCCAATCAGAATTCAATTCCGAGCATTTTCAGATTTGGCCCTAAAAATTAGGGTTTCCACAAAAATAGGAATTTCTAAAATCTGAAGACATAGCTGGAAGCTCCTTGCAAAAATCAAAGTTTAGAGCTTTGGATCGAGATTTTTGGCTGGGTAGATCTCCGGGAAACTCAAACCCTAATTTAGGGCTCTCCCTTGTGAACCCGGGAGGACAAAAAGACAAATCTAAAGGGTAAAGCTTTGCTGATCTCAAATTCTGAATGCACCATGCTGATCAGCTCATCAAGGCGCATCTTTCTATCCTTTCAGAAATTTGAAATTCACATTTTGAATTTTTAGGGTTTTTTCGACAAACCCTAATCCAGGACCAGATCCAGTTTTCAGCATTTCAAGTGGTAAGACCTAAATATTTTCTATTTCCATTTGAAGTACTCTTTAAGATGTCTCACCACACCAAGCTTGAGGATAAGCTTGAAGGGGTTGATAACGTCCGAGCTTGGAAGTATAGAATTGGGTTAATCCTGGAAGAGAATGAGTTGGACTCATATATAAAAGAAGACATCCCTATCCCAGAGGATGAAGAGGCTAAAGTATTGCATAAGAAGAACTTGGTCAAGGCAAAGAGAATCATTGCTGATTCTATCAAAGACCATCTCATACCCCATGTGTCTTCTCTAAAGACACCCAAAGAGATGTTTGACTCTTTGACCAAGCTATTTGAAGGGAAGAACATAAATCGGAAGATGACCCTACAGAACCAATTGAAAGGGGTAAAGTTTCAGAATGGAGAAACCATTCAATATTATTTTTGAAGAGTCCCCCAAATCAAGGAACAACTAGAAGCAGTGGATGAAATGGTAGAGAATGGTGAAGTTGTCATGACCACTCTAAATGGCTTGCCTAGGTCATGGGACTCCTTCATTCAAGGAATCTGTGCAAGAAAGAAGTTGATTTCCTTCAGTAGACTATGGGAAGAATGCTCACAAGAAGAAGAAAGGCTTGTGGCACGAGAAGAAAAGATGGGGAATGAAGATCAAGCTCTCATAGCTCACACCAAGAAAGGGAAGTCCAAGAGAGAGCCATCTCACTCGAAGAAATCTTCACATCACTTCAAAGAAAGAAGAATATGCTTCACCTGTAATGAGAAAGGACATATTGCCATAAATTGTCCCAAGAACAAGAAGGACAACAACAACTTCAACAAGAAGAAGAAGGGCAGCAAAAGAAGGTTTCATGCTCATGCTGCCAAGGATGATGAACCACCCAAGAAGAAGGATAGGGCAGAAAGTGATGATAACTCATCTAGTGAAGAAGAGTATGTTCTGATCTCTGCTCTCACAGGTACCATCTCCCATGGTTGTAATGATTGGTTGATTGATAGTGGGGCTTCCAAACACATGACTAGGTTTAAGGAATCTTTTGTGAATCTATTTGAACATGAATCACCCCATAAGGTGAAACTTGGGGATGATTATCAATACCCAATCAAAGGAAGTGGTGAAGCCTCCTACAACCTAGATTCTGGAAAATCTTTGAAGATGAAAGAAGTTCTTTATGTACCTAGGCTCAAGAAGAACTTATTCTCCATCTCTGCATTGGATGCAAAAGGCATGAGGGTTGCATTTGTGGATGGCTAAGTCCTAATGTGGCCAAAGGGAAAGAACATAGATGATGCAGTAGTGATTCGAGAGCAAGAGGGAGGTTTGTATAAATTGAAGGGACAACCTGAACATGCCATGGTACATGAATCCATGGAACCAAGTGAACTTTAGCATAGAAGACTTGCTCATATGCACTATAGAGCACTTCCAATTGCAAGCAAGGCTGTAGAGGGTCTTCCTGAAATCAAGACCAAACATGAAGGTGTTTGCAAAGGATGTGCAAAAGGTAAGAACATTAAGAAGGCTTTCCCAAGCAGTGAAAGCAAGGCAAAAGACATCCTGGAAATCATCCACTCAGATGTATGTGTTCCTATGTCATCCAGTTCTCTAAGTGGGTATGTTTACTATGTCTCATTTATTGATGACTTCTCCAGGAAGACTTGGGTATACTTCTTGAAGAACAAAGATGAGGTGTTAGATAAGTTTAAGGAATTCAAAACCTTGATGGAAAATCAAACTGACAAGAAGATCAAAACATTCAGATCCAACAATGGTGGAGAATTCACCTCAGGTGACTTCAAGAAGCTTTGTAGTGATTGAGGGATTAAGAGGGAGTTGACTACTCCTTATAATCCTCAACATAATGGAGTTGCAGAATGGAAGAACAGAACTATCATGGAAGCAGCAAGAGAAATGCTCCATGACCAGGATCTACCTATGCATCTATGGGCAGAAGCAGCTAGAACAGCTGTATATGTGCAGAACAGAACACCCCACAAGATATTGGACAACAAGACACCAGAAGAGGTCTTTTCTGGTAAGAAACCTGAAGTCAGCCATCTCAGAATATTTGGTTGTCCAGTATTCACTCATGTCCCAAAGGAAAAGAGGACCAAACTAGATCCTTCAGGAAAGAAGGGTATCTTTGTGGGTTATAGTGAAAGCTCAAAGGCTTACAGAATATACTTTCCAGGGTTCAAGAAGATTGATGTCAGCAGGGATGTGACATTTGATGAGAACTCAGCATTCATCAAATCAAGGAAGGCACCGATCGAAGTTTATGAAGAACCTAAGGAAACTAGATTTCAAGACACTACCATGACTGAAGCAGTTCCAGAAGTTGTTCGTGAGATTGAAGATCCACAAGAACCTGTAGATCCACCCCGTGAGGATAACTCTCACAAGAGGAAACTTGCATGGGCTAGAGAGCTCATTCAAGATGCAGAAAGATTTGGCATTCCAGAAGAAGAACACAGAGCAAAGAAGAGAACCAGATCACATACCAGCTATGTTGCTTTACTTTGTGACATTATGAACAAAGAGCCTTCCAGTTATGAAGAAGCAGTGGAAAAGAAAGAATGGAAGGATGCCATGGTTGAGGAATACCAATCAATAATGAAGAATGATGTTTGGGATGTTGTCCCAAGACCTAAAGAGAAGTCTGTTGTGACTTCCAAATGGATCTACAAAATCAAGCATGCTGCAGATGGCAGTGTAGAGAAATACAAGGCAAGATTCGTAGCTCGTGGCTTCTCTCAGAAAGAGGGAATAGATTATGAAGAAACTTTTGCACCTGTAGCCAGGTATACTTCCATCAGAACAGTACTTGCCTTGGCTGCAGCGATGAAATGGAAATACACCAGATGGATGTCAAGAATGCTTTCTTGAATGGTGTAGTTGAAGAGGAAGTATATGTGGAGCAGCCACTCGGTTTTGAAATACTTGACAGAGAATCATATGTGTGCAAATTAAATAAAGCCTTGTATGGCTTGAAGCAAGCTCCCAGAACTTGGTATGGTAGGATGGACAGTTTCCTATCTAGTTTGGGCTTTACCAAGAGTAAAGCGGATTCCAACCTTTACTACAAGGTTGAGGAAGGGAATCCTATGATTCTACTCCTATATGTAGATGACTTATTTGTAACAGGAGATGACAGATTGATTACAGATACTAAGAGGAAGCTTGCTTCCAAGTTTGATATGAAAGATTTGGGAATGATGCATTATTTCCTAGGTATGGAGGTGTGGTAGAGTGCAGGTGGGATATTCCTTGGTCAAGGGAAGTACACAGTAGATATCCTGAAGAGATTCGGGATGATGAATTGCAAGACCATGGCCACACCTATGGCATCGAATCTTAAGCTTCTATGCAATGCTTCATCTGAGCCAGTTGATGTCTCTATGTATCGTCAGATGATTGGGTCCTTGATGTACTTGACGAACACGAGACCGGACATTTGCTTTGCTGTGAACACATTGAGCCAATTCCTAGCGGATCCAAGGAGTGTTCACCTGGTTGCTGTAAAGCATGTTCTGAGGTACCTGAAGGGTACAGTGGATTATGGGCTCAAGTATGAAGCGAATCAAAAGTTTAACCTGCAGGGATATGTTGATTCAGATTGGGCTAGCAGTACTGCAGATAGGAAGAGCACATCTAGGTGCTGCTTCAATATGGGATCAGGTGTGATCTCTTGGTTTAGCAGGAAGCAGTCCTGCGTAGCACTGAGTACAGTTGAGGCAGAGTATGTTGCAGCCTGTTCAGCTAGTTGTGAGGCAGTATGGCTACAGAAGCTACTATCTGAGTTATTTGATCTCCCGTTGGATGATACTGGTATCTTTTGTGATAACCAGAGTTGTGTGAAGCTGTCCGAGAATCCAGTGTTTCATGACAGGTCGAAACACATAGAGATCAAATATCACTATATCAGGGATATGGTGCAGAGAGGAGCTGTGAAGCTCCTATATGTTGCGACGAACGAGCAGATTGCA
Source organism: Larix kaempferi (assembly GCA_027924585.1). NCBI lineage: Eukaryota > Viridiplantae > Streptophyta > Pinopsida > Pinales > Pinaceae > Larix > Larix kaempferi. The sequence continues at coordinate 20,340,113 of BSBM01000025.1, forward strand.
GATGTGCTGACGAAGCCACTAGCCAGGGTGAAGTTCGAATACTTCAGGGAGAGCCTTGGTGTTCTTCAGATCGAGGACACTTCGAGGAAGAAGTGATGGACACATTTGTTGAAGCCATTCCAAACATGTTGGAAGGAGGATCCTTCACATGGCTGTGGATGTAAGCGTTGGATGATGAGCATCAGGATGATGTTCTAGTTTCTGCTTTGTATGATCAGTTGGATCATTTATATGTATATGTATGTACGCATCATGTTGGATGCTGGATATGATCAGTTGGATCATTTATATGTATGTACGCATCATGTTGGATGCTGGATATGATCGATTGGATCATTTGTATGTATCTGTATATGTATCAGGTGGATACATTGTATGATCAGGTAGATCATGTATGTTGATGGATACATTGTGTGGATCATGTATCTATGTATCAGATGGAAATATTGTGTATGATGATATGTATCAGGTAGATACTTGGTGTGCATCAAATGGATGCATTATCAGGGTGATCATGGACGACGAGCTTCTCCAAATGACATGCAACAGGATGTTGCAGTGATGATGATCAGGATGATCATGTGTACATCAGGATGATGTATGATGAGTATCAGATGATAGTTTGTGGTCGTGGATCAGGTTGTGCAGATGAGCATGTATGGGAGATCCTATAGGTCGGAGTTGCGTACCCATAATAGCATGGGATGCTCTTTCAAGACATTGCTCTGGGAGGACATGTAATTTGTGCCCTGGGATATCTTCAGGTCGGAGTTGTGTACCCATAACATCCTGAGATGCTCTTGCAAGGTTTTGTCCTATGGCATGTAATTTGATCCTGGGAGATCTGGATAGGATGAAAAAGGCCTCAAATGCTTCAGCCAGTTTTTGCCATGACCACATGTAATTTTCTCCTGGGAGATCTGGACAGGATGAAAAAGGCCTCATATGCTTTAGCCAGGTTTTGTGGTGGACCACATGTAATGTGCTCCTGGGAGATCTGACAGGTAGAGTTGTGTGCTCGTAACAACCTGAGATGCTTCAGCCAGGTTTTGTGGTGAGATCACATGTAATGTGCTCTTAGGAGATACGACAGGTATATCTGTCTGCTCGTAACAGCCTGGGATGCTTCAGCCAGGTTTTGTGATAGGTCACATGTAATGTGCTCCTGGGAGATCCTACAGGTAGAGCTGTGTGCTCGTAATAGCTTGGGATGCTGCAGCCAGGTTTTGTGACGCACGTAATAAGTCCTGAGGATTCCACAGTATGGCCAGTGATGATGAAGACCTGCAGGTGGTGGGCCTACATCCAGTATGAAAAAGGACTGGCTCTGTAGAACTTCCTATGACGAGTAGAGTCAGAGATTGGTTGAGATAGCAGTAGCAGTGACGATGATGATGATGATGATCCCGAGAAGAAGACTTGTCTAGCAGATCTGTGTCGAGAAATACCTTCCTAGTTAAGAGGGAGTGTTGATGTATATGTAACTTCGGAATGTATTTCATCTGTGTATTTTATATATATTTATTGTACCCTTATAAGAGATGTGTCATTCCTCTATAAGGAAGTGTCGTCATGTGGATTGACAAGTGTCGCAAGTCTATGTACTTGGCGATGGGTTATTAGACCACCATGTGTGGGGTCGTCCCTGAAATATATATTATAATGTGGATGTACCTAGCTAGACAAGTCGGCCCCATAAAGTCACTACGCAAACATGTTAGTATAAATAGAGATCAGGTGATCTCTATTTAGATCATTCAGAAAAGTACATATCTCTCACTCAGAAAGTGGTGCACTAGTGAGGAGGAGGATCATCTGCTACTAGGAGACTATCTCAATGTATTTTGGTTGTACTTTGGTTGAGCCATTGCTCTCTCTATCTCTGAGAAAGTTGTAGGGTTTTTCACCTTAGGGTTTTCCCCATGGAAACTCTGTGTCTCTTGTCTCTTATGCTTTTGATTCTTGTGATGCTTGTCATACTTATTGTGATTGTCATGCATTGATATACTGTATATGTTATTCTCTCAGTAAAGATCCTAGAGTATTGTGAATTAATGCTCAAATTTTAACACTCTGGGGCATACTAGGTATTATCGTAAATTCATCAGGAGATATGCAGCTATTACTTCCCCTATGGATAAATTACTAAAGAAGGATGCACTATTTTAGTGGACCCCGGAATGTCACGACAACTTTGAAACACTGAAGGTGAAGATGGCCTCTGCACCGATATTGGTATTTCCAGACTGGAGTAAGGAATTCCATGTGCATGTTGATGCCTCATCGATTGTGTTGGGAATCGTATTGGCTCAACCAGGAGAAGGCAACCTTGATCATCCTATTGCTTTTGCAAGTTATAAGTTGTCATCTGCAGAAAGGAATTACACTACTACTGAGAGGGAAGGTCCGACAATGGTCTATGCGCTGCAGAAGTTCAGACACTATTTGTTGGGTGGGCACTTTAAAATGTTCACCGACCATTCTGCGTTGAAATACCTAGTCAATAAGCCTATGTTGGGGGGGAAGATATGCCATTGGTTACTTCTTTTTCATGAATTCGATTTTGAAGTCATTGTGAAGCCAGGCTAGTTGAATGTCGGTCCTGATCATCTCTCGTAGATCGATATAGGAGAGGAGCCGACCAATATTGAAGATGGTTTATCGGATGATCAATTCTTTCGAGTTGAGGTTGTAGATGGCTACTTTGCGGAAATCATTTAGTTTCTAACAATGGGTATTGCACCAAACGAGTTCACCACCAATCAGAAGAAGCAATTTATAGTCAAGGCTGCAGACTTCTAGCTAATCGTAGGAGAGTTATACAAAATCGGTGCCAATGAGGTATTGCGCATATGTGTCTTGCCACATGAGCAGTTGCAGATATTAGCAGAAGCGCATGGAGTAGCCAAAGGACACTATGGCGATAGGGAGACTACTAGGAAAGTGCTGCGTGCTGGGGTGTGGTGGCCCACACTACATAATGATGCGATAGACTACGTGCGGTCCTGTGATGTCTGTCAGTGAACTGGAAAACCATCCCGACGCGATGAGATGCCATTGATTCCCTAGTTGACATTGTAGTTGTTCGACAAATGGGCAGTGGATTTTGTAGGACCGATCAATCCACCAAGGAAGCACACGGGTGCATACTATATTATCACAGTGACAAAGTATTTGACTCGATGGGCAGAAGCTACACCAATCATTGATTGCTCCATGGCCACAACCGCATGGTTTCTCTTTGACCACATTGTCACTCACTTTGGATACCCCAATATATTATTGAGCAATCAAGGAAGCCACTTTCTTAATCGCACCATCAACGCATTGACAGAGAATTTGTAGATATAGCATAAGAAGAGTACACCCTATCATCCGCAGGAGAATGGTACGGTGGAAGCTTTCAATAAGATATTTGAGCATGCGCTGACAAAGGTGTGTAACGTGAACCGCAATGACTGGGATCTCAAAATCCCAGCATTATTATGGGCCTATCGCATCACATGTAAACGACTAACAGGGCAGACACCATTTAAGCTGGTGTATGGACAAGAAGCAATTATGCCCATGGAGTATATTGTCCCAAGTCTATGCATCACGACCGCAACAGGATTGGATGATGCAGCGGCACTAGATGAACATCTAGAGCAGTTGGTGTAGTTGGAGGAAGATCATTTCATCGCTGAATTCCACCAGGGGGTAAAGAAGGATCGCCAGAATGCATGGCATGATCAACACATAAAAAACAAACAGTTTCAGCAGGGCAACTTGGTGCTATTGTACGACAAGAAGTTTATGAAACATCCAGGGAAGTTGCAGATGCATTGGCTTGGTCAGTATCGCATCAGTAGTATTACTTCAGAGGGCGCGGCTCAACTGCAGCAGCTGGACGGGGTGATGCTCCCAAAACTGGTGAATGGTCATAGGTTGAAGCCCTATCAAGTGGTATTGCAACACTGTGATGCCTGAGTCGCATTGGGAAAAAAAAAAAACAAGAAGTAGATTGATTGGTGGTAGAATGGCGCACCAACAAGGATGGAATGCGGAAGCAGAGAGGCTTCTGCAGCAAGTTTGGAGCAATCAGTGTCAAGTGGAAATCTTGCGACCCCATTAAACGAGCAATAAATACCAAAAGTTAAAATAGTTAATTAACAGTGCTTGTTCGAATGATGGGCATTAATGGCCGATCTGGCCGATCGGTTGATAGGATCAATGGTGAATTTGTGTCATTAATACAGGATTTTGGTTGAATTAATGCATGATTTCGTAATGATTACGGAGGATTCGGATGGAAGCTATAAAAATGGATTGGATTTGGTCGGAAGACACCAAGAAATTAGTTGCGAAGTGTTGTTACAGAGTGCAGTCGTGAATTGAGAAAGGTGATGATAAGCATATAACGAAGTGTTGTGAGGTATGTCAGGCGAACTAGAGACAGTCGAGATTAGCAGCGAAGTGGAGTCTCCCTTCATCTCGGTGGTTGTCAAGTAAGAAGTTGTGTCATCCGGAGCCGTTGATCGTGGAGTAGAAGTTGAAAATATGCTGGTGGGAGCATCAATCATTGCTAAGAAGTGACGGGGAGGTCAGCACTCTAAGTCCTCGCAGAGTAAGAGGGTGCTTCAGTCCTCCACCGCAATGACAGGCGAAGCTCGGGAACAGGTGGGGAAGTCCAGTCACTGCATTCGTGATTCTGCCCCATGGGTGGGACTGTCAACCGGTGACATCCTTGGGTATATCCCTCCTATTCGTTCGGATGCCACCCCACACAAGATAAACCCGAAACAGAAGTATGGTGTAAAGATGTCGGCACTTCCGACTAAAATGGAGTGCTCTATGGATATTGGGTCGGCGTTGATGCACCTGCGCTATGACGACCATGATATGGTGGCCTACCCTGACATTGCATCCACCCCATATGTGGCTAAGACACGCCTTTCCCCAACACCGACTGTACAAGACTAGGCACGAGGATTGAAGCAAGCCAGCTTGTTAGGGCTTGTTAACATGCCACATTTTGGGCGACTGGCGGAAGTTAATGCATGCGTAAAGCAGCTCCTTGTGTGCTTTCATGGTGGTTCATTGTGGTTGGATAGAGAAGTCCCGGTCACCGTCGATTTAATTTCGTATATAGCCAGCTTGCCTAAAAATGGAGTTGATCCATCGCAGTTCATCCAAGGAAAGGCAAACAACAAAAAGAGGGCGCTACAATTGGCACAGAAATATGGCTTAGAAACGGATGGGCATGGGTATCGCACCAGCAGCTGTAATGATCAGGAAGTACTCACGGGCATTAAGATCCTATCATGCAAGGTGGTTAGGGGTGGTCGACCTAACCAGTGCAACTCAGGGATCATTGCATGCGTAGAGCAATGCACAGAAGGGGTCCAAATGAACTGGTCTTTGTATCTCTTGAATCAATTAATGGAGGATGCTGTGGCGGTCCAATCGAGAAAGGGTGCCTTCACATACAGTTGGTTGTTGTTGTTGATCGCCTTTATCGCATGGAAGGATCCCGACACGTACCAGGGCATGGACTGTCCAGTTGCAGTAGAACGGCGGGGTGCGCGATATCAAAATCTATGGTATGTACGGGAGCCAGAGAGACTCCGGGATTGCCAATTGCAGTTTTGGCTATTTTGGGAGATGCTTTGTGCTGTGGCAATACAAGTCCCACGAATATCTAAAGAAACTGCAGCATGCTTCATACCAGTCATGGCGTTTGCAATTTGGCCACATACCATACATATACAAGCCCGCCGTGATCCTGATCGACAATGGTTGCAGACCTCGTATAAGGTGACATCCAAAGATTTGGAGGCTATTGTGAATGAGTGTCCGGAGGCATGGTGACACCCCATGATTTTAGTGGAGATAGAAGCCGGTGGCCCGGCATTGGGCCCAGATGATCAGTCATCAGCACAGGACCAGCAAAGTCACCATGACTCAGGGAAAGAACCAACCAAAAAAATATCGGATGATAGCAACCAGGACCTTGAAGAAAACCGCTTGAAAAGATATCAGGAGCATGCAACGATTAGCAGGTTGTCCTTGCCCACCGAGGCATAGTTGGTTCGCGTACTCACAGCGCTCAATACTACATCCTCTACGGCAGTAGACAAGATGGCAAGGAAAGTGGATGAAGGATTCCATGCGATCACCGCTTGGTTAGAGTCTTTGTATGATATGGTTTTTGGAAAGGCACCAGACAAAGCAGCGGCACCAACCTTTGGCACAATCAGCACTGAGCCGCGAGTGAGGAATGTGGAAATTCCCCCGACTGCGATTGTGACCGAAGATGTGGCAGTAAACACATTGCTACAGTAGTTGAAGACGGTGACCCTTAATGTTAACGCATTTCCATCGGAAGGGTTGACCACTATGCAGGCTAATACCAGCAAGGAAACAACAGACCGACTGCAGAAAATCAGTGGTATGTGTGTACGACTACAGGTCAGTGAGGTTGATGCGAAGCGCACTATCAAAGAATTGACTGCCAGGGCTGCTTCTGCACGGCAGGCCGTGGATGACCTCGAAGCACACATCAAGGAAGAACAGGCTGAGAAGGATCGTGAGATCAAAGGACTCAAGAAGGAACACGATTTCCTTATTATGGAGAAGGCTCGTATGTGGGACAACAGTGTACGGGTTGACCCGGCGATCACGGAAGCTTATAAACATGTGCCGGAGCCCACTGAAGAGGTAGACGTGCTCCACTAGGTGTAGCGACTGGGGGCTACCATTATTCAGTTGCGACAGGATAATCATGAGTTGAAGGCCTAGAGAAAATCGGGTACGCCTCAAGCTGAAGTGGATGAACGAAGAAGGGCAATTGAGGAAGTTGTCGCTCGGATGGAGGAGCTGGAGACGCAAGAAACCAGGCTCATGGCTGAAACTGTACAATTATGGGGCCGCATTGTTCATGACAAGCAGGTTGAACAGCTGAATAAGTATCAAAAGGAAGCGGAGGGACAGTTGGCCACTTTGAAAGCGGCAATGCGCACAATGCCACCACTGGATCAAGTTTCTAAGTCTCAGGAGCTAAAATACTTGCAACACTGTGTCACCAAGGCGGACGAACGATAGAAGACATGCACGGCCCAGCTAGAGGAGTTCTAGGATAGCAGCGGAAAATTCATTATGCAAGCTAGTGAATCTCTGCAGGCAGTGCAGAAGTGTCAATAGCAGGTAGTGGCAAAGCTTACAGATCACCCATCTGCCAAAGATGTGGTCGACAGTCAGTCAACGGCTATGGAAGCCAAGGAGGTAGTGCGAACAGTTGAACAACCGTATGAGGACTTCAAGGTCAAAACGATGGAATACACCATCTCCAGTTGACGTGGCTCGAGGGCGAGCCACAAGATTGTGCTGGGGGCATGTTGGCAGGCGGTTTGGTATAGTGCTATCGCAGCATCTCCGATGCTGCGACAAGGCAGAATATGGCATGAAAGGCGATGAGCGAAAGATTATTTTATGTATTTTGGGTCAATTGTACCATGGATTGCGAGTTTTGGGTCATTTGGACCACATATTATGTACTGTTGAGTCAGTTATACCGCAGAATGTAGGTTTTTGGTCATTTTTGGATAAGTCAGTTAGATATTGAGTCATTTGTCCATAGTGTTGGTTAACAAGTTGGTAGAAAGTGGACAAGAATTGTAAGGCGGAAGCCCATATATAGATAAGAATTGTAAGTGATGAGATGATCGAAAATGATAATCATGATCGAATGCTGGAGATATTATGCGAAGCTCTGATGTTGGTTGTATGTTTTCCAAGTATGTTTTGGTGTTAAGAGTCATTGCGGAGATCTAGTTTTTGCAGAGACATTGTATCTGGGTCAACAATGATAATATGATGAATCTATTTTGGTACAATCTTTGTGTTCAATCTGTTCAGTTATGGTAATGCGATGTTGCACTATACAAATAATGTCATACTTGCTTTACAATTACTGTTGTTGCAATGATGAATGTCTTGGTTGAATGTTGCTTTAATACTATGTTCAATGCTTAAAGATCTATGTCCTAGTGTTGCAATAAGTTTAAGTATCATAGCTTCAACCATCCTCCTTCATTTGGCGGAAACATGGTTTCGTCTGCTCTTCCTAGACGCCATGGGTGAGACCTCATCTCCTCTACAGGTGTTGCTAGGTGGGATAAACCTCGTCCGGGCCGGTGCTCAGGAAGACTGTGGTATGTGTCGACAATAAGTGGAACCCCCGTCGAATGGCATCGCGCTAACACATGATAGGGAAGTCATGAATCATCCATCATGAAAATGACTTCAAGGATTGTGGCAACATGAGGTCACAAGGTTTGTACTGCTGATGAAAATTTCGTGTAATAATGTGTTATAGAGGGAAATCACCTATATGTTGGATTGAAGAAATATACTTGTGAGACAAAGTCAAATGTTGATATAAATGGCTACCATGGCAACCCTAACCTGCACACATGGAAATAAGACCAAAGTGTAAAAGTGTGTTTGTAAATAAAACCAAATGTAAAAAAAACATATAACGTAGTGAAAAGAGCTAAATTACATGTGTGCATGAAAAAATAGCAAACTAGGGGCTTCCTAAAAAATTTATTAATCACATGAAACTAATCATGTAATCAAGAAGAGCGTGGAATTGGTATTCTGACAGTACAAACATTGCATCAAACAAAGGTTGTATGAGCCTATACGGGGCAAAAGAAAATCGACTCTAAATAACTATAAAAGGGGTGGACCCCACAACCCTAAGCGTCATTGTTATCGGTCAAATTAGCACTTCTCCATCCCTGACCACATTTCCCTGTCGGTCACACAAAAGGACACTATGGATGGAAGAGCTTACTTGACCTTAGATGATTTGGATATGAACTTTGCAATCCTTTCCTCAATTAACATATTTTCTTTAACTATTTTGAAGCATAACTGCGACTTTGATATCTGTCAACACATTGGTTAACCACGGGTGTCTATATAGACAACTCACGGGTATCATCTAAAATGCTTCACTCGCTAGCTGCACAACACAATAGCTGCGAGTCACTCGCTGGTTTTTTGAAGGCATACTCGTGGGTATCTTTAAAAATCTTGAAAAATATATATAAAAACATGAATTATGAATTAGTTAGGGCAGTTATTCAAACTACCTTAACTTCCCAAGCCAATTTCCTTTCGAACCTGCCCTCCTAGCCTTGCCATAAATACAAGGGGAGGGGATTGGGAGAAAGGAGCCAACTTTGGTAAATAAATGTTGGAGGAATACTTACTTAAGAGAGAGGAGCAGGAGCCCAGGGTCTGATTACAACAGTGCTAGTTGCAGGACAAGTATAACTAGTTGTTATTTATGCAAATAAAATCAGATATTTCCCTTTCAATAGCACTTGTATTTGTGTAAACTTGATGTTTGAATCTATCATATGAATCTATATATGAGTTTCAATTTCAATTTTTTATTTTTATGTAGTCAAATTGCTTTGAGAAAGGTAGTCTAGTTGTTTGCAGGTCCATCAGTTGGAGCAATTTTACAGTGGATCGAGAAGATTGGATTTCAAAATCTTGGATCAACCATCGATTATCCAGGTATGAACCTCATCTTGAATCCTATTTCTTTCATGCATGGAAGGAAGTGTTGAATGTTACATGTACTTACTTTTCTATTTTTGCAATAAAATTTGATGTACGTTGGTGACCTCCATTTCTGATTCATAGGTTATTAAATTGCACAACAGAACTGGTGACTCCACTGGGGAGAGAGAAGATCATAGGTTATTAAACCGCAAAATATAACTGGCGACTTACACTGCTCCAACTGATGGACCTGCAAACAACTAGACTACCTTTCTCAAAGCAATTTGACTACATAAAGATAAACAATTGAAATTGAAACTCATATATAGATTCATATGATAGATTCAAACATAAAGTTTACACAAATACAAGTGCTATTGGAACGGAAATATCAGATTTTATTTGCATAAATAACAGCTAGTTATACTTGTCCTGCAATTGGCACTGTTGTAATCAGACCCTGGGCTCCTGCTCCTCTCTCTTGAGTAAGTATTCCTCCATCATTTCTTTACCAAAGTTGGCTCCTTTCTCCCAACCCCCTCCCCTTGTATTTATGGCAAGGCTAGGAGGGCAGGTTCGAAAGGCATTTAGCTTGGGAAGTTAAGGTAGTTTGAATAACTGCCCTAACTAATCCATAATTCGTGTTTTTATATATTTTTTCAATATTTTTAAAGATACCCACGAGTATGCACTCAGAAAACCAGCGAGTGACTCGCGGCTATTGTGTCTTACAGCTAGCGGGTGCAACATTTTAGATGATACCCGTGGGTTGTCTGTATAGACACTTGCGGTTAACCCACGTGTCGGAAGATATCAAAGTTGAGGTTATGCTTCAAAATAATTACAGAAAATATGTTTATTGAGGAAAGGATTTCAAATTTCAAATCCAAATCATCTAAGATCATGTAAGCTCTTCCATCCATAGTGTCCTTTTGTGTGACCGACAGGGCAATGTGTTCACAGACAGAGAAGTGCTAATTTGACCGATAACAATCATTTTCATTGTTCAACATTGGATGAGCTTATGGGGTCTAGGTATTTAGGCATTGGTTTTTCCCATTATGTCTATCCAATTTAGATTCCACTACTTGCAGGTTAATGGTATGTCCCTACTCTTCAATTTTGTATATTTATTTTTGTTGATTTGGCTTCCAGGGCACCGTGAGGAACCCCTGAGGGTTTCAACTGCATGTTGTTTCTCTCAGGGATTTACCCATGACTCTAATCATGGGAAAATCCCAAACATGTGTGATTGGGTTTCACTTGGTTGGGGAATAGGAGCAACTTCATGTTGCTCCTAGTTGGAGGAAAATTGTGACTAAATTGTGCTTTTTTTCCAACGAGGTCCAACCTAGGGTCACTCTTTTCATGGAGAAAAGAACGAGCAAATTTATAATTTTTGATGATGATAATGCCAAATTTTTTATGCAATATGAGGTTTAATTGCAACCGTGTAGGGAGAGAGAGAGAGATCTCCAGTCTCAAGGGAGCCATCAAGGTTGATGCCCCAATGAGGGATAGTCTCACTAGGTACGGGTTGTTCAAGTTCCTTGAGAACCTATTGATGAGTTTGGTGAGACTATTGTTGACCAATATCATTGCGTATTCAGATCCTAATGTCAGGTCCTTCATTGTATGAGTGAGAGAATTGAGCTTACCCTTCCATACATATACTTCATGAATGGACTCCTAAAGTTGGGGGTCATATGTGATACTCATCCTGTGAAACCATGAGATGTGGACATAGAGAACATACTACCCAAGCACTACAGTGATGATGCATGGTTACATGGTTCCTCCATTCTTCCAATAGACATAGCGACCCTGGAGACATGAGCAGTGACTAAAAGTTTCATACAAGAACTGGGGTTGAGAAAGACCCATAATATCTTCGTTGATCATGTGATGATTGTTGATTAGGTGGTGGGTGGTGCCTACTTTGGGTGGGCCCTAATAATCTTGACAAATTATGATGCATAGACAACTTAATCATTGTAGCCAGAAAGGGAGGTATTTTGGGTTTGGTACCTTCATATATTCCTCTTTTTTGTGTGGGTTCCAACGTTGAGGCCCCTCATTCCTATTCGAGATGGTGGGTCGATGGAGCCCCAGATGAAACAATGGAGATAGATGATGATATGGAGTGGAGGTGGTGCTATACACAACATCTTTGGCTAGGGATCTTTTAGACAATGCTTCCATTTCACAGCAATGATTGAGGACTACCTGTATGTTGGTATGGACTTCCAAGGAGACTCGAAGTTACCTCATCCACCATACTAGGAATGGAAACTAGATGGTACATATGATGGTGCATTTTGATTATTTTAGTTGTGCTTACATACTAGCATAGATGATAGCTAGATTAATTTATTTGGTACATGGTACTAATTACTCATTACATTTGTGTGTAGATGTCAGACTAGTGCCCCCAACAATATTTCAATGACAATGGTACAGGGTTGAGGGGATTGATCCTACCCCCTAACATAGCAACAATGTCAAGGGACCAAAGCCTTATTAAAGGGGCTTCATCGTGATATTGAATATTTGTTGGAGGGCATGATTGACGATGGGTGGATGTATCTCGATCACAAGTTGATCATCTTATGCTATTGAGTTCCACGTGAGTGGCATTCCACCATGCGGCGGATAGTCATGGATGCTCAGGATATTCATGACATCATGAGGGGAAATGTTCCCTAAATCACTGAGGAGGGGGAGAATAGCAATGAAGAGGGTGAATCTGATGATGTCACTGGTGAGGATGATGATGATGAGTATGTATTTATGTAGATCTTCCCCCATGCTATGAACTTGGGATTTTTTACTTATGTATTTGATTAAGCAGTGGGATCACGGATGTAAACACTTTTGATTTTGGACTTATGCTTTTATATTTACATATGCACATGGATGAAACTTTATATACATGATCCTTATTTTACTATGCAATGTGATGTATGGTTTTATGTACATATGTGTTGACACAGCGTCTATCGACAAGGGTTCACTTCGCACTGTCTCCAACAAACTATCAACCCAAACTCCCTTATACACCGGCCTGCAAAGGTGTAACCCTTTCCAGTAACACTTGAGGAGCTAGTGCAGTCTCACCCGAGAGGGATAGGGGGCTGCTCGAACCAATTTTCCTCAGTGAAGTTGAGGATATGCTTTCAACACACATTACCCTTGCAATAACCATAGATTATAATATTCACAGCATGCTACTAACTTATCATTCACACTTTAAGTCATTCGCAGATTTCAACAAACATTCAGAACACCGTATTCAACATACTTATTTAGATTAGCATTACTTCTTACACCTAGAGAATATTCGCATCAATCAACATAAAACATTCACATAACATATTTCACATTCATCATTGCATCATTGCATAAGAATAAAGACAGAGATTACACCATAACCGAACATCTTCATTCATTCACCAACCCTGCGGAATGAACCTCGCAGAAACTGTCAATACACCATGTTGCGGATACAAAACAAACCTAAAAGATATGATCAATCATCCAAAACTGGCTAGGCCTTAGGCTTACAATCCTATTCTACTTATATGCTTCTATTTGATTACAAAACGGTCCACATGACTGACTTAACTAATCTAACAATTCTTGTGCTTCCGCGAACACCGCGAATGGTTCTTCTTTCGCGGGATGACCCTTTTACACCTGTTGGCTTCCGCACTTCTTGCGGATCTATCCCATGCCAACAGGCCCCCAACACAAACTTGTGGCTCGTCCTAAGCCACTTCAGTTGGACATTGCTGGTTTGTACTCATACTTCACTGTGTTCTATTTCTGAAACTATTCTTGTCATCTAGAGCTCGCTATTGTGTACTTCTCAACTCCAGTCGTCGATCGTCGGCTCGCTGTCATGTACTTCTCAAAATATTACGGGGATCTCCTGGATTGTTGTTATGTACTTCTCAAACTCATCCTCCAGTCTCTTGGAAGCTAATACAAACTGAGGAAAAGTTGATGGACAACACTGAGGTGCAAAATAGGCCAACGACTCTGGCATATCTGTTTCGCATGTGGGATCGCTTCCTACCGAGACTAGGGGGCCGCCACCCCTGTTATTCTGGTGGTCACCGAGACCACAAAGATTTGAACTATCACCACATACCTACACATCTCAGATGAAACTTCACCTCTATGACACCCGAGTTCCCACGCCTCTTTCTGCTCAAGGTGCTCATTCACACTCGTCGTTCGGGCTCCCAGTGCACCTGGTGTGCTACCACACAAAATGAAATGGATCATTTCCATAGCCTCCTTGGAATTCCTAACCTATCCAATTACCTGACCTACTCGCAGCATGTATTTATCTTGTCTGGTAAATACTTCTTTTCTCCACTAGCCTCTGGTGCCTGTATTTATGCATTTCCATCTTTCGGGACGCCTGCTTCGGAAATCATTCACAAATTCATTCACCTAATGCACCGATTCTGTCATCATTTGTTTCCTGCATGTTGAGACCGGACTTCCTACATGTGTGATTGGAAACCATACTGCTCCCAGCTGCCCTTCATGTCAAAACCGTGCAAACCGTCACCCATGGTGCCATCAGCCATGCTTCCACGGTGTGTTGCCATGTGCCTGACTCTGGTGCCAATCCGGGCCAGCTAACAATTGTACCTGTCAAAAAGACCAATCATCTGAAAAAGTCCCATCTACTGATGATCCAGAATGATTATTGATTTGACAGGGTCTCGACCCTACAGCTGTCGCAGCCCGAACCCCAAACTGCGATACGACCACTCGTGTTTACACATTCTCTCCCGACTGGTGCGCCATCCTGCCACCTAGTATCCTGTATATATATATTTAATTTTTTTTATTTTTTATTTTTATTTTTTCATTGGTCCTCATCTTCTCTACATCGGATCATGGTGATAGGGCTTCATCCTATTCCCATTGACTAATTTATTAATAGTACTCCATCCAGAATTTGTAACTGTACTACTCCTCCGTTGGTGACAAAAGTGATAACATATGGTCCCAACCAGTGCATTTGTAGCTTACCGAGGTGTTTTGCAAAATTACGGTCATACAACAGAACTGTATCCCCACTCTGAAAGTGTTTCGACTTAGTATGGCGGTCGTGCCATGCCTTCTGGTGGTATTTTTCTACTTTCTGATGGAACCCTGCAATTAATCGATCTTCGTCAAGCTGTATTAGTTGTGTCAACCGTTCCTCCATCGTGCCATCATAGCTCATCCCTGTTATTGCTGTAATGCGCAAGCTCGGTACTATGTATTCCATCGGCATAACTGCTTCCTGGCCGTAAACCAGCTTAAATGGGGTCCGCCCAGTCAGTCGATTGCATGAAGTGGACATGCCCAAAGGACCGCTGGGATTTTTAGGTCCCAGTCATCGTGGTTTACATTGCATACCTTGGTGAGGGCATGCTCCAGTATCTTGTTGAATGCCTCAACTGTCCCATTTTCCTGCAGGTGGTAAGGCGTACTCTTCTTGTGCTAGATTTGAAACTCTTCTGTCATCGCGGCAATTGTTTGGTTGACAAAGTGCATCCCTTGGTTGCTTAACAGCACTTTTGGGCACCCAATTTTTTCCTCCAACCCAATGTTCACCTTCTTGATCTTCAATGGTTGCTGAAATTTGTCTCACGGTATATCTAGTGCCACAACACTGTGACTACCCTCTGATTCTGGTACATAAGTAGCCCTGGGGTCATCATCATCTTCAGGTTTTCCGGTGACATTGTAACATTCCATCAGCATTTCTGGTGTCGCAGTCCTTTTGAGTGCCATCGGTTGTCCAGTTGGTGCTACTTCAACTATGTTTCCGTGGATTTCCTGTAGCACGGTGTGGATCAAGGGATTCTTGTTTGAGAACAAGAACGATTGGCTGAAGCCAATGGTAAGCTACTGCCAAGAAGTCATCCCATGTCGCATTTCTGCTGCGATATACCAGCTCCATGGTACCTCATCCAACTTGTGTACGAAAGCATGTACCCATTCTTGTCTTGCTCTTGACCCCCATTGGTGTTGGCAGGCATTCAGATGCTCCTTCGGGTCGCTTCTTCTGTCATATTTCAGTTGTTTGTACTCCTCAGCTTCGTCGAACCGAACCTCCATGAGGCATCGACATAGTGGCCAAGTTGTGATGTTTGGTTTATGCACTTCCCACCATCGTGTAGGAGTATCCTTTAAGGCTTCCTCTAGGGCCAGTAGACGTTGCGGTTCTGCCACTTTTTCCTCAAATTCCATGAGAAACTTGCTCAAGTTGGGAAATCCCTCATATGTAGGTAATACGTATTCCTCTGTGGCTACCCTTCGCAAGGACTGCGTTACCTGTGTGCATCTTCTAAAGGACACTTCATGCAACCGGTTCTGCCAATTCTCAAGGGCCTCGTCTGAATCCGAGGATGTTGAACTGGCGCTACGCCATCCTAATTCTCTGTCAGGAACCCATGTCAACCCTTCTATTTACTTTGTTAGTATATTGTTGTTGGATGCATATGCTTTGTAAGTCGTCCCGTAGTATTTGTTGATCCATAGTTTGTATTATTGTTGTTGGACGCATATGCTTTATAAGTTCTCTCATAGTAATTGTTGATCCATAGTTTGTATTGGCCTAGGGTTTGTATTGACACATGGTATTGACCCATGGTATTGGTGCCTAGACTTAGTATTTAAGTTTGTGTTGAGACCAATGAAGGTACGGTGAAGTTATTTGTATTGAGCTTGCTCAAAGGAGGTTGCCCCCTCGAAGTGGCCTGCGATCAATAAAAATGATTATGAGTTCTGTTATTTCTGCTATCTCGTGTATTTTCATTAATTAATTGTTGCAGGTTCTTCACATCTGGTATCAGAGCACTTTCTTGGGCTTGTTGGGTGGAATTTCTGCCAAAAACAATTTCGCATCTGTTGCAAGTTTGGATCTAGGAATAATTCCTATCCGCTTAACTGTGGGAAGTACTTGGGCATAAGCTGTAAAACTCATTGTGAGGAGTACCACAGGAACTCCAAAATAGCTGGACCATTGAGAGGACCTGCCAGGGAAAAGGGCAACAACCCCTACCTAATTGACTAGTTCCCACCCGTGAGGTAAACCAAGAGTTGTCATTTGTGGCAAAGCGGTTATCAGTTTTACCTGAGCCATGGAGTGAGGGGTACTTCCCCAATACGCAATCCGTCAGACAGCATTGATGGCCGACTGAAACGCCTGAACTGTTAGGAAGTCGAACATACCTGGGGTCCATATCTATTTTCAGTTGAACTGTAGTCGATCACTTCCATGCCATTTTAGATCCATTCTGTAATTCATTCCAGATTCAGCCATTTCAGATCTATTCTGAAAGTCATTTCAGATCGATCTATTTTCAATCCATTTGTTATCATTTCAGATCCATCTATTGCCGATCACTTTCACGTCGTTGCAGATTGTTGAATATTGTAACTTCTAAGAATATTATATTTGTATATTATTTATTCCGGAGATGTTCCATCCCTCCGAGGTGATTCTATTATGTATTCGGAGATGTTTATCCCTCCGAGAAGTTGTGGTAACTAGGGTTATTAGACCCACCATGTGGGGGTCGGCCCTAAGGTTATGTTTTAGGGGTTATTAGACTTCTCCAAGAGAGGTCGGCCCCATTAGGTATTTTTGGTGGTCGGGAGTTAGTATAAATAGAGGAGGTGAACTCCTCATTAGATACACTCACTCACTTGAAAAAAGAGGCGCACTTGTCTGGGAGATTTGCTAAGGAGGAAAAGAAGGAGGGAGCACATCTTGTATTTTGGTTGATCATCTTATTGAGGAAAGCTTTGCTGGGTTTTCTACCCCATGAGGGTTTCCCAGGGTATATTCTATGTCTATCCTGTGATTATGCTTCTTTCAGTGATCTTGCTAGTTTATTTGGTTTAAAACTTAACATGGTATCAGAGCTAGACTGAATAGGACATCTTTCACAAGGTAAGAATCTCTCTCTCTCTTTCCGGTGAAGATTAGGGTTTCAGCAGAAAGTTAATATTATTGAAATCTGATTGCATGGCTGGAAAGCCCTTCTCAAGACCTTTCTTTTGAACCCTAGATCGAACTTTTTGGTTGGGTAGAACTTCGAGAAAGTCAAACCCTAATTCTACCAAAAGTGCAATAAGTGAGAAATTGGTTTCAGCAGAAATTTGGTGTTATTGAAATCTGAGTACATGGCTGGATATCCCTTCTCAAGACCATTCTTGTGAGCCCTAGATCGAACTTTTTGGTTGGGTAGAACTCCGGGAAAGTCAAACCCTAATTCTACCAAAAGTGCGATAAAATTCTGTCTCAGGTTTCGGAAAAGTAAAAGGTAACTTTTCGGGTAAGTACTACTCTGTCTCTTGGAATCCCCCAAGAGAAGATAGCTCCAAACACTAAGCTTGAAGACAAGCTAGAAGGTATAGAGAATTTTCAGGCATGGAAATATAGAATTGGTCTCATTCTTGAAGAGAATGATCTTGCTCATTATATCAAGGATGAAGTTGCAGAACCAGAAGGATATGAAGCCAAAGAAAAGCATAGGAAGGATTTGATTAGGGAAAAGAGAATCATAGTTGATTCTATTAAAGACCACTTGATTCCCCAAGTGGCCTCCAAGAAGACTCCAAAGGAAATGTATGATGCCCTAGGAAGAATGTATGAAGGAAAGATCATCAATAGGAAGATGAACCTAAGGACTCAATTGAAGAGTACCAAGATGCACAAAGGAGAATCCATTCAAGACTACTTCTCAAGGGTCTCACAAATCAAGGAGCAACTAGATGCAATTGGTGATACTCTTGATGAAGATGAACTTGTGATGACTGCTCTCAATGGTCTCACTAAGCCTTGGGAATCATTCATACAAACCATGTGTGCCAAAAAAGAGAGCATGAAGTTTGATATAGTATGGGAGGACTGTGGTCAAGAAGAAGCTAGGGTTGCCAACAGAGAAGCTCTTCTCAAAGAGGATGACCAAGCCTTGGCAACCCATACCAAAAGAAGAAGAATAGGTCATCTCAAGAAAGTTGACCACAAAGGACCTCAACACTTCTCCAAGCCTAAAAAGAGAAGAGGACCTAATCCAGTAAGAGATCTTTCCAAAGTTGAATGCTACAGTTGTCATAAACTAGGACACATCTCCAAATATTGTCCTTCACAAAAGAAGAAGTTTTTCCACAAAAGACATCATGCACATATGGCAGAAAATGATAGTGAAGAAGAAGAAGAAGAAGAGGTAGAGGTAAAACCTAGAAAGGAAAGATATAAAGTGAAGAAAGAAGATCCAGAAGAATATGTTCTATTCTCTGCACTCTCTGGATCTGTATCTCCTGGAGAAGATACATGGCTCATTGACAGTAGTGCTTCTAAGTACATGACAGGTCAAAGAAAGACTTTCTCAAATCTTGAAGAAAAATCTTCTACACAAAAGGTATCTCTAGGAGATGACTACCAATATCCCATCAAAGGAATTGGTGAAGCTAGCTACAAGCTAGATTCTGGAACACCCTTGAAGATGAAAGATATCTTATATGTACCAGGTTTAAAGAAGAACCTTCTCTCTATCTCAGCACTAGATAAGAAAGGTTTTAAAGTGGCTTTCATAGATGGACAAGTACTCATGTGGTCCAAAGGAAAGACAATTAAAGATGCAGTTGTCATTGGTGAAGAAGAAGGAGGTCTCTATAAGCTCAAGGGTCATCCAGAAGATGCCCTTGCTCATGAGATCTCTAGCCCCAGTGAGCTATGGCATAGAAGATTAGCTCATATCAACTATAAAGCCTTACCCTATGTAAGCAAGGTAGTCATAGGACTACCAGATTTGAAAGCTGATCATGATGGATCATGTAAAGGATGTAAGAAAGGGAAAAATATCAAGAACCCCTTTCCAAAGAGTGAAACAAAGACTAAGAACATTTTGGAGCTAATACACTCAGATGTATGTGGACCAATTCCCACCACTTCTCTAAGTGGGTTTGAATACTATCTTTCATTCATTGATGACCACTCAAGGAAAACTTGGATATACTTCCTGAAAGGTAAGAATGAAGTTTTTGGAAAATTCAAAGAGTTCAAGGCTATAATAGAAAATCTATTAGAAAAGAGAATCAAAATTCTCAAAACAGATAATGGAGGAGAATTTACCTCAAAGGAATTTGAGGACTTCTGTAAAGAAGTTGGTATTAAGAGGGAACTAACTACTCCATATAATCTCCAACAAAATGGGGTGGCTAAAAGGAAAAATAGAACAATCATGGAAGCTGTAAAGACTATGATACATGACCAAGATCTTCCTATGTATCTATGGGTTGAAGCAGCCAAGACAGCAGTATATGTGCAAAATAGATTATCTCATAGTGCTCTTGATTTCAAAACTCTAGAAGAAGTGTTTACAGGTAAGAAGCCTGAGGTAAGTCATCTTAAAATATTTGGGTGTCTTGTGTACATCCACATTCCAAAATAAAAGAGAACCAAGTTGGACCCTTCTGGTAAGAAGGGAATATTTGTTGGTTATTGTGAGTCATCCAAAGCCTTCAGAATTTACATTACAGGCTTTCATCACATAGAAATAAGTAGAGATGTAACATTTGATGAAGAAACAGCTCTCAATAAATCCAAGAAATGCCAACTTGAAGAAATCTATGAAGAAGATACTTCTCCCAGGATCACAGAGGCTGTGCCCATTCCTGAAGATGATTCTACAGAGGATCATGACATGTTGGAACCACAAGAGCCTCC
Organism: Larix kaempferi; assembly: GCA_027924585.1. Classification (NCBI taxonomy): domain Eukaryota; kingdom Viridiplantae; phylum Streptophyta; class Pinopsida; order Pinales; family Pinaceae; genus Larix; species Larix kaempferi. Next base: position 20,360,424 of record BSBM01000025.1, read on the forward strand.
TATTACAGACTTATCTAAGAAAATAAGGCCAACATGGGCTAGAGATATTATTCAAGGGGCTGAAAGATATGGAGCTCCTGAAGGCTCCACTAGAGAAAGAAAGAAACCAAAGCTAGTGTCCATCTACATGGCCTTGATGTGTGATCTTGTGGATCAACTACCTACCAGCTATGAAGAGGCAGCTTAGAAGAAAGAATGGGTAGAAGCTATGACAGAAGAATATCAGTCAATAATGAAAAATGATGTTTGGGATATAGTTCCCAAACCAAAAGATAAAAGTGTGGTTTCTTCCAAATGGATTTTCAAGATAAAACATGCTGAAGATGGTAGCATTGAAAAATACAAGGCAAGATCTGTAGCCAGAGGATTCTCTCAGAAAGAGGGAATTGACTATGAAGAAACATTTGCACCAGTTGCTAGGTATACTTCAATTAGAACTATCATGGCACTTGCATCCATGATGAAATGGAAATTGCACCAAATGGATGTTAAGTCATCTTTTCTGAATGGTGTAATTGAAGAAGAAGTATACATAGAACAACCACAAGGATTTGAGGTCAAAGATGGAAGGACCCATGTATTCAAACTGAAAAAGCCATTATATGGTTTAAAGCAAGCTACCAGGGCTTGGTACGGAAGGATTGACAATTTCTTAACAAGCATGGGCTTTACCAAAAGTAAAGTTGATCCCAATCTCTATCTCAAAGTGAGGGAGGATGGACCAGTTATACTGTTGTTATATGTAGATGATTTATTTCTAAATGGAAATGAGAAACAAATTATTGAGCGCAAGAAGAAGCTTTCTTCAGAATTCAAGATGAAAGATCTCGGATTAATGCACTACTTCTTAGGCTTAGAAGTATGGCAAGAACCAAAAGGAATCTTTCTAAATCAAGGTAAGTATACTGTGGAAATTCTCAAAAGATTTGATATGATGGAGTGTAAAGCCATGGCCACTCCCATGGACTCCAACTTGAAGTTATTGGTCAATGATTCATCAGAATTAGCGGGCATAACTCTATATAGACAAATCATTGGATCATTGGTGTATTTAACAAATACTTGGCCTGATATATGCTTTGTTGTAAATACCCTAAGTCAGTATTTAGTAGAACCTAGAAAGGTTCACCTAATAGCTGCAAAGCATGTAATGAGGTACCTAAAAGGTACTTTAGATTTTGGCCTATATTATCTCAGAGGTCATGAACTCAGGTTACATGGTTACTCAAACTCTGACTGGGCAGGTAGTGTCTCAGACAGAAAAAGTACTTCAGGTGGATGTTATGGTCTTGGATCTGCTATGGTCTCATGGTTTAGCAAGAAACAATCTAGTGTGGCCCTCAGTACTGCCGAAGCAGAATATATAGCTGCCTGCTCTGCCAGTTGTGAAGCAGTATGGATTTGAAAACTATTATCTGGAGTGTTTGACTTAGAAATGGATCCCACTGTGATTATGTGTGACAATCAAAGTTGCATTAAGATTACTGAAAATCATGTGTTTCATGATAAGTCAAAACACATAGAGATCCGATACTTCTATATACGAGATATGGTGCAGAGAGGAGCTATCAAGCTCGAATATATAAGCACTGAGGATCAGATTGCTGATATCTTGACTAAACCTTTTTCTTGAGTGAAGTTTGAATACTTCCGAGACAAGCTTGGTATAGTTCAAAAGGACTCTCCTCGAAAGGGGGAGTAGCATAGTACCTGATAACAAATCAGGCTACCTATTTACTGCACTTAGTTACTTAGAATTATTTTTAGGATTCTTATACTTTTACTTTTGATGATAGATGTATTAGTGAGAATACATGATTTTGATGATAGATGTATACATGCTTTTGATGATAGATGTATTAGTGAGAATACATGTTGTTGATGATAGATGTATACATGCTTTTGATGATAGATGTATTAGTGAGAATACATGCTTTTGATGATAGATGTATACATGCTTTTGATGATAGATGTATTAGTGAGAATACATGTTGTTGATGATAGATGTATACATGCCTTTGATGATAGATGTATTAGTGAGAATACATGCTTTTGATGATAGATGTATACATGCTTTTTATGTTAGAAGTATTTTTGATATACATGTTTTGATGATGAGGATACATGTTTTGATATACATGTTTTGATGATGAGGATACATGTACATGTTTTTGATGATGAGAATACATGATGCCTTAATGTACTTGTATAGATGAAGATACTTGTACCCATGATTGACATGTAAGGGGATTGGATCATCCCTGGATTTCAGTCCTAAAGAGATTCGTAGACATATGTCTTCGAGAATGAAGTCCTTGGTGGACTTGAGGGGATTGGATCATCCCTGGACTTCAGTCCTAAAGAGAGCTGTAGACATATGTCTTCGAGAATAAAGTCCTTGGTGGACTTGAGGGGATTGGATCATCCCTGGACTTCAGTCCTAAAGAGAGCCGTAGACGTATGTCTTCGAGAATGAAGTCCTTGGTGGAATTGAGGGGATTGGATCATCCCTGGACTTCAGTCCTAAAGAGAGCCTTAGACGTATGTCTTCGAGAATGAAGTCCTTGGTGGACTTGAGGGGATTGGATCATCCCTAGACTTCAGTCCTAAAGAGAGCCGTAGACGTATGTCTTCGAGAATGAAGTCCTTGGTGGACTTGAGTGGATTGGATCATCCCTGGACTTCAGTCCTAAAGAGAGCCGTAGATGTATGTCTCCGAGAACAAAATCCTGAATGAACAGGTAAGGGTATTGGATCGTCCTCGGACTTTAGTCCTTTGAATTGAGCCGTAGACATGATGTCTCCGAGAACAAAATCCTGAATGAACAGGTAAGGGGATTGGATCGTCCTCAGACTTTAGTCCTTTGAATTGAGCTGTAGACATGATGTCTTTGAGAACAAAATCCTGAATGAACAGGTAAGGGGATTGGATCGTCCTTGGACTTTAGTCCTTTGAATTGAGCCATAGACATGATGTCTCCAAGAACAAAATCCTGAATGAACAGGTAAGGGGATTGGATTGTCCTCGGACTTTAGTCCTTTGAATTGAGCCATAGACATGATGTCTCCGAGAACAAAATCCTGAATGAATAGGTAAGGGGATTGGATCGTCCTCGGACTTTAGTCCTTTGAATTGAGCCGTAGACATGATGTCTCCGAGAACAAAATCCTGAATGAACAGGTAAGGGGATTGGATCGTCCTTGGATTGGTCCTGTGAATTGAGCCGTAGACATGAGGTCTCTGAGAATTGAATGATAGGACTGGATCGTCCCTGAGCTTCGGTTCAAAAGGTACATGATAGGACTAGATCATCCTTGAGCTTCGGTTCAAAAGGTACATGATAGGACTGGATCGTCCCTGAGCTTCGGTTCAAAAGTTACATGATAGGACTGGATCGTCCCTGAGCTTTGGTTCAAAAGGTACATGATAGGACTGGATCGTCCCTGAGCTTCGGTTCAAAAGGTACATGATAGGACTGGATCATCCCTGGACTTCGATTCAAAAGGTACATGACTGGATTGCATCATCCATGGACGTATGTCCTAAAGAGAGCAGGATTGATCACCTTGGAAAATGTTGATCGTATGATGACGATGCTGATGATCGCATGATGACGAGCTGTTGATTGTATGATGACGATGTTAATGACGATGATGTTGATCGTATGAGAAGATGATGATGATTGCATGATGACGATACTGTTGATCGTATGATGACGATGCTGATGACGATGCTGTTGATCGTATGATGACGATGCTGATGATTGCATGATGACGATACTGTTGATCGTATGATGACGATGCTGATGACGATGCTGTTGATCGTATGATGATGATGCTGATTGATCGTATGATGACGATGCTGATGACGATGTTGATGTTCGTATGATGACGATGCTAATGATCGTATGATGACGATGCTGTTGATCGTATGATGATGATGCTGATGTTCGTATGATGACGATGCTGATGATCGTATGATGACGATGCTGTTGATCATATGATGACGATGCTGATGTTGATGTTGATGTTCCAATAACTAGTCAAGTTACTGATGATGATGAAATTGAAGAAAGCTTCCGATGATTTATAGATGTATCATGTATGATGTAGCCATTAACTCCTTGCTCCTACAGATGTTGTTATAATATCCTTCTCGTTAAGGGGGAGTGTTGAATATTGTAACTTCTAAGAATATTATATTTGTATATTATTTATTCCGGAGATGTTCCATCCCTCCGAGGTGATTCTATTATGTATCCGGAGATGTTTATCCCTCCGAGAAGTTGTGGTAACTAGGGTTATTAGACCCACCATGTGGGGGCGGCCCTGAGGTTATGTTTTAGGGTTTATTAGACTTCTCCAGGACAGGTCGGCCCCATTAGGTATTTTTGGTGGTCAGGAGTTAGTATAAATAGAGGAGGTGAACTCCTCATTAGATACACTCACTCACTTGAAAAAAGAGGCGCACTTGTCTGGGATATTTGCTAAGGAGGAAAAGAAGGAGGGAGCACATCTTGTATTTTGGTTGATCATCTTATTGAGGAAAGCTTTGCTGGGTTTTCTACCCCATGAGGGTTTCCCAGGGTATATTCTGTGTCTATCTTGTGATTATGCTTCTTTCAGTGATCTTGCTAGTTTATTTGGTTTAAAACTTAACACAGATCCTTCTGTTTCTAATCCCTTCTGCATCGTAGCAGATCCATTCTGAAAAAATAAATAAATAAAATTCTATTTTTTCGCCATATCTCCCTCGTTTTCACTCTGTTTCCCTTGAAACTTCCCTGACACCCCTGTAATCTCATTCTGCATCTTTCATTCCTGAGGACCCTACCCCAAATCCACTTCCTAAAGCCAGAAATCCCACATTTCTTTCTTTTTAGGGTTTTCCATAACTTCTTTAATTTTCACCCAATCACCTTCAAATTTTGCCACCATGCTCATTCCCTATTTATGCTTCTTTGTCCCTCTCTGACAAAATTTTCCCATTCTTTCACCCCGCTTCTAAAATCCTCATTTTCTGCTTCCTTGTCCATTCGAAAGTGTCCAAAACCTAGTCAAACCCCAATTACCCATCAGAGTTTTTCCCAAATCCAAATTTCCCTTTACTAAATAAGATTATGTTTGTGTTTTTCTACCCATTCCCAAAAAAAAAAACTCATGGTTATGGTTGTCACCCGCATAGGAGCAAAAACCATGGAGGAAGCACTTGTAGCCATCCAAACCAAACTCCAGGATCTAGATGAAAAATTTCTCGGCCTCCATCTTGAGCATTCAACCATGAACATCAAACGACAGTCCGAGTCTTCATCAGACAATGGGTTCTCTTCTTCCAGCAATTTTCGTGGCCTGAAGCTTGATTTTCCTCGCTTCAATGGTACTGATCCAACTGGATGGATCTATCGTGTAGAACAGTATTTCAGTCTGCATAATACTTTTGATGTCACCAAAGTTCGACTTGCATCATTTCATTTGGAACGGGAAGCTCTTCAATGGTACCATTGGTACATCAATGCTCATGAAGAGCCAAAATGGCCATTTTTTTTCCAGCTTCTTTTGCAACGGTTTGGTCCTAGTGTTTTTGATGACTTCACAGGAGCCCTCACTAAACTTCACCAAATTGGCACTATGAGGGAGTATCAAATAGAATTTGAGAAACTAGCCAATCACACAGAAGGATTGTCTAATGAATTCTACAGGAGTTGTTTTATCAGTGGTCTTAAGGATGAAATCCGCTCAGAGGTTAAAATGTTATGTCCCAACACAATGATGGAAGCCCTGGGGTTGGCTAAGTTGGTAGAAGACAATATTGCATCCCAACAGCGCTGCAAACCCACTTTTGTCCCCTTCTGAAATATGGGTTCTCAACGACCTCCCATCCCGCTAGCTCCTCGACCAACTCCTATCAAGCATTTGTCTGAAACAGAAATGCAAGCACGCAGAGAAAAAGGTCTTTGTTATAATTGTAATGAGAAATTCACTTGGGGACATAGATGTGTTCAACAAAATCTCTATCTCGTGGATATGGATTCTCTGCCTTCCTCTAAAATTGGTGAAGAAGCTCTAGATATAATGGATGATCAGGTCGACATTCAGGAGCCGCCTATTGACCCCCCATATCAGGACGACCAACGAGAGATATCTCTCCATGCTTTATCCAACGTCACCACCCCCCAAACAATGCAGGTCAGGGGTTACTTCAAGAAGATTCCTCTTACAATACTCATTGATTCTGGTAGAACTCATAACTTCATTGACCCCCAGATCGCCAAACAGGCTAATTGTTTTGTCCATCCTTGCTCCAACTTTGAAGTCATGGTTACCAATGGGGGAACCTTACCTTGCAAGGGAAAGTGTCACAATGTGTATATCTCTTTAGAATATTATAACCTGCGCTCTTACATGTTTTCCTTGTCCTTAGGTGAATGTGATGTGGTTTTGGGCGTTCAATGGTTACGCACACTTGGCCCCATATTATGGGATTTTGTTGAACTTTGGATGCAATTTTCAGTCAATGGGACACAACACAAATTTACGAGCTTACAACCAGTGTCTCTCCGCATCATCAGTTCACATCGCCTGAAAAAGATCCTTAAGAAGAATTCACATGGTGTCATCGCTCATCTCCATTCCATTAAGATGCATCCATCAACGAACTCCACTACTTCCTTGGATAGATATGCAGGTGTCTTTGCTGCACCAGTGGGCTTGCCTCCTTCAAGAGACCTTTCTGGTAAGCATTTGGCCACATCTACATCTCAGCAGGAAATGATGGCTATTTTGCATGCAGTACCAAAGTGGTAGCCATCCCTATTAGGGAATTATTTCTGCATCAAGACTGATCTCCAGAGTCTGGAAAATTTCCTGGAACAATGGGTCTCCTCCCCAGCACACCTGAAATGGGTTATCCAACTCATGGGTTATGACTATGTGATCACTTACAAGAAGGGTAAGGACAATATGGTGGCAGATACTCCTTCTCCCACATTTGATGACCAATTTTCTCTTACAGCTATTTCTCTGCTTGTTCCTGTTACACCCAAAATCTACTCATCATAAGATTCAATGTATACACCCCTGAAGATACCTGGACTAAGTAATCATACTCGGAGGATTTGTACCCAATTGTGCTAAGTTTTGAAGGGTCGTCACCGGCTGCACACTAGCAACATGTAACGTCGCACTTTGCCCCATTATAGGGTGCGACGAAGTCAGTTAGATGGAAAAAATAGCTTCTTCGAGGTCCATCTCGAAGCTTTCTAACTTGGGACCCTATCCCTGACCTCTTGGAAGAACTGGCACTCAGTTCCTAAACCTTTGGAGAGATCCCTTAAGCCTCTCCAGCATCTCTCAACCTATCCTATCCATACCCTATCCACTTAATCCTATATAAATGAAGCTCACTCCCATCCCAAAGGGAGGAAGGCTATGGTATCTACATGTTGGTGAAATCACTCTTAGAACATCTCCACTCACCCATTGGAGAACTCATACTTCCTTGGCAGGATATGGCAATTGGCTTCGTCGTAGAAGGGCTACAGCGTTAAGCCTTGGTTGTAGTTCTATATCTCTATTATGTACTCATCTTTTTGCAGTAATACAAATGCTTTCCACCAATATTGTTCATGTGCGTAATGATATTGAGTAGTTTACCTGCTTAACTGTTTACTTAGATCTCTTATTGTATAGATGTCCTTTACTGGTTTCTCTTGTTTCTTGTCTTGACAGGTCTTGCATCTTGAATCTGACGACCGTGGGACGTGGAGCTACATTGAGGAGAAAGGATTGTGAAGTGAAAGGTAATGCATCTAGTCCTCGATCCTTAAGTAGATCTAGGAAATGCATTAGTAGTTTGTTCTATTTGTTCTAGACTCACTTTGAGCTAAGGAGATCTGGCTCGCGTCCACTCAAGCGGATTGTTCGATAACAAATCTGGCGACCATACTGGGGAGTATAGAATTTGGTCAATAGTTGTCAATCTGAGAGTCATTTTCAGTCGATTTCTCGACACAAGCCTTTTTATTTTTTTCATTTACTTCTTGAAGTTGATTTCACTATCAGATCTTCATATTGAAGACTCTGATCTGCTTCCTCTGAGTTTATACAACTCATTCCCAAACCATTCCATGGTTCATTGCTGAGAGATCTGATTCATTTTTGAATCTAGACTTCACCTGTCGCACCTAGGTAGTGGGAACAGAGTGACACTGTGTCATTTTTGAGTCTCTATTCTTTACCTGTTAGTTACTCATCGCATCCCGTGCATTGGTAAACTGTGACATCGTCGCACTTCCCGTGTAGGTAGACTAGGATGTCGCATTGTGTACAAGAACAAAGTGCGCCGATTTGTCAAAATTTGGCATGCAGGTATCTCCTCTCCATTTGATAGTTTGGACTTTGGTTTGTTGTATGAACTCTCTCTGTGCTGCAAGATCCATCCAGGGATCCCACCTATGATTTGTGTTTTGAGTGTTTGGTTTTGTATGGATTGATTTTGGGTTCCATTTTGGACAAGCTTGAAGACTGGTAGTGGTGGATACTCTTGTCTCCTCCACCTTCATCCGCTCACCCTTGCATTCCCTGCCTTTCATCCCTAATATAATTATTACGTTAGATCAGCTTCCATACCTCATTTTCATTTTGTTTGAGCTTTGTTTGCTTGGTTTGCTTGCTGCTGCTTGATTTTGAGTTAAGTGTGTCCTTCATCTTGATCGAGTGCTTGTCTTTTCTCGAGTTTTCTGAGTGTATTGAATGCTGCAAGTAGTGTTTTATTTTCATTCATTTATATCTGAAAGCTCAATTTCTATCAAGTTTATTCTTTGGTGCATACATTGAAAAAGTTAAAAAGTGCTTCTTTCCCATCATTTCTTGAGCATTATTGAAGGAAATTGTTGTGCATTGGAACGTTTTAATTTGTGTTTTGGAAAAGTTGAATGAATGTATGATCTATTGTGTTTTTCTCGAACTATGAATCGCTCATTTTCTTGAAAGACTCAAAGTACGCTTCGATTTTTGCAAAATTGATTCCATGCTAAGGAAAGATAGATGCATTTTTAATTTTTGTTTCTTTTAGACCATTGAAAGTGAAATTGAAAAACTTGCATATTCCATTTCAAAATCCTCTCTTTTCATTACCAAGTGTTGTTTTGATTTGAAAAGAAAAGGAAAAGAAAAAATGTTGTGATTTAGATAGTAGTGTTGTGATTTTTTGTGTTTCATCAAAAAAGGAAAAGAAAACTTTCATAGTCAAGTTTTGTTTGAATTGGGATTGTGTTGCATTGAGTTTGTTTTGGCAATATTATTGGAAAAAGTTTTCTCCTTCCCATAGCTAGAATTCATTGAAAGAAAAGAATATTTCATGCAGGTAGCCAGGGCTTGCATTATGCTTTCGATTATGTACTCACCTCATGCATTCACCTAACCGTCCAAGATAAAATTAATGATAGAACTAGGTAAAATTTTTAGCAACTTGTGTGTAAGTTAGAGACGTGTTTCGGTGTCATTAAGCGTGGCAGTTGTCATTATTTTCCAACACTATATCCCGGGGGTATTGTAGTCTTCCACGTACTTATCGGTATATCGAGCTCCTTCACGTACCCACCAAGTACCATAATCCGTACTTGGTGTATATCGAAGGGTGTATCACATACTCGGTAGTATATCGGAAGGTGTCTTGCCGAACGATTATGCATTAGACAACACCACTATGAATTTGAGCTCCCACGTACCTTGCATATATCAGGAGACACCACTAGGATTCCTGAAACCAACTAAGTTAACCATTCAGCCATCTTGGCAAAGCAATACACCGAGAACAGCACTCGAGGAGATTAGCACGCACGTACTATCCAGGTAATCAGGTATGCAGGCAAGGGTATGGTCCCAATCCCCCTTGTTGCGTCATATTGTTGGAACCTACAGTATATCGCAGTTTGTGATGCCTTGATAATCCCGTGAGGTTCCAAACTTTTGAATCCACTCTATCACATAAGTTTGCTTGTTGCCTTAGTTTGAGTAGGTTTTTCTGGACTACTTTTCTTTTAGCATATCCTTAGGAGAAATGTTGTTTCAGCCATCCTGGCTGATCATCCTGACGCTCTGGTGGATTTTTCCTAGAGAAGATCCTGTAGGATATTGAACTTATCACCTGAATATCCCCTTAATCCAGAGGTTATTTTGAGGGTAAGAATGGATCAACGTAACATGGTCATAGTTACTGAAGTGGAAAACCCCACTCTGAATGTTGGAGGACTTTTGTTTCCACAAACTCCTCTGTATTCACCTACCTTTCATCCCCCGCGGGACGAAGGAGCACAAACCCCCGCTTCACAAGACCTTTCTCCCGTCATCCTAGGAGAACCTGGATCATTGGAATGGATAAACCGACCCCGGGACAACCCTACAGCAGCTGTTGGTCCTTCAGCAGCTTACTGGACATCTTCTATAAACCACCCAATAGCTCATTTTGTCATCTCATCCCCACCCAATGGGACTACTCCGGATGACACTTTAGCCTACTTTCGTGGCCAATTAGCTCACTTTCATTCCATGGTTGAAGAGTTTTAGCAATTAAGTCTCCAACGACGGGTTCAAGACCCATCGTTACCCCCTTACTGACCCATCCTGGTTCATCAGATGTCTTTTGGATCACTAGAACAACCTTCCCACCACGAGACCACTAAAAAGACTAGTCAACCCTCACAAGAGTCTAGTCTTGCACCTCAAGTGAACCAACCGGTGGAAGGACAACAATCCAACACACCTGTTACTACCACAGTTACTTTACTAGTTCCTCCTCCACCTCAAAATTCGAGGGGAGGGTATTCCATTCCCCCGGATTATCTTATTGGTAATGTTATTACTATGGTAGCTAGTCAACAACCTACATTGGTTCAACCTCAACCTTTAAATAGTGTTCAACCTATTGTGGCTGGGGGGAAACCCCCATTTCCTAACAAGAACATAGGCGTTGGAATCCCCAACGGACCTTCCGTTGGACCTTCCCAACCCGCTAGACCATCCACCATGGGATTATATCATGTTGGGGGGGTGTCCAATGTAACTCAACCCTCATGGAGTCAAGTGTATCTAGGTTCTATTAACCCTGCGCTAAGCCAATCTAATCCCAAAAATGCACCGTATGAGATACCTTATCCTGGGAATCCATACACTCTATGGGGGAAACAACTTATGTTGCAACATGGACCCCAACCAAATATCCCTCAGGTACCACCACCCCTGATCGTCCTCCCCCACCTGCTGCTGGAGGCAGCGGGCCCCCACCTAACCTTGGTGGAGGTCCACCGCATTTTACCAACAATATCCCTCACTCTTCCAGCGATGGCGGGAATGGTCCACCACCCCCTCCCGGCAGAGGCGGTGGGGGACCACCCTATCATGGTGGAGGAGGACATTTCCCTTCAAGTGGCGGAGGTGGTCCACCACCCCCACCAAGCGGAGGTGGTGAAGGACCTAATTACTATGGTGGTGGCAGTGGTGGTGGAGACCCTCATCCTTCCAGCGGCGGAGGTGGTGGGGTCCCCCATCCTTCTGGCGGTGGAAGTGGTCCACCACCCCCTCCAGGAGGAGGCGGTGGTGGGCCGCCTTATTACAGTTATGGACCCCCACCTCCTCCCGATGGTGGCGGCGGACCTCCACCCCCTCCCGGTGGTGGAGGTGGACCCCAACCTTTTTGTAATGGACCACCTTATGGTGTAGGACCCCCTTACAATCCAGTAGGCACACCCCCCTATGGACAGTTTCCTCCTGGTACACCTTACGGTCAGTTTGATCCTTACACGCCTTATCTGTATTATCAATACGCGCAACCTAACCCACAGCTGCCCTTCCTGGCTACTTTGGACCTGCCTGACATATCTTGTTTAACCAATGATCCTATTTACCACCGATCTAACTGGCCACCAATTCCGGTGAAACTTCTGTCTGATATCCCAAAATTTGACGGCAAGCCGAGTGAAGACCCTAAAAACCACGTGATGACATACCACTTATGGTGTTCATATAATTCATTAATGGACGATTCAATTAGTCTTAGATTGTTTCAAAGGACTCTCACCGGTTCGGCTGCCAAGTGGTACATTGAGTTGCCACCCCACTCTTTTCCTAATTTTGGTTCTCTTTCCATGAACTTTTTGAGACATTTCCAGTTGCCCATATGGTATGAAACTGGTACCGATCTTTTAACCTCGCTCCGTCAGAATACCGCCACTCATATTTCGGATCATAGCCACGAATGGCGAAGGAGACAACGTCTCATTAAAGCTCCTATTCTAGATCAGCTCCTAGAAGACTGGTTCACAAAATCCCTCATCCCTACCATAGCAAGAGATGTTGCCATGCGAGGTGCTATCACCAAAGAACAAGCCATTGCAAGTGCCCATGTACTAGACCTAGTCTACACTCAATCCGGCACTTTGTTTGATATTCTTCCTGACATACCCAGTGACGTTAATGACCCTGCGAAACTACATAAGGGACTCCTGTTGGCTACTTTCTGGACAGACCCGGGTTTTCAGGATGCGCAGTAACAAACACCCCTTTGGCGCACTGGCCCTTTTGGAAACGAGCTGCACAACAGCCCGAAGTCTCACCCGAAGTGGCTATGGGGGGGCTAAGGAATCAGGTTTCCTTAACCTAGGTGGTGTGGAGCCTATAGTCCTCTCCCTTCCCTTCTTGTAGGTAACCTCGGAACAGAGCATCTTACTCTTTCACAGGTCTCCCCGTGCTACGGAACTGGAACTTACTCTCTCGCCCGAGTTGCACGGTAGCTCCGCACCTGTGCACAAGTCTCTTACCCGTTACCTCTGATACACTGTGTATTGTCTCTTCCCTTGCGCTACAATGTAGTAACACACTCCTTTAGCGCCGCAGCGACAGTGTTCTTACGGACTCCTTCGACAATGCACAAGTACAACTTCCAAGGGAGCTTCCAGGATTTACTTTACATACTCAGTCATAAAGATAGCGAAACATTCATAGAAACATAAACAGTAAAGCAAAGGAATGCGAGCACATAAAGCATCATCACAACAACAAGAATTACATGGTTCACATCGAGGAGGGAAGCTATGTCCATAGGAACTGTGTTTTATATTATCTTGGGATGGGGATAACACAGTTCCGCTGCGCACACAGCTGCAGCCTTAGATCTTTCTTGGAAACTCCACGCACACAGCTGGGAGCCCTTCTCTTAGATCTATTCTCTTCTTCTACAGATATTACTATAACAAAGACATACAATTACATTCCCCTCTCATTCCTCTTGCGACTGGTCGATACATACAACGGCCTTTATGCCAAGCGGTCGCTTGCGAGATCGCGGTCTTCTTACATGCACAAATGATCATAAACAGCTTACACAATACAGCAATATAAATGACTTAGACATCAACTCAGATTGTCTGTGTATCTCAGCAACTTTCTAATCCTCTAACCTTCTAACCAATCCTTTTCCCTTCCTCAATTACACATATATATAGGTAGTCCTAAGGGTCGCACCTTTACAAAACTGTGGGCCTTTCCCAATAGTGATCCCCAAAAACCCTAACCATTGACACGGCTAGGTGTACTGTAGGCACCTCTTGCAGTCACGTCGCAGCTTCCTGCAGACTCCACGATTTTCGGCACAGATCGCTGGTATGGGCGCCACTTCATCGTTCTTTGCTCCTTGTCCTTCGCCTTCAATGCTTCGGCCCATTGCTCTTCCTTGGTCCGAGCAACCATAACTCCTGTACTTTTCCTTAATGAGGGTGGCTGAGCCCTCTTTCGTCGCTTCATTTATTGTGGTGGTTGAGCTTTCTACTCGGCCACCTTATTTACTCTTTCCTTTGATGTGCACGCGAGCTCCGCGATTTCCAGCCCGCAATCTGTGGTGAGCTCGTCCATCTGGCACCGTACTGCGCACTGTTCATTTCTGCCCAAAAATGGTGATTTTCCTCAAAATTGGCACTTTTCCTTCAAACTTAGTGTTTTTTCCTCAAAATTGGCAGCTTTTCCATAGCTACGGCCTATGCTCCAATAGGCCCCTAACACTTACTTGTGGCTCACCCTCGAGCCATCCACACTAGCTTGCGGTCGTTTTAGATGTGCATCTGACTTTGCTTGTGTCGCAGCAAAGGCTTGCTTCCACTGTGCAATAGCGGAGTCCATGTCTTGCACGCATTCCGTGGCTGTCTGCACCAGGTCTGTAGTAGCTTCTTCTCCTTCTACATCGTCGATCAACTCTTGAGACTCAGCAAATGCTTTGACCTTGGCCTCTGCTTGGGCAGCAATTTCAGCATACTCATCCATAAACAGCTGAATGATGTTGGTGAGAGTAGCATCTTTGTTTCTGAGCCTGTGCAGTTCTTGCTGGACTTTGCAGACTTCGCTCATCTTTCTCATTTTGGCTAAGCCTTCCAAGGGCTTAGCTTCTTCGTTCAGAACAGTTAGGGACTGTTCTGCTGCTTCCACCTGTTCCACAAGGGCAACTTTAGAAGGGAGCTTCTCGAGCTCAGCCCAAGCCTCCATAGATTGCGTCATTAACTGCTGGGCTTCATCTGTTCTGCACTTCATTTGGGTAGAAGCTATGCGCAGTGCTTCAAGTCGTTCTTGCTTCTCATCTACGGGAGGCACTACGACACAAGCTTTCAACTCGGTGAGATGCATTCTATGGTCCTCAGCCATAGCAACTACTTGTTGTTCTAGGTCTTGCGCCCTTCTGCCAATGCGTTGCACTTTCTCAACTAGAGGAAGGTCTGGTTGAATCTGGCAGGCTGGAAGCTCCTGGGCGATTTCATCGATGGCATTCCTTAGCCCAGTGTCTTGTGCTTCATGAAGTTCAAGCTGCACAGAGATATCCTTATAGCCTGCCCTTAACTCTACTTCCTACTTCTGCAGTCTTTGATTGGCATGGAATGTGGAGAGCTCCCTAGCTCTCAGCTCAGTAGATACCTGCTCCTGAACCAACTGCAGAGTTTCCAATGGAATTAGTGACAAATTTATTTCAACAAGGCCAACCGCGCTTACCTGCAGTGCAGCCAGAGGATCCGGGAGTGTCATGCTTGCAGGAAGGATGTGGACGACAGTGTGCCTCTCTGTAGGTACTTCAACCTGCTCGATGCTTGTAGATGCTTGCGGTGCCTGCAAGCCAGATGCTGGCGCATGGGTCTGCACAACTCGTCCTGCGATCCCTTTCAACTCCATGAGCTGCAGGTCCAGAGCACTTCTGATATTGGCCTAAGAGGCACGCAGCTCGTGAAATTGCTCCTTCAAGTACTAGTTGAGCCCCATGGTAAGGGTTTCATAGGGATCTCCAGTCGCTTCTGCAGGGTATGACAGCTTCTGCTTCTTGGTAGTCGGTCCCGACAGACCTTCATCATTCTTTTGCGCGACCTTTTCCTTGCCCTTCTCTTTCTCTGGCGCCTCAGGGGGTGGTATCGTGGTAGCGATTTCAGCAGCCTTCTTCCATTCATCTGGCCAGGACTTCATGGTGTCCTCCACGTCTTGGGTAGTCATTCGGTAGAGCCCTACGGCCCATTCTTTCAACTGAATTCCATGAGGGCAGAAATAGATTTCGTGCAAGTTGGCAGAAAAGACCAACTTCGTTCCATAGAGTTCTGTCGTCTCCTCAGTAAGCCTCGGCATCTGTAGGATGGTATCCCAGAGGAGATGGTAGTACTCGAAGAACATGGCGCGGTTCATCTTGTGCTTCATGGGATTATTAGAATCCCAGAGGTTTACATAGCGCATCCCTGTAACCTCTCCTGAACGGCGCGAAAGAAACTGAGTGTTGGGCGGTTCCTTCCACCCAACAAAGGCACACAAGATCAGAAGCCAAGAGAAATGGAACAGCTGATTGGCGATGTCATGAACGTTTCGGCAGTCATCCAAGAATGTATTCAGGAGGAAGAGACACCAGTTATACTGCTCACCCTCCGCAGCTGCAACTGTGAGCTCTACAATAGCTCCAGGGACTTCTTTAGGTCGGCACTTCATTAAAAGTCTGCCTGCGAGCAGACTGCCTGTGAATCTGAGTGCTTCATCTTCAACTACAGTGAGGTCATAAGCTCGACCTCCTCTCGACAATTTGTATTTCTGCACCACCTGTGCAGCGAGCTTTCGGTCCTTGTCTTTACCAACAAAATGGACGTTGGGGTCCTTACCAACCTTAGATAGGCCGGTAATTCGGTGAATCAGGTCCACATTCAGATCAATTGGCCTCCCTAGCCAAAGATAGCCACCGTGAACACAGGATAACAGGACCTTGACAACCGCATTAACTTCATTGCTATGCCCGAAGTGCGGTAGCTTCAACAGGTTCAACAGTCCAGGCCTCTCTAGATTTACTGCAAATTCCTGCGGGATGAATTCGTCAATCTTCTTAGTAGGATTATGGACCACTGTCAGATAGTCATCTGGCGTGAACTGAGGATACGTTCTATAATCTCCCAAGTTGAATTCAGAAAACTTAACTAGGGGAAGATGTCCAAGCAAGGATCCTTCTTCTTGCATGACTTCCACCATTAGTGGCAGCGGAATCGAATACTTGGCATTCTTGGGAATATGCACCTCGGGTGCATCATCTGGGTGCGGAGGAATGTAGTTAACCAGAGTGGCCAAGGGCTCTGGAACGAGTTCCTCCGGCTACTGCTGCTGCTGGTGCTGTTGCTAAGACGCCCTTGTGCCCGGGGACTGTCTGGGATCAGGAAAACTAGGAAGCTCGACAATCTTAATTGGGGTACCCATACCGAAATCTAACCCTCTGTGTCTGAATTGACGGACGAATTCTTCAGTTGACAGTTTCTCCGTCATGAACTTGCATACATGACAAACACTGAACCGAAAAGGAGGAACAACGTAGGATGTGAACTCTGAAAACGGGAAAGCAGTCTGCACGACACAGCTCTGAAAATAATGACTTAGACTCTCAAACATGACAACTATACAACGCAATAGCAAGGAAAAGTAACCCAAGCATATACGAATGAGGGGTATTTATAGCTAAAGGCGGTAGTAGATACGTACAAGTGGCACTAATAACCATTGGCGCCTAAGCAAATGAGTTGACAACCCCCCTCCCCCCGTGCCTCTGTGGTGCATTAAATGCGAGGGATGGGCTCTGACAGCCTTCAGGAGATGAGATAAGGCCTTCGGCTCCTTAATTAAATACGGATATTAGGGAAATCAAGTCGAATATGTCAGAGCAAATACAATTAAATGGCGGTCTCGTCCTTCATTAAGACTCAGACGCGGCTACAGAACTACCGCAATTCAAATTTTCGGTGGGTAACTTCAGCATGGGTAACTATGCAGGCTCCACGGCGAGGAGAACTCCGCAAGAGTGACAAATAGACAACAGGGAACTCCACAAGAGCGAAAGTTCAACAACCCGGGGGACTTTGCAAGAGAGAAAATAGGCTCGCTCAGAACAGACTTTATTGACTGCGCAGATGCTTCAAGGAACTGCACAGGAAGCCAAAGACTGAAAATGTCTCGTGACCTCTGTGTAGACTGATAAGGGCGATGCCTCTTTCAACTACACTAGACATCTACACAACTTTAGCAACTAATTAGGTCGACAGGGCAGAGTGGCCATCGCGATAAAGCTTGAGCCGACTCCTGTTGATCATTGTGGGCAGCAACTCTCCATTAAGCTTCACAAGCTGAACTGCTCCACCTTCTGTTATTTTCATCACTTGAAAAGGGCCTAACCAATGTACACAAAACTTGCCTGGAAACTTGATGAATTTACTATCATAGAGGAGTACCAAGTCTCCTTCCTGAAAGACTTTATTCTTAATATGTCTGTCATGCCAAGCCTTCTGTCTCGCCTTCTGCACTTGTTGATGGAATCCAGCTAAAAGCCTGTCTTCTTCTAAGGCAACCAATTGTGACAGCCTTTCACTCATAGTATCAGTATCTGCCATTTCTGTAATTTGAGCAATTCTGAAACTGGGAACAATGTATTCCATGGGCATGACTGCTTCTTGTCCATACACCAAACTAAAAGGTGTGTGACCTGTTAATTTCTTGCATGTGGTTCTGTAAGCCCATAACACAGCTGTGACTCTAAGGTCCCAATCATCTCTTTGTTGATTACAGATCTTGGTCAGGGCATTCTCCAGAATCTTATTGAATGCCTCCACCATACCATTAGCTTGAGGGTGGTAGGGTGTACTCTTATGATGACTAATGTCGAATTCTTCAGTAAGGGCCTCTATAGTCTCGTTCAGGAAATGTGTGCCCTGATCACTCATTAGAATGAGTGGACATCCAAATCTAGTGACAATATTCTCAAATATGAACTGCGCGGCAGTGACAGCATCGCAATTCTTAACTGGCTTCGCCTCAACCCATCTGGTGAGGTATTCAGTAGTTGTGATGATGTATCTTGCGCCGGTTCTCTTTCCTGGTGGGTTGATAGGTCCCACAAAATCAATGGCCCACTTATCAAAAGCACGCAATGTTATCTGGAGTCTTAGCGGCATTTCATCTCTTCTTGAAGGTTTTCCTATTCGCTGGCACACAGCGCAACACTTGCAGAATTCCTTAGTATCCTTGTGCAATGTTGGCCACCAAAGACATGCAGCTAAGATCTTCTACGCAGTCGACTTTCCTGCGAAATGGCCTCCTGCGGTTCCTGAGTGCGCTTCGGCAATTATGAGTTCTTCTCATGCTGTAAAATGCATCTGCGCAAGACTTCATCAGGGCCCAACTTATAGAGCCGACCTGCTATCAAAGTGAAGTCTACGGCTTTGACAACAAGTTGTTTATTCTGATGTATTGTGAACTCAACTGGCGCTTGCCCTGTAGTGAGAAACTCAAGAATATCGGAATAATATTCGTCTGCTGCTTGAACAGAAAACAGTTGCGCATCAGGCAGATTGTCCTCCAAATTTGTAGGTTCCTCCCCTGACTCTATCCTAGATAAATGGTCAGGTCCTGCATTCAATCTACCTGGATTCACAATAATCTCAAAATCATACTCCTAGAAGAGGAGTAGCCATCTGCAAATTCTTCCCCCTAACACTAGCTTATTGACCAAGTACTTCAAGGCAGAATGGTCAGTATACATTTTAAAATGAGCACCCAATATATAGTGTCTGAACTTCTGTAAGGCATACACCATAGCTAGTCCTTCTCTTTCTGTAGTGGTGTAGTTCTTCTCAGCTATAGACAGCTTTCTGTTAGAGTAAGCAATGGGGTGGTCAATACCTCCTTCTCCCGGTTGTGTCAGTACAACCCCCAATGCTATGGAAGAAACATCTACATGAACATGAAAGGGTTTTCTCCAATCTGGGAAAACTAGAATAGGTGTTGTGACCATCTTTCCTTTAAGTGTGTCCAGGCTCTGTTGGCATTCTTCTGTCCATTGGAATTTTGAATCCTTTTTCAGCAGTCTTTCCATAGGCGCAATGATCTTTGCATAACCCTTGATAAATTTCCTGTAGTATCTTGTATGTCCCAATGTAGTGCGCAATTGTTTGACTAAGTTGGGCGCAGGCAAGTTGGCAATGATGGAAACCTTCACAGGATCCATCATGAGTCCTTGTCTGCATACAATGTGACCCACCAAAATACCAAAAGGAGCACAGAAGATACATTTTTTCAAATTAAGGGAGATCTGATACTGTCTACATTTTTCTAACATCATCCTTAGATTCCCTATATGGTTCTTTAGTAAACCAAACATAGTCCAATCATCAAAATAGACTTCTAGAAACTTATGAATGAATTCTTTAAAAAAAGCAACAACGACTCGAGAGAAAATAGCAGGAGCATTTTTAAGACCAAAGGGCATTACCATATACTGGAATGAGCCCCATTCAGTCGCAAAAGTGGTCTTATGGCGGTCCTCTGGATGGATTCTGATCTGATGGTATCCTGAAAAGCCATCAGTGAAGGAGTAAGCCTCTTGTCCTCCAACATTGTCAAGCACTTCGTCTGTAAAGGGCGTAGGAAATGGATCATGCGCTGATGCGTCGTTGAGCTTGCATAGGTCCACGCAGATTCTTATTTCACCTTTTGTATTTTTCTCCTGTACCACCATAGGACTAATCCAATCACTTTCCTCTACTAGCTCAATGATACCAGCTGCGAGCATCTTATCAATTTCTTCTCTGACCTTTTCTTTATATCGCGAGTTCAACCTATACGGGTGCTATTTTACTGGCTTAGCGTTTGCTTTCAAAGGTATGCGCATAACTCCTAAATCTCCTAGGATGCCTTTCATTTCTGTAAACTTGGTAGGAAATATATCCTAGTACTCATGTAGTAAATATGCAATATGGCCAACAGTTTCATCATCCCAATAATCTCCTATAGAGGCAACCTTGGGTTCGGCCTTTGTACCAATGTTAATCTTTTTGAGCTTGATGTGTTCTGTAATGGCAAGGATATCAAGTTGAGGGCCTTCGACTTTGAGCGTCCCTTCTGACTCTGGAATATTGATGTTGCGAGGATCATCATCCTCTTCTCCAGCGGTGAAATTATAGCATTCCAGGGCATGTTCCATCTGGACAGCCCAATCTGGTTGAGAATACTCTGGTAAAGGACATTGTCCAAATACCTTCTTTCTAATACACTTTAAAGCATGATCGATGCTTGGATGTTCTGACTCAAAGCTGAAAGTGAGTTGAAAACTTTCAATCATGAGAGGCCAAGTGATAGTGCCTCTGCGCAATTCTATTTCAGTGTACCAGCTCCTTGGAACTATATCCAACGTGTGGATGAATAGGTGAACCCATTCATCTTCTGGAATATCTGACCATTCCTGAATACATGCTTCAACATGTGACCTGGGGTCACTCTGTCCATCATATTTGCGCAAAACTCCTGCTGTAGTCTCTTGAAATCTTTGCAGTATCAACCTGCGACAGTCTTGCCATGTGTCGATATTTTCTTTATGCGCACCCCACCATCTTGCGGGTGTAGCGTGCAGTGCTACATCCAATGCTTGTATGCGCTGCTCATTTGGGATTTCTTGTTCATATGCATGCATGAATTCACTTACTCCAGTTAAACCATCAAAGATTGGAGTGTTATTCAATTCTGTGCCAATCCATCGAATGGATTTAGTCATCATGGCGCAACACCTTGCAGAAACCTCATGTAAGCGATTCTGCCAATTTTCCAGTCCTGCTTCCGAATCTGATGTGCACGAGCTATCGCATTGCCAGCTGATATGGCCATCCGCTGTGGGATTGACATAATCATTATGACTAGCAGTCATCTGATACAAACTTTCCATGTGGCGCACTTCTTCTTCTGCTTGAATGGGTTCAATATATCGTGGTCCTTGAAGGGGATCAAGTGGTGCAATGACCCTAATCTAGTCATCCTCAAAGGTCATCTGTCTTTTCTTCAAATTAATGATAGCCAGATTATCAAATGCCTAGTCTATGCCTAAAAGTGTTGGATAAGTTCTACTGTCATCCATAATTTTGATTACTTCAAAGTCTGCAGAACTTCTTACTCCCTCAATATCAATAGGTACGTTGGGTAATCTGCCCAATGGGGAAACTCATTGCTGATTTGCTAGTCTTAAATGGATAGGAGATTTGATAAGCTGAGGGCTACCCATCTGTTCCCATGTCTACATGGTGAGAACATTAACTTCTGAGCCTAAATCCAAGATGACTTCGTCCATTTCAAATGCTCCAATCTGCGCTGTGAGTCTCATCTCTCTTCCAGTTCTAGTATGACTCTTGATCTGATGAACAGCACGCTGCGGTGTATTCATCGAAGCAGATTGTTGACACTGATCCAACAGGTGTTGGATTTCTATAGTTTCTTTTTCATTGCGCAACAAATTTAAGCAGCTTCTCAGAAAAGCATGAACACTGCCTAGTGTATCCTCCTCATCAGGCCTTCCAGATGTAGTGGCCTACTCTCGTACCAGGTTCTCTTGTCGTGGCACATGCGGTCTGATATCATTGTGTGGTAATGCGACAGAACTTGAAGCTCGCGGATTTGAGAAATACTCTTGAGCTTGCTTGAATGCTTCTTTTTGCTTCTGTAGGTCAAGTGGGGATGGTTTAATATTAGCGCGGCGCACCCATTGTGTCGTTGGATTTCCAGTTCCCGCCTCTGGCACACCAGTGGTTGTACCACTGCGCATCACTATATTAACGGTAGGGTCTGGTTCTCTTTTTTCTGCTACAATCAACTGAATATTTGGGTTAACCTGTGGTTTCTTTTCCTGCATCTTGGCCATCAACGGAGGGCATTCTTCAATGACATGATCATAAGATTTACAGTATCTGCAGGTGGTTGTAGGGTTTTGGCAATCCCTTGCAGAATGGCCCTGAGCTCCGCAGTTATAGCATGTGATATGTCCTCTTCCATGACCAAAACCTACTGTACATCCTCGGCCCCTGTAATTTCCTCCTCGACCTTCGCGATCTAGTTCATACTGCGGACCTGCTGTGGGTCCCTGTGGTTCTGACTCTACTCTATAAACATTGTGTTTTCTTTCTATCATAAGCTCATATGCTCTGCAATTGTTCTCATCATGGCCTACTGATTTACAAAAATTGCAATATAGATTCTTTGGAGTTTGTACATATTTCTGTAACAAGTGACACTCTTGTGGTCTGTGGCCTCTAGTTCTACAGATTTCACACCAAGGCCCCTGAGCCTGTGGTAAAGGGTTAGGTTCTCTAGTTGCAATATAATATCTAAAAACAGGACAATGGTCCTTTGAATGTCCTTGTGCTCTACACTTTGTACACCAAATTTCTTCTTTAACATCCTTTCCTTTCTTAATATCATGCACTTGCAAGGTTAGGTTTGTTATTTGGTTCTGCAACTGCGCAACATCGTTGCTTGTTCCAACAATTGGTGAAGCTTCTAGTTTCATAGCCATCTCTAGAGCTTGTTCTTGAGTAGTGAGATTCTGTTGCATAAGAGGAAGTCTAATATGAGGGAGCAGCGCAGCAATGAACCATTCCTTATGTTGTTGCGGTGCAAACTCAAAGCTTACTTGATCTATCAAGGCTTTGAACTTCTGGTCAAAGTCCCATACTGATTTTGTAGGTAACTATTTTATGTCTTTGCGTTCTGTTATGCACTGTGATTCTGATTTAGGTTTCTTGAATTCTTTAATCATAGCACTTCTTACATTAGCAAGCATCCTATTCTGTGCTGCTGAGTATTTCATAAACTAGGTTAAGGCTCTCTCTCTTAGTGTGGTTGCTAACTGAACCAGCTTAACATCATCATCATTAATTTGCTTAATCGTCCAAATGGCTTCACATAGAAACCAGTGCTGCTCAGGGTCTTCTAGCCCTGTTCCTCTAAAGGCTGGTAGCTTCATGTCATCACCCATCCTTCTTCCACTAGGTTGATGTGGAGGTGATGTGGCACTGCCTTCAGGATGGCTAAACAAAGGTGGGGCTAAGGTACTAGAAGTACCGTGTGGGCTACTAGAGGGTGTTACTGCGGGGTTATGCTGAGCCCCGTCTGGCTTTTGCGGTGTAAAAGGGTGATAAGGGATATGAGCACTCCCTTGTCTCTCTATATGGCTCGCTCTATGAGCTTGTCTATCTTCTAGGATAGACTCAAAAGAATGTTGGTCGAGGCCTACTTTATACCATTTTCCGCTATGAGTGCAACCAATAACTTCAAGATCACTATCAGAATCTGCGGACATTACTTGTCTATGCTATTCATCGGAAGCTATGCATAGTTTTCCTTTTTCATATAAGAGCATTTTAATCCACAAGTTCAGAGAATTTAAGAACTTACCCCTGTATGCTTTGAAGAAGCTCCTCTCAGCCTCCCTGAAGCTCTTTCTTGTATCTACTGCAAACTCGGTGATGAAACCTTCCAGCAGACTGTTCAACCAAAATTTTACTACGTGGGGCACAGGATTATCTACCCGCTTCACAATGCTAACCAGCTCAGGCGTCCAAACAGTAGGTTGATCAACATGCACAGTGGCTTCAGTATCTGCTAGCTTGGATACCCACTCATGCAACTCGATTGCAAATGTTACAAAGAAGATTTCATGAAGGTCAGTATAAATATACTTCTGCAACCAGTCCTCTGTCTGAAGCCTAGGGCTTCTATTTTCACGTTCAGCGAACTCTCTAGAATTTGAATCAAACCACTCTTGAATTTATTTAGCTGTAGGATTCCAACACCACATTGCCTTCAAAATAATAGGGTTAAAGCCGACAATGGAATCATTTGTTGGCTGCTTTCTGGACAAACCCGGATTTTCAGGATGCGCAGCAACAAACACCCCTTTGGCACACTGGCCCTTTCGGCAACGAGCTACGCAGCAACCCGAAGTCTCACCCGAAGTGGCTATGGGGGGGATAAGAAATCAGGTTTCCTTAACCTAGGTGGTGTGGAGCCTACAGTCCTCTCCCTTCCCTTCTTGTAGGTAACCTCAGAACAGAGCATCTTACTCTTTCACAGGTCTCCCCACGCTACGACGCTGGAACTTACTCTCTCGCCCGAGCTATGCGGTAGCTCCGCACCTGCGCACGAGTCTCTTACCCGCTACCTCCGATACACTGTGTATCATCTCTTCCCTTGTGCTACAGCGTAGTAACACACTCCTTTAGCGCCATGGCAACAGTGTTCTTACAGACTCCTTCGACAATGCACAAGTACAACTTCCAAGGGAGCTTCCAGGATTTACTTTACATACTCAGTCATAAAGATAGTGAAACATTCATAGAAACATAGACAGTAAAGCAAAGGAATGCAATCACATAAAGCATCATCACAACAACAAGAATTATGTGGTTCACATCCAGGAGGGAAGCTACGTCCATAGGAACTGTGTTTTATATTATCTTGGGATGGGGATAACACAGTTCCACTGCGCACACAGCTGCAGCCTTAGATCTTTCTGGGAAACTCCATGCACACATCTGGGAGCCCTTCTCTTAGATCTATTCTCTTCTTCTACAGATATTACTATAACAAATACATACAATTACATTCCCCTCTCAGTCCTCTTGCAACTGGTCGATACATACAACGGCCTTTACGCCAAGCGGTCTCCTGTGAGATCGCGGTCTTCTTACATGCACAAATGATCATAAACAGCTTACACAATACAGCAATACAAATGACTCAAACATCAACTCAGACTGTCTATGTAGCTCAGCAACTTTCTAATTCTCTAAGCTTCTAACCAACCCTTTTCCCTTCTTCAATTACACATATATATAGGTGGCCCTGAGGGTCGCACCTTTACAAAACTATGGGCCTTTCCCAATAGTGATCCCCAAAAATAGTAACCACTGACACGGCTAGGTGTACTATAGGGACCTCTTGCAGTCACTTCGCAGCTTCCTGCAGACTCCGCGATTTCTGGCGCAGATCGCGGGTATGGGCGCCACTTCATTGTTCTTTGCTCCTTGTCCTTTTCCTTCAATGCTTCGGCCTATTGCTCTTCCTTGGTCCGAGCAACCATAACTCCTGTACTTTTCCTTAATGAGGGTGGTTGAGCCCTCTTCCGCCGCTTCATTTATTGTGGTGGTTGAGCTTTCTACTCGGCCACCTTATTTACTCTTTCCTTTGACGTGCATGCAAGCTCCATGATTTCCGGCCCGCAATCTGCGGTGAGCTTGTCCATCTGCCGCCGTACCATGCACTGTTCATTTATTCCCAAAAATGGTGCTTTTCCTCAAAATTAGCACTTTTCCTTCAAACTTAGTGCTTTTTCCTCAAAATTGGCAGCTTTTCCATAGCTGCGGCCTATGCTCCAACAACTCCAAACCAATGGAATCATTGGTTCCCTTAACACCCAGCTTGCTCCTAGCACTGTTGGATCATCCAACCTTCACGGTTCCTCCCCATTACCGGCTCAGTCTGGCCACAACACCACCAAATCCACCACTCCTACTCTAACTGAAGAGGTGAATTCTATCCAATCAACTTCATCTCAGAAGTCTGGCGGTAAAAAAAAGAACAAGGGGAAACCCAAAAAGTCTTCCGCCCAACAGGAACAAAAGAGCGCTCCTGACGATACCAAGCAGAAACAAAAACTAAAGTATCCTTGTTTACTATGTGGAGATGACCATTTCTCCAAAGAATGTCCCCATAGAGATGAAGTACAAAAGTTTCTTAGGGGTAAACCAACTCCCGCATTCCTCAATGACCCGTTTCCTACTCAGAACCAGCAGATGATTGCTCAACCCCCCCCATCCCAGGGGGAACCATCCAATACCGCGCATGTTCTCATGGTGCATAA
Source organism: Larix kaempferi (assembly GCA_027924585.1). Classification (NCBI taxonomy): domain Eukaryota; kingdom Viridiplantae; phylum Streptophyta; class Pinopsida; order Pinales; family Pinaceae; genus Larix; species Larix kaempferi. The sequence goes on from BSBM01000025.1 coordinate 20,386,639, forward strand.
TGAGACGATCAATTTGAACACTCGCTTGCGATCTCATGAACCAGTCCCTTCGAAGGAATCCACTGGAAGTAATGCTGAAAAAGCTTCCAACTCCTTAACTGATGTCACTGTACCATCAACTTCTCTCACCATTGAGAAGCCATCTTTAGACTTGATATTACGACCACCCAAGACTATGATTCAAAAAGTTGTTTTCAATACTAACGCTAAAGCAGCACAAAATTACAATATCGTAGAGGACTTGGCACAAGCTCCTTGCGCCATGTCTACCCTGGAAGTTTTGCATAATTGTCCTAATCAACGTAAAACTCTCCTTGCATCCATCGGTGCACTCGACCCTGATTCCTCGAATACCATCATGTTCTGACTTGACCACTTCAAGCCGAGGCTCTCCCACCAACTCGCATTCCAAGTTTCTGTGAACATTGTTGGGAAGATTGTCCATCGTACCCTTTTAGATGAAGGTGCCTCCACTTCTGTCATGTTGATCGCCTGTTGGAGAGCCATCGGCTCCCCTAAATTGAATTGTTCTCCCACCACGTTGAAAGCATTCGACGAGCGTGGCTTTCAACCTCATGGGATCTTACAAGCTCTTGCAGTTGAGTTGGGCGGAAAGACCATAACCGTTAACGTGGAAGTGGTATCTGCCCCAATAGATTATAATCTCTTGCTTGGTCGCAATTGGTTTTACGCCATCCAGGCGGTAGCCTCTTCAGTCTTCCTCATAGTACAATTTTCCCATCAAGGATGAATTGTTACTATCGACCAATTAGATTTTTGCACACCAGACGCTACTACTCATCCTAGTGACCATGTTCCTTCCATTGGATAAATGTCAAAACAGTATGAGAGTATAGGGGTTGGCCTTTTGAAAGATTCATCTCTCATGGGTGTTTTTTCAGAAACGGACCCCCCTAATCATGTCGCTACAGTGAACATGATCTCCACAGAGATTTTATCTCACTCTACCGATGCTTGGCTTGTACCGGATGAAGTCACAACACACCTGCTTGGAGATATAATGCCTCTTTCACCCGCTGAATGTATTTACGAGGCTGTCTAATCAGCACCGAAGGACCATTTAATTGTGGCCTCTCCATCCAGTTCTCTACGACGGACTTCATCTCCACCTAATCTCTTACTTCAGACTTTCCATTCAGATCAGTCCATCATGGAAGTTATGAATGTTGACGATGGTTCGTGGGATGATCTACACCATAGGTCATCTTTTCTTCCTCCTTTGGAGTACATAGAGGACAACATCCACACCCTCTTTTCACCAGATATCTACCCGTTCCCTCATTCCCCAATTCTTACATGTCTTATGGACATGGAGGGAAACTTGGCCAATATTGAGCCAACCACCCCGGTAGACATCTCGGTGAAACCTGGTATAGTGGATCACATTCGCATAGGCCAAAAGTGTTCCCCTGAAGAAATAGCTGCTGGCACGGCCTTATTCAAGCAATTTCAAGATGTATTTGCTTGGTCCTATGAGGAGATGCTTGGGATAGACCCCGTGATTGTTTCTCATGAAATAAAAACCTATCCCGACATCAAACCTATACACCAAAAGTTGCGACTGGTACACCCCCGGAAGACAGTAGCAATCAAGGAAGAGATTGAAAAGCTCTTAAAGGTTGGTTTTATTTATCCTGTCCCATTGATGGATTGGGTCTCAAATGTCATCCCTGTAAACAAAAAGCAAGGTACCATTCGCATCTGTGTCGATTATCGGGACCTTAACCGGGGTTGTCCGAAAGACAACTACCCGACTCCCTTCATCGACCAGATTATCGACAATTGTGCCGGAAGCATCATCTTCTCATTTATGGGTGGCTTTTCTGGTTACAACCATATTGAGATCAACTTTTCCAACCAACATAAGACAACTTTCATCTGCCTATGGGGAACGTTTGCATACCACAAACTCCCGTTTGGCCTTAAAAATGCTGGTGCCACGTTTCAGCGGGCTATGTCGTATGCCTTCCATGATATTAAGGACTTTGTGGAACCTTACCTGGATGATCTCCCTACTCATTCAAAGCAGCGCAAGTTCCACATTGATCATCTGAAGGCCATTTTCCTCAGATGCAGACGGTACAATATCTGTCTGAATCCTCATAAGTGTATCTTTTGCGTTGAGTCTGGACGCCTCTTAGGATTTATCGTTTCAAAGGATGGGATACGCATTGATCCCTTAAAGGTGGAGGCCATCATCAACCTACCACCCCCGACTGATGTGATGGAACTTCAAAGTCTCCAAGGGAAGGCGACTTATTTAAGATGTTTTGTTTGCAATTTAGCGAAGAAGACTCGGGGGTACATGTGATTTCTTAAGAAGGATGACCAAGCTCAAAAGTCCTTTGACAGTATCAAACATGCCATCACGCATGCCCCCATGCTCCAACCGCCCAATTATTATCGAGATTATATCTTATATATCGCCGCTTCTGCTACCACTATCGCCATGGTTTTGGTACAGGAGGATCAAAACGCTCAGGAACATGTAATATACTATGCAAGTGAGGGTCTTGCTGACGCTGAAACTAGATATTCACATGTCGAAAAACTCGCATTCGCAGCGGTCATCGCCGTCCAGAAGTTCCGGCACTATATATTGCTCCGCATCACCACCATCATCGCAGACTCGAACCCCATGTACCACATCCTGACACATCAAGTGCTTGGGGGCAAGTATTCACGTTGGATCGTGATACTACAAGAGTTTGATCTTCTTTTCGAGAAAGCTAAGTCATAAAAGTCTTTGGTGTTTGTCGAGATGATCTGTGACCTTCCCCGTCCTGATGCAGAAGTTGAGTACAATGACTCTTTTCCAGATGAATCATTCTTTCTCATCAATACGACTGATCCATGGTATGGAGATATCTCATTATATCTTCAAACCCAACGCTTCAACCTTCAACTGTATTGCGACGACCATCGTAAGATACGTCACCATGCGAAGTATTATTTAATCATCAATGATACTTTGTATCGCCGTGGCATTGATTCAATTCTTCAACATTGTCTCACTCACGATGAGGCTGAACGCGTTCTCGATGATTATCATGCTGGGGCATGTGGCAGTCATCCCTCTGGGATGGCTACAGCCTAGAAATTTTGCGCACAGGATATTTTTGGCCTACTATCTTCAAAGATTGTATTGAGGCGATAAAAAAATGTCCTCCTTGCCAACACTTCCATACGAAGAAGCACACCCACCCTGCCCCATTACATCTGGTTATTTCCGTGGGCCCCTTCGCAAAATGGGGCATCGACTTTATGCATTGTAAGCCTACCTTGGCCGGGGGGGCATAGTTACATCATTGTAGTTGTGGATTACTTTACAAAGTGGGCCAAAGCTATGCCTACATACCAAAACGATAGCAAAACCACCGCACTCTTCATGTCCAATCATGTAATAGCGCGGTTCGGAGTTCCTCAGGTGATTGCTAACAATCATGGTTCCCATTTTCAGAACCATATGGTTGATGAACTGAGTGATAGGTTGGGTTTTCACCCTGAAAATTCGACACCCTACTACCCGCAGTCCAATGGACAAGTCGAGGCCATTAACAAAGTCTTGAAAACCATGGTCCAAAGGATGGTAGGTACGCAGAAATCTAATTGGCATAACATGCTCTTTTCAACATTATGGGCCTACAGAACCTCCGTTAAAACTGCCATAGGTTTCACTCCTTTCCAACTAGTCTATGGATTGGAAGTTGTCCTACCTATAGAGTGCGAAATTCTGTCTCTACAACTCGCTGTCGAACTTCTTCCTAATACTACTGCTAAGGAAGAACGTCTCCTACACTTAGAAAAACTTGACGAGTCCTACTGAGATGCCACTCTTGCTAATGAAGCACACAAGAAATGCATCAAAGCCCAATACGACAAGTCATTTGAACCTTGTATCTTTAACGAGGGTGACCTAGTCCTCACTTATGACCAGAATCACGACAAACTAGGAGCAGGAAAGTTCGAATCCATGTGGCATGGACCTTACATTTTCAAACGTGTTTTGGAAAAGGGAGCTTACAAGCTTGAAGACTATGACAGAATCTCTTTGGGTGAACCCCGCAATGGGCTTTACCTAAAGAGATACTATGCCTAAACTCATCACACTTAGACTTTCTTGTATATACTGTACATGGCGTGTTTCTGGTATTTTTGTGTGTTGTGATGCTTTTATTTTTTGAGTGTCTTTAGATATTGTTTCTGCTCCTTATACCATGTTCTGTCTACGTGTGCAAATTGTAAGTTTTAAACCTTAACAGTGAAGTACAAACTTATATGATTCTTAAGCATTAACAGAAAATACACAATGGCACACACATTACACAGAGATTTTCACCTGGAAACCCTTAACCGGGAAAAAACCAGCAAAACTTAGAGCCGCATAGCTCCTTTTTCATTATATGTTTTATTTTAACCATGTACAATACAATAAATGGTATTCCGCAGCATCTAAAACCCTAATTCGTTTACCCGAAATTAGGTTACAACCCTAATCCCTTTTACCGGGATTAGATAGAGTACAATGGGTCAAAAATTGCCGTAGGGATCGTGTTGTACACGCAGCGACCATGTGAAGAGATATAACATACCCAACACAAATGGCAATGTTCTATGGATTCGCGGACAGTGCCATCCGGCATACCCATAACCTTGTTTAGGCAGCCTAGGTACTATATTCCCCAACAGGTGAGCTCATTAGCTAAAGAGGAAGTTTCCTAGGGTTTGCAACCAACAATGCCGCAGAGTATCAGGCATTAATCGGAACCCTAGATAGCGTCATTTCCTTGGGTATGAACCACATTCTCATCCACATGGATTCTCAATTATTGGTTTCCCATCTTAACCGGGTTTACGCCATCTGTGATCCCACCTTACTCCATCTCTTCAGACGAGTACGTCTCCTGGAAAGGTCATTTGAATCCGTTCAGTACCTACACATTCCACGAGAATTAAACACAGATGCCGACTCGATGACCAACTTCATTTTGGATTGGTACATCATACACACATAATATTCATAATATGTAAAAGCATTCACAACATGTAAATAATGCAATGTATAAAAGCAAACATGTAAACAAGATCACATCACTCATCATTTTAACACACATAATGTATAAATCAATGAGAATGTTTGTATATATATATCGCTCAAAAGTAGTGCTGGTACAAAATCTGAAGCATCATAGCTTTTAGTAGTACAAAATCTTAGGCCTCTAACCTCTCAGTACAAGTATAATAGTGTCATCGGGCCTAACACCCGACCCGTGCACCACCTCTAGAACGGACAGCCCACTGTCGCTGAGTGAGGAAGCAATCCACGGTCCTCACTACCTTGCGGAGTAGGGAATTAAAGTGTATGGACGCTCCAACCCCAAACCTTTGCATAGGTCTCGGCAGGTCATCTATCGCTGGCTCAAGAACCTCCACTGTCAACTGGGACAAGTTCCTATATACCTCCTCCATCTCCTCGATGGCAGCATGAGCACCTGGGGGCACAACTGCTTCCCCACCTCTATCTCTCCTCGCCAAGAGGGAAAGTCCTACCGGTTGTATGGGCCCCACATATGCACACACATGTTATATACTTGTCAGCACTGCATCAAAAAAATGATAAATATACAAAATTAAAAGTACAAGGTTTTTTGTTCTCACCTATGTCACCTCATGCTACATCCTCAGGTAGCACCAATTCAGGATCCTCTCTGAAATCCATACCATTGTACGGGAAGTCCTCAACCATGAGTAACTGGCCTTTCAGCTAGCTGAAGAAATTGGGACCAAAACTGATGATAGGTCCTCCACCATGACGACCCATCACCTCAGCCCATCTGAGCATGTGGGGATCTCTACACTCCCTGTCATCTAGTACTACCTGTGGACACAAGAGAGGGATCTGCTCCAATAGGAACAATACAACAATCAACCCATAACCAAACTGCTTGAGCCCTCCCCGCCGACACTTGGTCAGTTGAGCTCGGAGGTTTGCGAGGAGACCCTCGCACCAGTTGAAAACCATGGGGGACATGCAGTCCTCCACATAAAGCATCTGAGTCCAAGTAGCCATGTGTGGGGCTTGTCTACCCACCACTCTAGTAATAGTAAACAGTATGGTATGCAGTGGGCAGCTCACCACATCCCTGATAAGAATATTCCCACTGGAAGATCGAGCAGCAATGGTACAATGCTGTGACACCATGTCATCAACTGTGTGGTCACTGGCCCGTGTTCCAGTAAGAGCTACAGGGTCCCCTCTCTAGGAAAAACCAATAAGGAAATAGATGTCCTCAACATCTATTGTGAGGATGTGCTCACCAATCACAAAATATTGTTGGGCCGCATCCCAACTCTGGAGCATGTGTGATAGCAACAGGATTTGGGATCTCATCCCCTGAATCTCAAAGAACTTGAGCAAACCATAGTTCCTCAAGGAATCCACGCATTGTGGATCATTGGCAGATTATTCATCTTCTACTTCATGTTCTTGTTCCCGCCACTCTAAAACCATGTTGGCTTGCTAGCAACCTGCCAAAAGGGACATTTAAACACTGTTAGATCCTACTTCAACCACAGCAAGTTCTTTTTTTGAGTTCATTTTGATGTTTGGGAAATGAAACTCCGTCGTCGCACTGTAATTTTGCATACAATGCGATGTTGTCACACTTCACTCATTCGGGACTTACGCCGAGTCGGTCTTGTCACAGTTCCAGAAAAATCCAACTGTGGCGAACTGAGAGCGCAGTAGCCCTCCATGAATTCATCCAAAAAACCCAAAAATTGAACCTAAAAACAAAATCTAATCCACTGGAAAGTTGTTGGATGAAGTTTAGGCTTACCTGCTCCTAACAATGGGTGAAATGGCGGATTGTGGCTCCCGGAATCGGAAAGGGAAGTTTTGGCTCCAAATTGGTACTTCTCCTTGCAAATTGGCAAATTAAACAATGAAATCTATTTTTGGCCCATTTTTCTATTTATAAATAGAATGGAATATTCCTTTTCAAATATTTTGATGCTCTTGGGCCATTTATCATAGTTTTTTACCATTTTTGTAATATTTGAGGCTATTTGACACATTTTCTAGTGTGCAGGAGTTGTAAGTGGTCTTTTGTGTTGTTTCTCGTATCAAAATGGTCATCACAGGTATGAACACTCCCTTGAACGTTTTGTCGTTATTTTTGCAACGGTTAGTTTGTAATTATTGCGTGATGATGAGTTTACTCTTCGTTTGTTCTCGTACTCACGGAACTATGAGAACAAGTACCGAGTTATGATTTATCACTTTTTCAGGCTCATTAAACTTCCACGGAAAAGGACACCCCCCGAAGTCTACCATTAAGCTCTTTTCAGGCTCCCGAAAAATGAAAATATGGCCAAGCGAACTTGTCGCGTTCACGCTTGTTAAAGTATTTGAATGGTCATCTTCCCGGTGATAGTTTACCCCTTTTTCGGACCAGGAGGCACTAATTACGAAAAAGGTATACTCCGGCCAATCATGACTGGAAGAGTCCTCTCCCACGTTGTTTTACCCTTTTTAAGGCGATGAGGCTAACTTTACGAAAAAGGACCGTTGGAGTCTTATTTAGTTCTTTTCAAACTCTCTAAACATGAAATGATGACCGAGTTTACCTTCTATGGACTCGTTAAAATTCTCACATTGAAGGGCCCTTCATGGGACGAACCCCTCCTATCCCAGGTTCAGAAAATATTTGGGATTGGACTAATCTTTGAGATTAGCTATACCGAGCATTTGGTTACCCTCATCAAGCTCGTAAAAAAAACACATGAGGCACTCATCATTCATGATGGGGAAAAAGGAAAGTGTTTGTGTTACATACCTTGTTAGTGGTAGTATGTAGTCGTTCTCGAACATGGCACTCATTTGCATTTGCATACAGCACTTGGATCATCCATTTGTCCTCGAGTTCCACTTATTTCCTGAGTCTTGTTACTCCTTTGAGTCATTCAACGAAAATCTTCCATCATCAGTTGCTTTGAGAATTTGTGTCGCACTCGTCATGTCAACACTGCCAAGTCATACCTTGCCCATGTTCAAGAATATGTCTATCATTTATCATCCGTAGTCAGTACACCCATCATTACATCGGTCTACTCTGAGTCAATCTTGCATGTTACTGTACCATCCAATCTACCTTACACATCTTTGTCGATTGATGGGGGATTCATCATGGCCCTCCTTCGACGAATTCATCCTTGTCGACTTCAACACATCATTCGAGGATTGAATCTAGAAACCAATCAAGTACCTTGGCCCTGCATGCCTCAACGGCAGGTTCCCTCGCTTTCATCATGAGTTTGCATCATTGACTCTTGATTGAAATATTTCATCTTGCATTCGACTTCAACTCATTTATTCACGCTTGATGATATGTACTGCGATACCTTGGGAATCATTGACATCAATGGTGATCTCCCTCGCACTTGTTAACGGTTTACATTAATGGTTGGTAATCAAGTGGTTTCTACCATGTTCGACATCAAAACATTTGTAATCACATGGATATATTCGTATCATTGCGGGTTCAGCTTGAAGACCCTAGGGATTCATGTTTTACCCAGGTTGCGATGGAGTTTGTATTGAGTTATATCACACAGATCCACACTTGTATTGGTGGTGGATGTGTTATCATCTCATCATGGATCTGCGCTTGTGTCTAGTATCCATGATTGTGTTCAATCGGTCATTACTACCATGGATCTGCAATGTATTGCTCGGCATCCATATTGTACTTCATATGAGGTTGTCAGTTCAGAGTCATTTGTACTGCAATAGTGTCCTTCGTCCGACGAGTCTACTGCTATTACTTCTATAAAAGCACTTCACCTATCTATCTTCAACAGCTTCATGCTTTGGGGGGCATTCTGTTACACTCAAAATCTACTCATCATAAGATTCAGTGTATACACCCCTGAAGATACCTGGACTAAGTAATCATCCTAGGAGGATTTGTACCCAATTGTGCTAAGTTTTGAATGGTCGTCGCAGGCTACACACTAGCAACATGCGACGTCGCACCTTGCCCCATTACAGGGTGTGATGAAGTCAGTTAGATGGAAAAAATATCTTCTTCGAGGTCCATCTCAAAGCTTGCTGACTTGGGACCCTATCCCTGACCTCTTGGAAGAATTGGCACTCAGTTCCTAAACCTTTGGAGAGATCCCTTAAGCCTCTCCTACCATCTCTCAACCTATCCTATCCATACCCTATCCACTTAGTCCTATATAAATGAAGCTCACTCCCATCCTAAAGGGAGGAAGGCTATGGTATCTACATGCTGGTGAAATCACTCTTAGAACATCTCCACTCACCCATTAGAGAACTCATACTTCCTTGGAAGGATATGGCAATTGGCTTCGTCGGAGAAGGGCTACAGCGTTAAGCCTTGGTTGTAGTTCTATATCTCTATTATGTACTCATCTTTTTGCAGTAATACAAACGCTTTCCACCAATATTGTTCATGTGTGTAATGATATTGAGTAGTTTACCTGCTTAACTGTTTACTTAGATCTCTTATTGTATAGATGTCCTTTACTAGTTTCTCTTGTTTCTTGTCTTGACAAGTCTTGCAGCTTGAATCTGACGACCGTGGGACGTGGAGCTACATTCAAGAGAAAGGATTGTGAAGTGAAAGTTAAGGCATCTAGTACTCGATCCTTAAGTAGATCTACGAAATGGATTAGTAGTCTGTTCTGTTTGTTCTAGACTCACTTTGAGCTAGGGAGATACGGCTCACGTCCGCTCGAGTGGATTGTCCGATAACAGTTCCAAAATGGTTGCAATCTGTTCAAAGGGGCTATCTCTTCTATGAACTCCATGCTTGTTCATCGGCAGGGCACTCTGGGTTCCTCAAAACGTATGACCGGGAACAATGTAACTTCTTTTGGCAAGGACTGAAAATGACAATTCAACATATGGTAGTTGATTGTGATACTTGGATGTGAAGAACCTGCAACAATTAATTATTGAAAATACACGAGATAGAAGAAATAACAGAACTCAAAATCACTTTTATTGATCGCAGGCCACTTCGAGGGGGCAACCTCCTTTGAGCAAGCTCAATACAAATAACTTCACCATACCTTCATTGGTCTCAACACAAACTTATATACTAATTCTAGGTGCCAATACCTTGGGCCAATACAAACTATGGATCAACAATTACTACGGGACGACTTACAAAGCATATGCATCCAACAACAATAATACAAACTATGGATCAACAAATACTACAGGACGACTTACAAAGCATATGTGTCCAATAAAAATATACTAACAAAGTAAATAGAAGGGTTGACATGGGTTCCTAACATTCTCCATCCGGAGTGGGATTAACATAATCTTCAGAAATGTTATACAAATTGTCCCACCCATCCGCAAACTCGTCTCTAGCTGGCTCTGTATAGCGCAACCCTTCTGCAGGATCCAGTGGTGCGATGACTCTCATTTCCTGATTCTCGAATGACATTATCCTTTTCTTGAAGTTGATAATTGCGTGGTTCTCCATGGCCCAGTCTATCCCTAGCAGTACCGGATAGGGACTAGTGTTATCCACAATTTCGATGACATCGAAGTCAGCATATGTTCTGAGCCCTTTAATTTCAACTGGAAGTTGACATACCCGACCGAGCGGGGTGACCTTGCTCTAGTTTTCCAGTCCCAGCTATACTGGTGACCAAGTCATCTGCGGCTTCCCCATTGTCTCCCACGTCTGTTTAGTCAGGATATTCACATCCGAACCCAAATCCAGAATTATGTAGTCAACATCAAATTCTCCGATCTGTGCTGACATCCGCATCTCCCTGCTTGTATTCCTTTTATGTATGCAATTAACTCTCTGTTCCAGTTGTGCACCTCCCCGTCGTTGCAATGGACTAACTATTTCTTCCAGTGCACATGGGTCTTTTTCCAAGTCCAGGAAACTTTCCAAGAAGGCTTTTAGAGTGTTTGCCTTCCTTCGCGACTTCGTTAAGTCGAACATCGGTTGCATGTCATATATTTCTTCCTCAAGAGGTAGCTTCCTCCTTTTCCTCATTGCATCCTGTGCCTTCAAAAAGACATCCCTTTCTACTTCTGCATCGATGGTGACCTGCTTCCATTGTGTTTGTGTTGGTATAACATTGGTGTGTGACCTATCACCTCCTGTCACCGTCCCTCCTCTTGTCACTATTCCAACCGTCGCATGGCTACTCCTGGCTTCTGTCGATATCATCTGCATAGCTGATGGCACATTCTGATCATTTTGGTTATGGTTCTGGGGTGGATGATTAGTTTTCCATTTCGCAATGAGCTGAGGGCAGTCCTCTACACTATGATCTACAACACTGCAGTATGTACACTGCGGCACTAGATTTGGACAATCTCTTTGGCAGTGCCCCTGCATGTCCACAATTGTAATAGATGATTGGACCTCTTCCCCTTCCAGCATCTCCTCCATGTCCCATACCAGCACCTTGGCCTCCGCGGAATCCTCCTCTGAAACCTCCGCATGGTGGTCCATATTGTTGATACTACGGTTGTTGATACTATTGCTGCCCATACTGTGGTTGGCCATACGACAGTGGTGGATACTACAGCTGCCCGTATTTCCCCTAGTCATATTGTTGCGGTTGGTTAAACTGTAGCTGACTATACTGCTATTGTTGCTGCACCACTAGCGGCTCTTCTCCCTTCATAAAGTATGCGTCAATTGTCCGATCTTGCAGCAAGTCATAGGCCCTGCAGTCCTTCTCATCATGGCCAACCGATCGGTAGAACTTGCAATATAAGTTTGTTTCCTTTGATTCCATCCTTTGCAGATATATACATTCCTTCGGTTGATGCCCTCTGTTCTGACAAACAAGACACCATGGCATGCCTCCTTGACGAAGGGGGTTTAGTGCCCCGGACTACAAATACTCTCAGAATTCTGGGCATTTGTCCTTATGGTGCCCCTCACCTCTGCATCTGGTGCACCATATGTCTCTACGGGTTTCCTTTCCCTTCTTGATATCCTCTAATTGGAGTTTTAAGTTGCACAACTGCGCCTGGACCCTGTCCATTCCTATCCCTGCTTTGCCAATTGGTGAAGCCTCCAACTTCATCACAATTTCTAACGCTTTCTCCTGTGTCACAACTTTTTGTTGCATCAATGGTCCTTGAATATGCAGTACCATTCCCATGATGAACCATTCTTTGTGTTGTGGCTCATTTATCGGGAAACTCACTTTTGCTATCAGCATCTTGTACCACTAATCGAATTCCCACACCGACTCATTCGGGAACTGCTTAATCTCCTTAAGCTCAGTAACATATTGCAACTCAGATTTTGGGTTTTTAACTTCGTCAATCATCGTCGTTCTGACCTGCGCAAGTGTTTTAGCTGTTGTTCCCACTGGAACCTTCACAAAATTCATGTACCAGTCTAACACTCGGACCCTAAGGGTCGTTGCTAGCTGCCCCATCTTGATAGTGTCATCCTGGACCTGCTTCAAAATCCAGACTGCTTTGCATATGAACCAATACTGTTCAGGATCCTCATTCCTGTTCCCTTGGAAGGTAGGCATATTTTCCTCATCTGCCATCCTAATGCTGCTACTATTGTTGTTTACTGAATCGTTATTCTTACCGCTGCACGTAGGGAAACTTTGCGATTAGTTTGGATTTCTTCCTATAAAATTTAGAGTAGTGCACGGGGTTGAAGGTACGTTGTAACTTACAATCTGTCCTCCTTTAGCTTATAGGGTAGTCTGATCGACGTCTCCTTCGCAATAAGGTCGTTTCCTTCCTTGTGTTCATATTTTGCAGTTCTTTGTTCCGGTCCTCTCAAGAGACTCTCTCTCAGTCCTCCTCTTCTTCTCAAGACGTCAGAATATCGCTCCACTTCTCAAGGTACCGCACTCTTCGTCAACTTCCCTTAGAAATTTGTCACCTCTCATTTCCATCTACCCCACATCTTTCTGTCATATCTGCATTTACGCGATACCTTCAACCTCCACACACCGATTTTTCTACTCGTCAACATACATCCTCAATATTCCTTTTTTGCAGACAAGCATCTTAATCCACAGTTTTAACGATGATAGGAACCTTCCTCTTGGCCCCCTGAAGAAGTTCCTTTCGACGTCACTGTACGAATTGATAGTATCTACTATGAACTCAGTCACGTACCCTTCGAGGATACTGTCTACCCAAAAATCAACAGCTCGTGATACCTTGTTATTTACTTGCTTTAGCTGTCGAACCAACTCTGGGGTCCAACAGTCAGGTTCATTCTTCTGGCAGTGATTCTTTCGGAACGTCAGCTATGCTAGCCACTCGTGCAACAACACCGGGAATTTACAGAAGAATATTTCATGGATATCTAAGTAGATGTATCTTTCTAACTAACTGGTCGCTCTCTGTTTAGGATCTCGCTTCTCGCTTTCTGCGAATTCCTCCACCTTCTTGTCAAACCACTCTTGGATCTCTAGTTTTGTCAGATGCCATAGCATATCCTCTTCTTTTCTTCCTCAAGGTCCCGGCAACAGAACCATTTGTTGACACAACGTCTATCGACAGGGGTTCACTTCGCACTGTCACCAACAAACTATCAACCCAAACTCTCTTATACACTGGCCCGGAAAGGTGTAACCCTTTCCAACAACACTTGCGGAGCAAGTGTAGTCTCACCCGAGATGGATAAGGGGGCTGCTGGAACCAAGTTTCCACAGTGAAGTTGAGGATATGATTTCAACACAGATTACCCTTTCAATAACTAGAGATTATAATATTCGCAGCATGCTACTAACTTATCATTCGCACTTTAAGTCATTCACATATTTCAACAAACATTCAGAACACCGTATTCGACATACTTATTCAAATTAGCATTAATTCTTACACCTACAGCATATTCGCATCAATCAACATAAAACATAAAACATAACATATTTCACATTCATCATCGCATCATTGCATAAGAATAAAGATAGAGATTACATCATAACCGAACATCTTCATTCATTCCAACCCTGCGGAATGAACCTCGCAGAAATTGTCAATACACCATGTTGCGGATACAAAACAAACCCAAAAGATATGATCAATCATCCAAAACTGGCTTCCCTTAGGCTTAAAATCCTATTCTACTTATATGCTTCTATTTGATTGCAAAATGGTCCACATGACTGACTTAACTAATCTAACAATTATTGTGCTTCCACGAACGCCACAAATGGTCCTTCTTTCGCGGGATCACCCTTTTGCACCTATCGGCTTCCACACATCCTGCGGATCTATCCAGTGCCAACAATATGAATGCACTTTATGATGATGATGTGATATGATATGCACATGCGTGGTTTATTTCCTTGTTATTGATGATTAATATGACAATATAGAATATGATTTGTAGTATGATACACAAAACTATTGAGGCTCATACCTATATGAATGAATGTAATGAATTCAAACTATCTAACCATTTGTGTATCTCGCGGATACTTTCTAAAAACGAAAGGATCATGTACCTGATAACAATTAGACGATGGAATTTGATGGGGAGTATATGACCCAAGCTACGAGAGATAGATTCTAGGAGTATCTACTTGCATCATTGATGTAAATGATGCAATATGGATTATGATGATACATTTGAAGAGGACAAGAAAACAAACCATAAGGGTCATCCTACAAATGGGAATATAAAACAACTATATTACAAGCAAGAAGGCATGGTTTGTATCATGGATAGTCTTTTTTGAGATATCACCCATTGTGAGGGTTCCTCAGGAATTGGCCATCTGAATTGGCTAGTAGGTATGCCCCCTTGTCAAGACAATTGTTTCTGACTTAGGGGCCTTGCAACAAAGACTCAAAGTTTTCCCGACCATGTTTATCATGTTCTTGGTCATAAGCAAGGACAAAGCGCCTTCATAGAACGAGTGCTGGTAGACGTGACTATCACAATGGGTTTTGAACGTTGTTTGGAAGCCTTAATGCTTTTTAAAGCAACAAAATGGTCCTCATATGCTTGATCCAGGACAATCAAGCATTGTTCTAGAGCTAAGGTATCTAGCAAAAATTCAATGACAAGGTGCAAAGAGGGAATTTGGCACTCGATAGGTAAGATAAACTCCACTCCATGAACTCGATGGAATGGAGTAAAACCCATCACAATTTTGGTGGATGTCTCATATGCACATAGGGTAGCAAAAAGAATATTATGATAATTGGACATAGTGAGTATCGTGATTGGACACCAATTGTTTCGAAACACCAAATCAAGTGATTACATGGTTGAAGAAAAAGTGGGTCATGGTAATGGTGGTGTTATTGTATGTCGGCATGGCCTTGGCCCATTTATTGAAATAGTCAACATCCACTATAATGTATTGATGACCACTAGCCTACTTAAGTTTTCATTCCATGAATTTGATGGCCCATTTACAAAATAATCCACCCATGATTACCAGACATAACGGAATGGGAGGTGTTCTCATCTTTGGAGAAAAGAGTTGGAAGTTTTGGCAATGTTTCATTGCCTCTATGCAATCAGAAAAAAAGGGTAGGCAAGAAATAACCAATGCAAATGACCTTTTGGGTAGTGATAATTCTATAAAGGTGGCCACCATAGGCACCATTGTGATATTCATGCATGACCCCATCATCCTCTTTGAAAGTGAGGCATCATCATAAGATAGTTTCGACTCCTCTTCGATATATAAATCACTGATAAGAAGGTATAGTGAGGCTTGGTGATGAATATGATGGCAATCATCAAGGAGAGGTGAAGACCAAATTCCTAAGTATGCAGGTAGACAAGGATGTCCTTGTACCAAGGGTCATCTTAAGAAATGGTGAAAAAATGTTCATTCGAAATATTGTCATTGATAGGGGATGATTGGTGTTATATTATAAATTTGAAATGAACTCTACCAAGGTCAAAGTCTTTTTACGCTTTAGGTCACGAAGTTGATATCAAGCTCTTAAAGGATCACGATCCTCTTAGAAACCTTGCCTTGAATGAGTGTTGCCTCAAGAGGTACAATATCGGATTCAAATTCGCAATGACTTTTGTTTTGCTCATAAATATATAATAATCGAGCTTCTAGATTGAAAAAATGATGACTAAGACTAGCATCTCCCCATGCTTATATGATATAGAGGGTTCATATAGGTTCTTAGTAACATAGTAGATGGCATGTTCCTGAAGGTCAATGTCTTCTTGAACTAGCACTCTGGAAACAACATAAAGGGATGCTGAGATATAAAGGATAAAGTCTTTTAAAAGGTCTAGAGGGATAATCAAGGGAGCCTAAGTAACATCACATTTATGGGCATCAAAAGAAGATTTATATTACTCATCCCATACAAAGGGAATGTTAAAATGAAGAAAATGTAAAATTCATCAACTGTCATGTCGTAATCTAGAATAAAGTCGCGTAACAAGTTTTCCTTGCCTTGAAGTCTTTGTAATTAGCACAAAGTATTAGGAGGGTTTAGTTCAAAGATGAATTGAAACTCCAAAGGATCAATAGTGATCCCTTTATTAGAAACAATAAATCCTAACAATCGGTCGATCAGAATGTAAAGCACGCACTTAAGTGGATTCAACTGAATGTTGTATTTGCGACACCTAAGGAAAACCTTATAGAAATATTCCAATTTCTATGAGCATTTATTGGAATGAGCCATGAGTTCATCCAAGTATGCTAGGATAATATTGACCATATCATATGAGAAATATGACATGGTGTGCTAGAATGTGGCTACATCTTTCTTGAATCTGAAAGGCGTGACTCGACATGTAAGTGTCCCCCGAGTCTTGGTAAAGGTAGTTTTATATTGATCCCAAGGTTAGATGTGGATCTAATTATACCCTGAGAAACCATCCATAAAGGATAGAACCTCATACTTAGTGCATGCATCAATAATTTGATTGATGAAGGGGGTGGGGAAGTTGTCTTTCGGACAAGATTTTTTCAATTCATGGAAGCTAGTGCAAACACAAATAGTTCCTTCCTTCTTGTTGACTAGAAATGGATTGGACACCCATGTGGTGTACACAATAGGATAAATGAATCATGCACTCTGTTATTTATCAATTTTAGCTTCGACGACTAGAGTTTTGAATGGTTGTATGGGTTTTCACTTCTATGGAATGGGTTCAACAACGAGCCAAGTATCAATGTGGTGTTCAACAATGGTAGGGTTGTATCCTTTCATTTTGGGATAGGATGGGGAAAATACATCATGAAAGTCATGAAAAAGATCCTTATAGGTGGCAACTTCTTTCGGAGTACAGGAAGCACCAATCAATATGTTCTTAGTGACACCAGATTTAACTAAAACACCCACCTAGATAATGGGAAAGATATTAGCCATATTACCTTCTCCAAAGGCATTCAAATCAAGGATAGGGTTGTTAAACCAATAAACATGCCATAGGGGGATGAAATATTTTGATTTGATAGCGAATTGAAATGAGGAAGGACCTTCTAACGAGGGTTCCTGAGGGGTGAAAAGGTGTGGTGGTGCATATCATCCCACGGGAATTTAGGACTAGCAAGGGATTCAATGATTTCATCATCATTTTGAAGGAAACATTAGATAAGCAGAGGAGGTCCACATTCATTAGGGTGGACGTTGGAATAGAAGGGTGGAAGAAAAACCATCACTAGAAGAGGAAATTTATTAAATGGAGATCATTCCTTTGGGAATTGAATAAGAGGGATCTACCTCTTCAATGATGGTGACCTGAGATTACTGGGATCTACAATGGAGGTCAATCAAAACTTATCAAAACTTTTGGAGATCGAAACAATGGTGTGAATAATGGTCATAAATTCCACTCAACGCACAAGGGTGGTTGGTAGGAAATGCCTTATTGCATTTTTTGGTAGTAGTGGTAAGAGTAATGTGAACCACTAGGGTATTTGCATCAATTTTCTCCTCTTGAGTGTGGATATGAGTACTTAAAACTGGTAAATTTGGACACTGATGGGCGTTGTAACCCAATATATCACAAACAGAACAGGATGTAGGAGTTGGGAAGGTGTAGGGGTAGCATGACTCACAATATTGTTTGTGTCAACTTGTGCTGACAAGTTTTTGGTTTTACCCCCAGCTTTCTTTTTGGAGGAAGGTTGGGTGGAGGAGGAGGCCTCATTTGTAACCATATGCGATGGTACATTGGAAGTACCAATGGGTTGGACAAGTCTTAAGACAACCTATGGGGTGGGTGGGGGATTTGGTGGGGTTAGATACCAAACGGGGATACCTAGAGTCAATCCTATGAGGTTAAGGGAAGCCATTATAGCGGTTCCCATGATTATGAGAGGAGGAAAGAGGAATGGAACTTTATGTATCGGCACTCCCACCCATTGGTGATAATTGGAGGAGGAGGACTAGGGATCAACTGTGATTGAGTCAGGGTTATCTCAAAATTAATAGTTCACAACCACGAGATCTCCAATTGGAGGTAATGTTCCAACAAGAGAGGCGTCTTGGAAAATGTCAATACTAACACTTGTGGATGAAGGGATAGAGAGGCTACCCGTGATACTTTCCATCACATACAACATTATATAGACAATTTGTCCCCTTGGGATCATAATAGGTGATTTAATAAAGCATGATGATATACCCTTCATGGGGGAACATCATAAGTCTAAACATAATTGAGGAAACCACTTTTATAGCATACATGTAGCTATGACTAAGGAGGAGATTGTAATCAAATTATGCATTATCAACCTCAATGTATATCAAGACAACCTTCATGGTGAGTTAGATAGGGACATTCTGAAGGAGACCTTCTAGTTGTGAAGTGTGGTTTTCATACGTGTGTGATGTCATAAGAGATGGTGCTAATTTAGGTGAACCAAGATTCTTCCAATCATGAGTGGACATGACACAGATGGAGGAACCCTCATCAATGATACACCGATAAATAACTAGATTCTCGATGTTAATTGGGATATGAAATTCAATTAAGGAATTTGGGGCTCTGCTTGATCTAAATTGAAGGTCATCAGATGATCGTCAAAAGGGTCGATCGAATCCAAGGAAAGTAAAAGAGATTTGCAATGTATGGGGTGGTTTTGGAGAAATTACAAAGTAGGAATGGAGCCTAGGATTGTGCCAAGTCATCCACAACACTATAGTTAGGAGCGGCTCTAACAATATTAGGACATAGTAGGTGCAATGGTCCATGTGGTGAAGGAGTATCCTCATCCTTATCGGGATTAGGGGTTTCAGTTGAGTCATGAATTGAGCAAGGTGCTGATAAGCATATAATGAGGTGCTGTGAGGTATGCCAGGAAAACTGGAGACAGTCGAGATTAGCAGCGAAGTGGAGTCTCCATTCATCCCGGTGGTTGTTGAACAAGAATTTGTGTCATCTGGAGTTGTTGATATTGGAGTTGAAGTTGCCAATATGCCGGTGGGAGCATCAATCATCATTAAGAAGCGACGGGGAGGTGAACACTCTGAGTCCCCGCAGAGTAAGAGGGTGCTTCGGTCCTCCGCCGCAACGGCAGGTGAAGCTCAGGAACAGGTGGGACAGTCCAGTCGCCCCATTCGTGAGTCTGCCCCATGGGCAGGACTGTCAGCCGGTGACATCCTTGGGTATATCCCTCCCGTTCAGCTGGATGCCACCCCACGCAAGATAAACCCAAGACAAAAGTATGGTGTGAAGATGTCGGCACTCTCGGCTGGAATGGAGGGCTTTGTGGATATTGGGTTGGCATTGATGCACCTGCACTACGACGACCATGATATGGTGGCCTACCCTGACGTTGCATCCACCCCATATGTGTCGGAGATGCACCTTTCCCTGACACTGACTGCACACAACTGGGCACGAGGATTGAAGCAGGCCAGCTTGTTAGGGATTATTAACATGCCACATTTTGGGCGGCTGGCAGAAGTGAATGCATTCGTGTGAAGTAGCTCCTTGCGTGATTCCATGGTGGGTCGTTGTGGCTGGATAGAGAAGTCCCAGTCACCGTCGACTTAATTTCATATATTACTGGCCTGCCTAAGAATGGAGTTGATCCAGCGCAGTTCAACCAAGGGAAGGAAAACAACAAAAAGCGAGCACTGCAGTTGGCACAGAAATACGGCTTAGAAATGGATGGGCGTGGGTATCGCACCAGTACCTGCAATGATCAGGCGGTACTCACAGGCATTAAGATCCTATCCTGCAAGGTGGTTAGGGGTGGTCGACCTAACCAGTGAAACTCGGGGATCATTGCATGCACAGAGCAATGTGTAGAATGGGTCCAAATGAACTGTTCCATGTATCTCTTGAATCAATTGATGGAGGACATTGTGGCGGTCCAATCGGGAAAGAGTGCCTTCACATACAGTTGGCTGTTGCTGTTGATTGCCTTCATTGCATGGAAACAGCCCAGCAGGTACCAGGGCATGGATTGTCCGGCTGCAGCAGAACAACGGGGGACGCAATATCAAAATCTATGGTATGTAAGGGAGCCAGAGAGACCCTGGGATTGCCAATTGAAGTTTTGGCTGTATTGGGGGATGCTTTGTGCCGCGGCAACACGGGTCCTGTGAATATCTGAAGAAACTGTAGCACAGTTCAAACCTGTCATGGTGTTTGCAATTCGGTCGCATACCATACATATCCAAGCCTGCCGTGATCCTGATCGGAAATGGTTGCAGACCTCATATAAGGTGACGTCCAAAGATTTGGAGGATACTATGAACGAGTGGCCGGAGGCATGGCGAAAATCCATGAGTTTAGCAGAGATAGAAGCCGATGGCCCGGCGTTGGGCCTAGATGATCGAGTATCGGCACATGACGAGCAGAGTCACCATGAATCCAGGCACCAATCGACCAAAACACTATCAGAGAAAGCGATCGGGAGCTTGAAGAGAACCGCTCGAAAAGGTATCAGGAGCATGCAACGGTCAGAGGATTCCATGCGATCACTGCTCAGTTAGAATATTTGTATGACATGATTTTCGGCAAGGCACCAAAGAAAGCAGCAGCATCAACCTTTGACACAATCAGCACTGAGCCGTGGATCAAGAATGTGGATATTCCCCCGTTTGCGATTGTGACCGAAGATGTGGCAGTAAACACGTTGCTGCAGCAGCTAAAAATGGTGACCATTAATGTGAATGCCTTGCCCGCGGAAGGATTGACCACTCTGCAAGCTGCTACCAGCAAGGAAATGATAGACCGACTGCAGCAGATCAGTGGTATATGTGTCCGACTACAGGCAAGTGAGGCCGATGCGCAGCGCACTATCGAAGAATTGACTGCTAGGGTTGCTTTCGCACGACAGGCCATGGATGACCTCGAAGCACACATCAAGGAAGAACAAGATGAGAAGGCACGCGAAATCGAAGGCCTGAAAAAGGAACATGATTTCCTTATTTTGGTGAAGGCTTGTATGTGGGATGACAGTGTACAGGTTGACCGAGCAATCACGGAAGCTTATCAACATGTACCGAAGCCCACTGAAGAGGTAGATGTGCTCCACCGAGTGCAGCGACTGGGGGCTACCATTATTCAGTTGCGACAGGAGAATCACGAGTTGAAGGCCCAGATGAAACTGGGTACGCCTCAGGCTGAAGTGGATGAATGAAGAAGGGCAATTGAGGAAGTTGCCACTCAGATGGAGGAGCTGGAAACGTAGGAAACTAGGCTCACGGCTGAAATGGTACAATTCTGGGGCCACATTGTTCATGACGAGCAGGTTGAGTAGCTGACTAAGTACCGGCAGGAAGCGGAGGGACAGTTGGCCACATTAAAAGCCGCAATGCAAACAATGACACCACTGGAGCAAGTTGCTAAGTCTCAAGAGTTGAAAGACTTGCAACACCATGTCTCCAAGGTAGATGAGTGACAGAAGACACGCGCGGCCCAGTTAGAAGTGTTCCAGGACACCAGCGAAAAATTTATGATGCAATCTATTGAAGCTATGCAGGCAGTGCAGAAGTATCGACAGCAGGTCATGCAAAAGCTTACAGATCACCCATCTGCAGACGATGTGGTCGATAGTCAGGCAGCCGCTACGGAAACCAAGGAGGTGGTGCTGACAGTTGAACAGCCGTATGAGGACTTCAAAGTAAAAACGATAGAGTACATTGTATCCTATTGATGTGGCTCGAGGGTGAGCCACAAGATTATGTTGGGGGCCTTTTGGCAGGCGGTTTGGTAGAGTGCTATCGCAGCATCTCCGATGCTGCGACAAGGCAGAAGATGACATGAATGGTGATCAGCGAAAGATTAGTTGTGCATTTTGGGTCAATTGTACCGTGGAATGCAGGTTTTGGGTCATTTGGACCACATATTATGTAATGTTGAGTCAGCTATACCGCAGAATGCGGGTTTTTGGTCATTTTTGGATAAGTCAGTTAGATATTGGGTCATTTATCCATAGTGTCAGTTAAGAAGTCAGTTAGTAAGTGGACAAGAGTTGTAAGGTGGAAGCCTATATATATATAAGAATTGTAAGTGTTAAAGATAAAATTAGAGAGATATATATTTCGAGATCGAGAATTGGAAGCTGAAGAATGGAAGATCTAATGTTGGTTGTATGATTTTTCGGGTATGTTTTGATGTCA
The DNA here is from genome assembly GCA_027924585.1 of Larix kaempferi. NCBI lineage: Eukaryota > Viridiplantae > Streptophyta > Pinopsida > Pinales > Pinaceae > Larix > Larix kaempferi. Next base: position 20,409,239 of record BSBM01000025.1, read on the forward strand.
AGAGTCATTGCGGAGATCTAGTTTTAGCAAAAGCGTTGTATCTGGGTTGACAATGATAATATGGTGAATCTATTTTGGTGCAATCCCTATGTTCAATTTGTTCAGTTATGATAATGTGATATTGCACTATACGAATAATGTCATGCTCCTTTGATGCGATACTTGCTTTACAATTACTGTTGTTTCAATGATGAATGTTTGGGTTGAATATTGCTTTACTACTATGTTTAATGCTTAAAGATCTTTGTCATTGCGTTACAATAAGTTTAAATATCATACCCGTAACCATCCTCCTTCATTCAGCAGAAACATGGTTCCGTCTGCTCTTCCTAGACACCTCGGGTGAGACCTCATCTGCTCTGCAGGTGTTGTTGGGCGAGATAAACCCTGTCTGGGCCGGTGACCAGGGAGATTGCGGTATGTGTCGACAATGAGTGGGACCCCTGTCGACTGGGTTTGAGTCAACATTGATATACCATATTAATTACATTGATCCTGTAAATTAATGTGGATGGAGGTCATGTAGATGTTCTTGGAAGAAGGGTCATTAGAGAAGGGTGAGGCAACATTAGTTGCACTGTGACCAACCCTTTTGATGGGAAAGGATTTTGTAGGACCATAAGTTACAATGTGGTTGGATGAGGAGGTGGAGTGCCATTTTTCTCTTATGAAACGTTAGTAGCTTCACATTTGTTGGATTCATCCCATAATTGGCAAGCCTTTGTAACGTGTGTACAATGATGCATGTAATGTCCATAAATTATGCAAAAGGAACACAAATGGTTAGTTTGTAACTAAGGGTTCTTAACCTGCTTAAGGGGTTTATTTGGATCTTGATTTGTTGGGTTTGGGTTGCCTCCAGTGTTCGCAGGGGGATTGGGGGGTTGGTCTCCACCTTCCATAATTGATTTTTTACTTTTTCTTCCCTTTATTCTTCTTATTGTTTGGATTGGGTTGCGCTTATTGATTATTGGGTATAGTTTGGGAAAGCATATTCTATTGAGCATAGACTTTCCAATGAGAAAAAGGGGGGGTCGCACTATGTGGCTGCATGGCAGGGGGTGAGGAAATGAGTAATAAGGATTGATGGCTGGAGGGACCGCACATCTTGTAAAAGCACCACCACACATCGTACCACTACACAAGAGACCATGAACATTGGGGGATGAAGGAGGAGTCAAATAGGAGATACTTTTTTCTGCATGTGAGGATGAGTGTGAAAGGTCAAGGGGATAATAAGGTGCCAAGGATGGTCCTTAAATATGAAACTCAACATGTGGGGGATTACCATATGCATAAGTGCTTGAAATGGGAGATAAATAAGGGTATGGGTTTGGATAAGATGCCACGACACCAATCATGCCATCCATAGAGTGGGATGCCACTGGTAGACTACAATGTGTGGATTCAATACACAGAGCATCGTGAATGATCATGTAAATCTATCTTGAGTGAGAATAAATGAGATCATAATATTGAACTTTGAGGATTGCTTCCTATTTAGTTTTTGGATATTCCAAGGCCACATCCTTAGCTATGGTAGAGAGAAGGGATTTCAAAAACTAATCTAGGAATATCTGATCATTGAGCTTGATCTTACAAATACTCATCACCACTCATGGACGTGATCTATGATATGGGTGGATAATTTTTGGTAGCATTACAAAAGGATCTTGAATCCATTGTCATAATGGATAGCTTACTAGAAAAGGATCAAGAAAGTGGAAGTTAAGGACACAAAATTGGGATGTGTCTATGATGGTTGCTCAATATAGCACTTGGCAACCACTCCAGATAGGGTCATTTGGTACAAACGCAAAGGAATGGAATCATTGATGACATTTTTATAAGCACACCATATATTAAAGGAAATGATATGCTTCTCGGGTTCCTCGCTTACCTTCCCTTCAAACTTTGGGATGTCAACATTTATTTTGGCTGGCGTTGGAGGCCATTTTAAATTCATTCCTAATGGGGTCATTGGTTAGTCTCGCAAGATCTGCGAGGTTGATACTAGTCATGAATGAGAGGCTTGTAGTAGGTATGGTGTTGATGTATATGTAACTTCGGAATGTATTTCACATATATGTATATTGTATTCCTATAGAGATGTTATTATTCCTCTATACGGAAGTGTCGTCATTTATATTGTAAGTGTCGTAACTTATACTTGATGGGTTATTATACCACCTTGTTGGGGTCGGCCCTGTATAAGTCATGTGGGTCAAAGGGTTATTAGACCACCCTATTGGGGGTTGGCCATGTGGTTCAAAGGGTTATTAGACCACCCTAGTGGGGGTCGGCCCAATCAACATTATGTTAAGTGGTTAAGTTGAGGCCGACCTAGTTGAGTAAAGTTCAAGTCAAGTTAGTGTATAAATAGAGAGTGTGTCTCTCTCATTTTACACATTCTATTCTCTCACTCACACTTTGGAGAGTGGCGCACTTGTGGAGGAGGAGGCTCTGCTACTAGGAGAAGACTATCTCTTGTATTCTGGTTGTATCATTGCTTTATCTATCTCTGAGGAAGTTATTGGGGTTTTTCACCTTTATGGTTTTCCCCAAGTAAACTCTGTGTCTCTTGTGTGCTTGCATTATTGTGTCCATGATTGATATGCTATAGATTTGTTGTACATGTTGTTCTCTCAGTTAAGATCCTAGATCAAATTGAAGTAAATTCTGAAAATTTAACATGGTATCAGAGCTAGCCTGAAAGAAGGCATGATATGGCATGTATGACACTTGTTGCACTTACGATGCAAGGGCTTGATATAGCAAACACCAGTCATCGTAGCACTTTCGCTATAAATCCATTTTGACGAAGTTTTTGGATCTGCAACTTTTACAAGTTGAAGATCAGATCCCCATGTACCCTGTGTCCGAAGGAAAACCTCTAATTCATTGTACTTTGTGATTTATGATCTGTACAATATAGGATTTCTGCCTCTTCCAGAACTGAGTCAAAATCAAGTGACCTTGGGACAAAGATCATAACTTGGTCTAGGAAGCTCCAAATGCAATTTTGTAAAACGTGACAGTTAGTACATAGATGGTACTATCTCAGGAAAAAATTTCAGAGGCCGAAGTTGAACCAGTGACACGTGGAACGTCGTATAAGTTCGCTCTCCTGTATTATCCCATAAACAGGTCACGTTGCGACACTTGGAATAACTCTTTCTCAGAGAATCCAATTGAGGTCAAACCTATCTAGATGGAAAGATGACAGGTCGGGCTATCTTAAGAAAAAATTTCAGACCCTGTGGATTGAAACGTTTAGAGTTACACCAGAAACAATCAGGTACATATTTCTGTCATAACAGAATTATTTTTGAGCACCTTCATTCATGGCTTCTGGAATTTAGGGTTTCGGGGATAGTTGGAATTTTTGTAATCGGAGACCACAGATGAATGCTACTCATCAAAATCGAAATTTAGAGACCAAGATCAGAATTTTTGGTTGGGCAGAAGGCCAGGCTTGATCAGACCCTAGTTCAGGACTTTGATCAGAAAAGTGGAAAATTAGGGCTTCTGCAAAAATGGGAATTTTTGAAATCTGTGACCACGACTGGAAGCTCCTCATAAAAATAGAAGCTTAGAGATTTGGATCAAAAATTTTGATTGGGCAGAAGAGTGAGCTTCATCAAACCCTAGTTCGAGGTCACGTCCAGTGAATCTGAAAGTTTCAAAGGCAAAATTGAGGAGTGAAACTTTGCAAGCTTGATCAGCTCATCAAGGCGCATATTTCTATCCTTTCGGAAGTTTGAAATTCAAAGTTTGAATTTTTGGGGTTTCTTTGACAAACCCTAATCCAGCTCCAGGTCCAGTTCTTGCAAATCAAGTGGATTGGGTTAATCCTAGAAGAAGATGGATTGGTCACCTGCATAAGTGAAGAAGTTCCTATTTCAGAGGGAGATGAGGTTAAGGCCTTACATAAGAAGATTACAAGCAATCTCGACAGGTATGACTTATCCAGGTATGTTTTGATATTTGTTCATGATTAAGTTTATGGTATATTTGTCTTCATATTATTACGGTTAGTAAATCTTGATTAAATCTAAACTTGTCGTATCACCCTAATAGAAGATATTCATTGATTAAGGTTTTGACACTTATGATTGTACTAATACATTATGGTGTTGTATGAGGTTTATGTTGTTTGCTAACATGAAAGTTACATCAAGAAAGACAAATCATGTTCTGGTTCAAGAACATATGATCATGATGACATGAGGACAAAGATTCATCCATTGTCATGGATCACTTAGAAGATCTACTTACGAGGTATGTATAACTTGGTCCTACAATGGATAACTTATGAGACATGCAGGTTACTAGCACAAGTCATTGAAGAGAACTAGAAGACATTATGCAAGTATGTTTTTCCTATATCAAGATAGAATCCTACCTTGTGTTAGGATCTTATACTATTGTATTGTTGATCATGATTATTCATGAAGTCATAGGTTTGAATAGTCATGGTTGTATGCATATTATGTTTCTTACCATAATTGATGGTATGACTAACCAGAAGAATCATGAAGGTATAGGTTTGAGTAATCATGGGTTTTATGCATATTATATCTCTTATCTTGATTGATGATTTAACTAACCAGAAGAGTCCTATGATCAAATAAGAATATGTATGAGTAAAAGAAGACTTCCCTGAAACCTTGACTACTAATGTTTATTATATGTGTTTGAAATGATCCTGACTATACATGCTTGAGATTATTATGTTTTGAAAATATTAAGATTATACTAATGAATGTTTGATTGTGTATGATACCTAGAGAATAACACAATGATGATACTAACAAGCATGCATAGGGATCGAGAATAAATATAAGTTCAAGGACAGGTAATCTAGGTAGCAAAGATCAAGAGGGAGCTCACTCCAGTAGTTTCTGCAAGGATGCAGATATCCAAAGGGAGTTGACCATCCTTCTGCATTCCACAACAGAAAGGTGTAGAAGAAGCTACTTCAGCAGCTCCTGCAAGGAAGCAAAGACTCAAAGGGAGTCCACCCAACAAGCAAACAAAGATAAGTATTTTAATTACCATTCCTTACATATTTGTTTGTTTAAATAAAATTGTTCAATGATGTATAGGCTTATGTTCCTAGAATTAGGATATGTATTGTGCATATTAGAATGATTGCATTAATGAACAGTATACTACTAATATGCATTTGATGGGTAAGTGGCCTATGGCACTGTACAACATTCCATTGCTACTTATCTAGAATGAAACCTCTTTGCTGACATGTTAGGAGTTGTGCACACTCTTAACAATGTTCTGGTAGAGATTGGAAGGTATCTAGAAAGTTACGGAATATGGATAAATGTTGTATTGAAGCATTGGCTAAGATAATTGCATGACTATGTGACATATTTCTTTATGTGTAAGAATTTGTTCTGAAAACTATGAGATGTTCTCTAATCATGCAATTTAACTTGTTGTGTAGGAAAGATCGTATACCATCACCTACAAAAGAAGGACTACAACATTTGTTCAACAACAAAGTTATCTATTGAAAATATTGAAGATATTGAAGTTCCCAGGAATTGGGAAGAATGCCATGATCGAGGAGTACTAGTCGATCATGAAGATGTTTGGGATGCAGTCCTAAAGGGTAGTCTGTAGTGACTTCCAAGAGGATCTACAAGATCAAGCATGTTGCAGGTGGTAGCATAGAGACTTTTGCTCTTGTATCCAGATTCACTTCCATTAGATCCGTACTTGCTCTGGCTGCAGTGATGAAAGGGTAGATACACCAGATAAATTTCAAGACAGCTTTCTTGAATGGTTTAGTTGAAGAGGAAGTGTATGTGGAGTAGCCACTTGGTTCTAAGACACATGACAGGGAGTCATATATGTGCAGAACTTGGGTATGATGCACCACTTTCTAGATATGGAGGTGTGGCAGAGTGCAGATGGAATCTTCCTTAGACAAGGGAAGTATGCAGTAGAGATCCTGAAGAGGTTCGGGATGATGGACTGGAAGGCCATGGCCACACCTATGGCATCGAAACTGAAGCTTCTATTTGATGCTTCATCTGATCCGGTTGATGTCTCTATGTATCATCAGATGATTGGATATTCACTTTGTGGTGAACACATTGAGCTAGTTCCTAACGGATCCAAGGACTGTTCACCTGGTTGTTGTAAAGCATGTTCTAAGGTACCTAAAGGGTACAGTGGATTATGGGCTCAAGTATGAAGCAAATCAAAAGTTTAACCTGCAGGGTTATGTTGATTCAGATTGGGCTAGCAGTGCTGCAGATAGGAAGAGCACATCTGGATGTTGCTTCAGTATGGGATCAGGTGTGATCTCTTGGTTCAGTAGGAAGCAGTCCTGCGTAGCACTGAGTACAGCTAAGGTAGAGTATGTTGCAGCATGTTCAGCTAGTTGTGAGGTAGTATGGCTTCGGAAGCTACTGTCTGAGTTATTTGATCTCCCATTGGATGCTACTGGTATCTTTTGCGATAACCAGAGTTGTGTGAAGTTGTCCGAGAACCCAGTGTTTCATGACAAGTCGAAACACATAGAGATCAAATATCACTATATTAGGGATATGGTGCAGAGAGGAGCTGTGAAGCTCCTGTACATTGCGACGGACGAGCAGATTGTAGATGTGCTGACGAAGCCACTAGCCAGGGTGAAGTTCGAGTACTTCAGGGAGAGGCTTGGTGTTCTTCAAATTGATGACACTTCGAGGAAGAAGTGATGGACACATCTGCAGAAGCCATTCCAAGCATGTTGGAAGGAGGATCCTTCACATGCCTGTGGATGTAAGCGCTGGATGATGAGCATCAGGATGATGCTCCAGTTACTGCTCTGTATATGCATCAGGAGGATGCTGGATATGATTAGTTATATCATTTATATGTTTTGTATATGCATCATGTTGGATGCTTGGACCATGTATATATATATGTATTAGGTGGATACCTTGTATGATCAGGTAGATCATGTATGTTGATATATATCATGTATGATTAGGTAGATCATGTATGTTGATGGATACATTGTGTGGATCATGTATCTATGTATCAGGTGGATACACAATGTATGGTGATATGTATCAGGTAGATACTTGGTATGCATCAGGTGGATGCATTGTATGATCAGGATGATCATGGATGACGAGCTTCAGGATGTTGCTCCAGATGACTTGCAGCAGGATGTTGCAGTGATGATGATCAGGATGATGTATGGTGAGTATCAAGTTGATACTCTATGGCCGTGGATTAGGTTGTGTAGATGAGCATATAATTTGGCCCTGGGAGATTTGCAGATAGTCTTTCGAGGTTTTGCCTATGGCATATAATTTGGCCCTGGGATATCTGGCAAATGATCTTTCGAGGTTTTTCTCTAGGAGGACATATAATTTGGCCCTGGGAGATCTGCAGATAGTCTTTCGAGGTTTTGCCTATGGCATATAATCTGGCCCTGGGATATCTGGCAGATGCTCTTTCGAGGTTTTGTCCTATGGCATATAATATGTCCCTGGGAGATCCGATAGGTTGGGTTGTGTGCCCGTAATAAGTCCTAGGATGCTCTTGCGAGGTTTTGCCATGACCACATGTAATCTATCCCTAGGAGATCCTATAGGTAGAGCTGTGTGCTCATAACAGCCTGGGATGCTCTTGTGAGGTTTTGTGGTGACCACATATAATCTGTCCCTGGGAGATTTTATAGGTAGAGCTGTGTGCTCGTAACATCCTGGGATGCTATTACGAGGTTTTGTGGTGAGGTCACATATAATATGGCCCTGGGAGATCCTATAGGTAGAGTCGTGTGCTCGTAATAGCCTGGGATGCTCTTTCGAGGTTTTGTGACGCACGTAATAAGTCCTAAGGATTCCACAGTATGGCCAGTGATGATGAAGACCTGCAGGTGGTGGGCCTACATCCAGTATGAAAAAGGACTAGCTCTGTAGAACTTCCTATGACGAGTAGATTCAGAGATTGATTGAGATAGCAGCAGCAGTGACGATGATGATGACTCGATAACGATTATCCAGTGATGATGATCCAGAGAAGATGACTTTTGCTAGAAGACCTGTGTCGAGAAATACCTTCCTAGTTAAGAGGGATTGTTGATGTATATGTAACTTCGGAATGTATTTCACATATATGTATATTGCATTCCTATAGAGATGTTATTATTCCTCTATACGGAAGTGTCATCATTTATATTGTAAGTGTCATAACTTATACTTGATGGGTTATTAGACCACCTTGTTGGGGTCGGCCCTATATAAGTCATGTGGGTCAAAGGGTTATTAGACCACCCTATTGGGCGTCAGCCATGTGGGTCAAAGGGTTATTAGACCACCCTAGTGGGGGTCGGCCCAATCAGCATTATGTTAAGTGGTTAAGTTGAGGCCGACCTAGTTGAGTAAAGGTCAAGTCAAGTTAGTGTATAAATAGAGAGTGTGTCTCTCTCATTTTACACATTCTATTCTCTCACTCACACTTTGGAGAGTGGCGCACTTGTGGAGGAGGAGGCTCTGCTGCTAGGAGAAGACTATCTCTTGTATTCTGGTTGTATCATTGCTTTATCTATCTCTGAGGAAGTTATTGGGGTTTTTCACCTTTATGGTTTTCCCCAAGTAAACTATGTGTCTCTTGTGTGCTTGCATTATTGTGTCCATGATTGATATGCTGTATATTTGCTGTACATGTTGTTCTCTCAGTTAAGATCCTAGATCAAATTGAAGTAAATTCTGAAAATTTAACATATGGAGGTAGAGGTATTCATAGTACCAACATTCATGTCGGCATTCACACCAATGAGTTGAGTGGGGATAGGCCCTCCACTGGGACCTCCATCGGATATGAGGATAGCACCAAACATATGGGATGTTGGGCTATAAAGTGAAATAGTATCATTAGGAGAGGATGGTGATCCAAGCTATGAGGTGCTTGAATATGAGGATCCTAAAGGGGAACTGGGAGGGGATGAAGGCAGTCTATTTATTAGGCATTGAGGTGGAATAATGATCCGGTTGTATATCATGTAAAGGGGGGGATTTTCTTGAAGGTGATGAGAGTACCTTAGAGGAGTAATGGTGGCACGATCTAAGACTACTAATCCAACAAGATAGTTCTAAAATAAGGCTGATGAAATAAATGCTCAAATCAATAATAGCAATGCTATATATGATGTTAAATCAAATAACAAGTGCAACGTGGGTACAAAAAGTGATCTATTCTAGACAAAGTATGAATATGAAATGAACACCCTATAAAAATAAAAGACTCACTATCCCTAAAGGAAGAACTATAAAAATAAAAATGATGTGAAAAATAAATCTTCCTCAAATGTTTCTCCAACAAAAGGCTACCAGATCCACTACTGAGAAAGAAGTAGGAATCCATACATTGGCCTTCCAAACACAAAATTAGATGGGGTCTTAATCTCACCAAGTAAGTGAGTGAAGGTACAAATGGGACAGTTATAGTGAGGGTCATTGGGAGCATCTCCAATTAGCCAATTATTATATGCCTTAGGTGCCCCCACATGTGAGAGCCACCTCTGGGTAATATTCCTAATAGAATGACTATTAGGATACCTCATTCTTAGACATGTCAAGCAGGTATCCTAAACCTTTAGCTAAAATCTACAATCCAAATGATCTCAGCACTAAAAGTGAAATTTTCCCAAATCAGTCCTCTATTTTTGGTCTCGACGTGTACCACCCACAAAGGATGGGCATGTTGATATAATGGCCTAGACTGTGTCCAATACAAGAGGATTTCCCCTCCCTAAAATTCAACCACTATGTTTCAGATGTATAGTGACTAGGGGGGATTATTTGGATTCCTATCCCCAAAGTCATAACCTTACTATAGGGCTATTTTGGCCCTCAAGTGAAGGAATTTAATGTGTTAAATTAGAGGTTACTTTTAAGGCTCCACTCAGGATCATGAAATAATGTATCCAATAAACTTTGATTCATTCACGAGATCTAAAAACCATGCAAACACCCGAGAATGGGAAAAAAAAACTATCTTTTATTCTTTCTCCATCACTAACTATTACAATGAAAGTTCAACCCCTTATAACTACTATCTGATATTTTCGAAAAATTGCTAATTTTAGAAAGTTCTCGCATGACTCTAAAACTAACCAATAACTAAAAGCTAACTAGAGTGACACTAGTTTCCAACTTGATTTTTTGATTAGGTGCATAAACTAAGAGATAACTAATAATCACATATTTAAAAAATCATGAAAATCACTAAAACCCCAATTTGAGGCATTATATGAAGGAATTTGGCCCCGAAAAAGTGTTGAAATGAGGTCTGATCAAGAGGGTCTTGTTAGTCACAGCAGTGAACTCTTGGAGATGCAACTTCATATTAAATTTCATCCCAAACAGATAACCAAGTCAAAAGCTATGACCCTCGAAAATCCCTGCATCATTCTCCTTTGGTTGAAAAGAACATAACTCCTACAAGTTAATGTCTTCAAACTGCTACCACTTAACAAGATCTAGGTTTAACAAGTCCCCCTCTAAAATCCATGTACTTTCCTCTAGTGTTAATCATTCCCACTTGACCAGTTATCGATTGTATTGGCCTTGCCAAGTATGAAGGGTCTTCTTATCTAAAATATGTGCAATATTTTCCTTTTTCTTACTCAGAATGGCATGTTGGCAATCCAACTTCGCCTCACTGTCATCACCCATATCATCCCCATGGAAGATATATAAATCAGAAACATTAAAAACAGGGAAAATATCGAGATCGGCTAGCAAATCGACCTTATAAGCATTGTCATTAATTTTCTTGAGAATCTTGCAAGGACCAATTTTCTTATACTTCAATTTGTGGTAGGTTCCCCTAGGAAACCACTCTTTCCTTAAATAAACCATCACCAAATCACCTTCATTGAATACCTAATGTTGTTAGTGAGCATATTTTATAAAAAAATTATGCTCGTTACTAGCATGCAACTTTTGTCTCACTTGTTGATGCAACTATTGAATGTGTTCTGCAAATGCTTCCCCATCATCATTGATTCTATCCCCAAGCAGTAGTTGCATCAAATCTAGGACACCCATAGGATTTATGTCGTAAACAACCTGAAATGGATATTTACCTATAGATATATTCATTGAAATATTGTAGTAAAATTATGCTTGAGGTAAATCCAAATCCCACTACTTGGGCTTCTCTACAACAATGCTCTATAATAGGTTTCCAAAACTCTGATTTATTACCTCGATTTTCCCATCTATTTGGGGGTGATAGGAACTACTGAACTGTAATTTATTCCCCATTTTCTTCATTAAATTCCTCCAAAAATGACCCAGGAACTAAGTATCTCTATTTGAGGTAATAGCTTTTGGAACACCATGCAATATAACAATTTCTGGGAAAAAAAAAATTCTACCACCCTTGATGCATCACTAGTTTTCTTGAAAGCAATGAAATGAGCCATTTTAGAGAACCTATAAACAACCACAAAAATAGAATCATTACCTCGTTGTGTGTTTGGGAGCCCAACACAAAGTCCATGCGCAAATCTATCCATGGGTTTATGGGAACCAGTAATGGCATGTACAACCATGTATTATGTGAGTGTCCTTTAGCCATTTGAAAAATACTACACCATGCCACATACCTGTTTATATCCTTTTTCATCTTCAACCAATAATACTTATCTTCGATTAACGCTAGTGTCTTATCCTTCCCAAGATGTCCTGCCAATCCACTACAGTGAATTTCTCTGATAATATTTTCTCTCATAGAACCAATTGGAATGCATAGTTGTTTTCCTTTGAAGAGGTATCCATCCTGCATAAAATATTCATACTGAATAAGATCCATGTTCCTAGCAACTATATTCTTCAACTATTCCACAATCTCCCAAAAATTGTTATCATACGAATAGAGATCCTTCAATGCAACAAACCCAATTACTTAATTTTCCATGGTTGTCAAAAGAATAGTGCACTGACTCAAAGCATCTGCAACCTTATTCTGCCTTCCTAATTTGTGCTTCAGAACAAAGGTGTAGCCTTGCAAGAAAGATACCCATTTTGCATATCTATTGTTCAATTTATTTTGGGTGTTTACATATTTTAATGCAATGTGATCGATAAATATCACAAACTCTTTCGGCACTAAATAATGCCTCCAATGTCCCAATACTTGCACGATTGCATAAAATTTGGCATCGTATGTGGAGTATTTATTTCTTACCTCATTCAATTTTTTGCTAAAAAATGCAATTGGTCTACCTGCTTTGCTAAGTACAACTCCAATACCTACATGTGAAGCATCACAGTCTACCTCAAACACTTTATCAAAATCAGGTAAGGCTAATATAGGTACCTCAGTTACCTTATTCTTTAGAAACTTAAAACTTTCCTCAGCTTCATTGGTCCAATTGAATGTCGTGCATTTGGTGCAATATGTTATGGGTGCTACAATACTGCTGAAATTTCAAATAAATTTTCGGTAAAAGTTGGCCATCCCATGAAAACTTCTTACCTCTTTTATACTCCTAGGACTAGGCCACTCCAAAATTTCTCTGACCTTCTGTAAATCCATCTTGACTCCTTATGTTGAGATGAAAAAACCAAGAAATACCAAACTTTCTTGCAGGAACCTACATTTCTTCAAGTTTGCATAAAGCTGGTGTTGTCTCAACGCATCCAATGTAATCGTTATATGTTGCAAGTGATCTTCTTTTTTGTTACTGAAAACTAGAATGTCATCAAAATAAGTGACAACAAACTTACCAATATAAGGTCGAAGCATAGTATTCATCAACTGCATGAAGGTACTAGGTGCATTGAACAGCCCGAATGGAATCACCATCCATTCATATAATCCATACTTGGTATTAAACGAATTCTTCCATTCATCCCTTTCGCGAATCCAGGTCTAGTGGTATCCACTTGGGAGTCAATTTTACTAAAATATTTTTCTCCAGCTAGCACATCCATCATGTCGTCCAAGCCTGGTATAGGAAACTGATATTTGATAGTATTTTTATTGATTGCTCTGCTATATGTTCACATCCTCCATGTATTATCTTTTTTTGGAGTCAACAATGATGGTACAGAACAGGGACTTATGCTTTCTCTTACCACACTTTCTTTATAATCTTTGTTATTTGTTGGTTTAGCTCTACATGTTTTGCAGGACTTATCCTATAGGCATCCTTATTAGGTAAAGATGATTCTCGGATTAGATCAATGTGATGTTGAATATCCCTCTTTGGTGGAATACCATCAGGTAGTTCATTAGGGATAACATCAACATATTCTTCTAGTGCCTTGGCCACTTCAGTAGGTATTGGTATGTCTTCCTTGGCTCATTGTTGCACTATTAATAAATAGAAGAATCTTGTTGCCTTCATTTCCTTAACAAGTTCTCTTTCAAACAACATATTCTCATCTTTCCCTTCATCCTTAAGGGGAAACCAAACGACTTTTAATCCATCCTTCCAAAAGGTGTAGGTATTCTTTACTCCAATATCATGCATGAATTTTCTGTCATATTTCCAAGGCCTCCCCAATAACAGATGACATGCATCCATCAAAATGACATCACACCATACTTCATCTTTATAAGTCTTACCAATGGAAAACTTGATCAAACATCTTTTATTAATGGTGACTTCATTCCCTTTTATTAACCATGCAATTTGGTAAGGATGAGGATGGGTTTCATAGTGTAATTTTAACTTATCTACCATCTCTTTGGAAACCATATTCTCACAACTGCCACTATCAACAATAACTTGACATACCTTTTCCCTGGAAGTGCACCTAATTCAAAAAATATTTATCTGAATCCACATATCTTAATTTCCACTACTATGTCTTTGCTCCTTTTCAGAAATCACCATTAACTACTCTGTATCGAGCAGGACTTCATTTTCATCTCCTTCTTCTTCATTCTCGGCTTGGACCAAGTTTAAACTGGGTTGTTGTCCTTGCTTTAGCTCTTCAATGGTATAATTTGAGCATTCAAATGCTCGATGACCTGCTACACCACACCTAGTAAAACACACATAAGGTCTTCCTTTGCCACTATTGTAACCTATACCCCTCTAAAATCCTCTTATGTGTAGTTGATTCAGGTTATCTTGTCGAGTATCTTCTTATTTCTCAGCTCCTTGGGATGATTCGCTCTGCCATAGTTAAAATCACCCCATAAGGCAGACAATGTACCCCTCCTTTCTCCTCTATTCCTTTGAGCAAATTGTCGATTTTATTTTTCCTCGGGCTTTAAGGCCAATTGGTATGCCTCTTCCACATTGCAAACCCTATGCATGCTCAATTCATCTTGAATAGAAAATTTCAAACAATTCACATACCTTTCATCCAGTTGCTCAGCAGTTTCCTAGTGATCCACACAATTGGAAAACTAATAAAACTCGTGTGTGAGTTCCTCCATGGTGGACAGGTTATGCTTCAAGTTCTGAAATCTATGAAAAAGGGTTTGTGCATAGTCCAAAGGAAAAAAAAAATCTCACATTTTTTTCTCCATCTTATTCTAGGTCTTAATTTTGTCTTTTCCTTTTTTTGTTCCATCTTTCTACACACGATCCCTCTAAATCATGGATGACCCTTCAACTTAGTGCATGCAAATTTAACCTTCTTTTTCTCTGTCATAGGCTTGCATTCAAAAAATGATTCCATGGCGTTCATCCAATCTATTAACTTCTCTAGTTTAATCATCCCTGCATATTCTGAAACTTCCATTTTGATCCGATCATTTCTTCCTTCTAGAGACTTGAGCATCCTTTCTTCAAAAGTCATGTGCCCTCATTGTTCGTCTTCATGTTCTATATGTTCATCTACATCTCCTTGGCCTGTCTCCTCATCACATGCTTCTCTTCGTATTATTCTCTGACTATTCAGCACATTTGTAAGATCAACTACTTTCCTTTGGAGGTTTTGCGTATCTCTACGCATTCGAGAAAGACCTACTCTTCCTCTTCCTCTCCCGACCATATTCCTGCTCTAATACCAAATGATGTATCCAATAAACTTTGATTCATTCATGAGATCTAAAAACCATGCAAACACACAGGAATGGAAAAATAACTATCTTGTATTCCTTCTCCATCACTATTACAATGAAAGTTCAACCCCTTATAACTACTATCTGAGATTTTCAAAAATTGCTAATTTTAGAAAATTCTCAGATGACTCTAAAACTAACTAATAACTAAAAGCTAACTAGAGAAACACTAGTTTTCATCTCACTTTTTTGATTAGGTGCATAAACTAAGGGATAACTAATAATTACAAATTTAAAAAATACTGAAGAATCACTAAAACCCCAATTTGAGGCATTATATGAAGGAATTTGGCCCCGTAAAAGTGTTAAAACGAGGTCTAATAAGAATGGTCTAATTGGTCACAACAGTGAACTCTTTGAGATGCAACTTCATATTAAATTTTATCCCAAATGGATAACTAAGTCAAAATTCATGACCCTCAGAAATCCCTGCATCATGAACCAAGTGATGTTTGATTTAGGGTGTGAAAAGTGTGTTCACAAGTGTTGTGTACAACAAGTAATGAAACTACAAAGAAATGTAAATGCTTGTAAAGAAATGTAATGTAGAGAAAGACAAGATAACTTTCAATACTAGAAACTAATGTGGTTCTTTTCCTAAAATAAAATCTTTACTTTCTCTATAAAGTAAAGGACCACTACAAACAAGGAAATAGCGATCTCAAGTACTTGTGCAAAATGGGTAGATAACTATTAATGGACTTTGCAAAGAAGAGAAAAGAGACTACCAACCAACAATGCAAATTGTTTTAAACAAATCCAATAAGTCAACTAAAGCTTGATTCAAGAATAAACTTGTTGAAACAAAAAATGAAAGCTAAAATGTAATTCCAAAATAAAACTCTAAAGGTAGACATTTGGGGTTTTCAATCCTTTCTCCACCTACATCGTCTACAAGGAAGAACAAATCAACTAATATAATAAGAAAATAGGCTATAAACAACAAAAATGAAAGTGAAAGTGAACCTAAAATGGGAAATTGAACCAAACAAGCAAAATGTGAAACTAGAACAAACCGAGATTTGCAAAAAAAATGGTTTATTCGCAACGCATCAAAGAAAGAAAAATGCCTGAATGCGGAAAAAATATAAGGGTTTTGCTCATGATTCTTACCAACAAATAGAAGATGGTAGACAAAAATTAAATACAACCAAATCCTACCCTAAACATCTAATAAAGAGGATGGAAATGATGGTCTAAACACAACCGAGGATGGATAGTGGATCCTTCCTCAATGGAGTTTCCAAATATGTGGTGTATGGTTTCTCACACACAAGTTAAAAAAGAGCCTACCAAGGGGTTTTGCAATCCTTGGTAGCAGATAAAAAATGGAAAATGAAATATATCCAAACTAAACTAAAGATACACTCTCAAACATGCATGCAAATAAAGATGAAGAAATTAACCATTGAAAAAAAGTGCACCATGTGAAAGAATGTGATTATTATTATTACACAAATAATTAAAGAGACACATACACACCTTGGTATCGTCTATTGAGAGTAGTGGACCTCTGCAACTAATCTAATGGCAGGTTCGTCTGTATCCTTGTAGTCTCAATCTCCAACCAAGCGTCAAGTGAGGATTCCCTTTATGGTGAAAGTCGAAAGAAGGATGTGATTTATTTCTCTTTTCTAAAGAAAATTCAGCAACATAACAACGCGTTTGTGTATGGAAGAATGGATTGTGATATGGTGACAATGAGGGATTCTTTTATCAGCACAAGAGTGGTAAAAAATAATACCTAGATCCAATGTGCATGCTCTCCATTCTATTGATTGTTTAGTGGAGAGGTTATGGTTTTGGAAGTTATATCTATTGTTAGTTTTGACCATGTCAATGTATGTGTCCATTTTTAGCCACTATGTCCCTTAGGGAGGAGCCAAATGATGAATGATAACCAAAATAACACTTTTGGGGCTAGGTGGTAGGTTTTTGAGCAAAAGGTGCAACAAGTGGTCACGCTTTTTTAAGGAAAAAGAACGACCCTTTAGTTATGACCGATTTTTTGGTTTGATTTTTAGTTTTTTGGCCATTTGGTCATTTCCTCGGGTCATATGGATGAAATGGAATGCAAAATGGTGCTAATATTGCCGATTATGATGTATAATGGTGATGAAACTAATGACAAAGTGGATGAGCAAATTTTGGTTGTTAACAACATCCATAGCCACCAAGAAATTTCTCGCTTGAGACTCTAAACCAAGATAAAGCCCCTCTAGTTGTAAAGAAAAAAAAGTGAGATTTTAGGGATCACAAGAAAAGAATTGGAAAAAAGTGTCATCTTTAAGAGCTTTAGTAGAATCCATAATTTCAATTTCTCTCTTGTTTGTTATGTTTTAGTATGTATTTTTGAGTCATTTATTTGTCCCATCAATTTGTTAGCCCATATATTTCTTGAGTTATAGTAGGGGTTTTTGGACTTCTAAAGAATATGTGAAACCCTTTTTTCCATTTTTTTTAAAGTAACGCATTGACCTATTACATTTTTTTATTTCATCTACTTGCCTTCACCACAACACCTTTTTATAAAATAAATGTTAATCATTTTTTGAAAAAAAATCATTTGAGTTAATAAGCTACCTTGTAAATATAACCTTACACTATTAAAACAATTACGTCAAAGACATTCTTTAAGGGGTCGGTTCCTCTCAGGCCTTCATGGTCTTTCGACGACGTATGAGGAGCCGCCGCATGTTGTCTGTCCATTCCCAAAAAATCGATGAAGCAATCGACTCAGCATTCAACTCCTGCGCGAGCTGTAGCGAGAATTCCATTGTGGGAGATCTAGATCCACCTGCAATAAATCCATAGCTATGGCCTCAGATTTACAGAGCTCGGATTTAGCGTACAATGTGGCCCAGAATTACTCTACAGATCACATCTCCAACGCTGATCCATCTCTTATTTGATGCTTTTCTGAAGAACTGGATTCGTTTCCTCTGGACGAGAACGATTCCAAGGACATGGTTTTGTATGGAGTTCAGAAGGAATCCATCAGCCATGGTTGGGAGCCCATGCCCACGCCCAGAGCCATGGATGGGAGCACACGCCCAATAATGAGTTGGTTTGCTTGATACGACCAAATTTGAGCGACGGCCAATGTTCCCATATGTGCTTTAAAAGGAAAGATTTTCCCAAATTCTTCCTGAAATGCCAAATCTATTGAAAGTTATTGTCACTGTAACCAATATTACATGCACACTGAGAAAAAAAATCTGCTGGAAAATAACTTTTGCTCCTTTTGTAAAATAGCCTTCAAACCCTTGCTCCTTTTTGTAGGAGATCCTGGTCGACCTGTGGAGAGTTAGTCAGTCCATACGAATGCTCACGACCTGCACACACACACAAATAGTTAATGAGTGAAACATCACCCCGATCAACTCTCGTAAGAAACCTCCCTTGCCCCACACTGTGAACGTAGCATGTATATTGCATCACCAGCAGCACTACCCCACGATAAACCCCTTCATCGTAAAACCGTCAGTTCGCTACTGAGATATGTTAACTGCCTGATTTTGCTCATGAAGAGCGCTTAAATATAGCTTCCGCATAAATCTGAGTTTTATGTTCATATACTTGTCCTAGTAATGGGTTTTCCTGGAGCTTGGAAAGAGATCTCTGATAAAGTCTGTCAATTGATGTTCTACACATCTGTGCAAACAGACTGAAATTGTTCTGAATTTTTTCGTTTTTGGATGCGCATTGGAGTTTGAACCGTGCAAAAACTTTCGAAATCCATTAAGCTTTTTATTTTTTTGTTTGGCGGCAAGTATCACTCGGTTTCATAGGTTGGAGTTATCCTTCCTTGGCTTAGGTTCAATCTAAGCGAAAATAGGCAATCCTTTGTTCAGAACTCTAATATAGTATATAGACAAATAGATTAATATAATGGAATCTAGGTTCATTTTCAACGAAAATAGAAAATGATATTCTCGTAGGTGTAATTGTGTTCTCTCTAATCAGTTATGTAAGTTCTAAGAAAGTGTAGGTTTTTTTTATGGCTTTAAACATATATAAATAAATTTTAGTAATGACATACAAATAGGTTTTGATAATAGGTTGCTAATCAAATTTATAGGTAGATACATGACAGTTGATAGTCGGGACTCGGAAGGCAAGCCACTCATTTCATATACGTCCAAACTGGTAGCATTCCCTTTTCTAATTCAAAGGAAGTAGAGAAGTACTAACTTTGCGGCTAGAAATAGAGAAGGCTTGGATGTGGACGTTACAGCATGACGAATCAAAGGAAGTAGATAAGTAGTAACTTTGTGGCTAAGGTTTGGATGTGGATGATGAAAGAAAATATTAACTCATTTCGTTGAGGAAGGAGATGAGATGATTTTGATTTTTTTTAATGCTTTTGGGTATTATTAATTTATTTTTTTTTTTAATTTGATTATTTTTATCAATTGTTTCACTTAAATTAATTATTTTCATTGTTTAAAATCCAAATTAACTATTTTCATGGTTTAGAATCCATTTTTATCAATTTAAAAAATATATATATATAAATTATTTTTTTTGGGTAATTAAAAATAATAATTTCTTCATTATTTATCAACAACAAATGTTTTTCCATTAACTTTATGAAAATGAGGTATTTTACAGTCCAAAGTCAGAAAATTTCCCAAATATTTTCTTCACGTGGTTTTAGTAAGTCTAAAAGTCATTTGTGAACTAGAGGTATAGCGTTGTCGTTGTCTTATTCTTGACAATTTAATGTTTATGCCCTACTTTTCCATTACAACATTAATCATATAAAACATTCATTTATTGCTTTACATTTACTGCTGGAAATGTTGTAGTGGGCCTAGCTATGAAGAAGTGTGCTTTCAGTCTCATTGGAATTGTCTTAATATAAAAGAGGAAATATTGAATCCATTTACTTTGTATGAGAAGAAATATCTCACCACATTTGTAGTGGAGATTCTATGTGTCACTGGAAGAAGACAACGCTTTCAATTAGCTCTAAAAAATTCACTAATAATATTTGGTATCGAAATTTCAAACTGCAATCCCAATGTTATTTACCAACCATGCAATAAATATTTATATATATTGCATTACAATGGAAACTTGTTTGACAATGTTGCCTGCTACAGGACTGTCAAATATCTAGATTTTCTACTATCCCTACATGATATATATGTCCAACAAGTATATATGATATCATCAACCATGCCATTGACTCATCTTTTTTTAACATTGGATTCAGAGGAGTAGCAGCAGATTGCACTGCACTTTTCAAGCCATTAATTAAAATAATCTTGTAATCATCAATTCTCAAGCCTTTGATGGCATCTCAGCTAGCTTCTGTGTTATCATAGAACGTGAATATTCCTTAGAGTTGTCACTTGCTTTTCCCAATTTAAAATAACCAAACAATCAGATAGCTCCCAAATACCTAATCACTCCATCTTTGGTACCATGACATTTATGAATTCTCCATCAAAGTTTGGGAAATAGGATCTTCCTGAGTAACTGTCTTAATTCCCCGAACTTTCGTTATTACCTGTTTATTCAAGAAGAGTATACAAAGCACAACACAGACCTACCATTATCTTGAATAAAGAAACTTTAAAATTCATCTTTAAATTAAAACAAAGGGAGCAACTTTAATATTCATATTTAAGCCCAAAACCAATGAAGGAACTCTAAAATTCTTTTTAAAACCAAAATAAAGGTTTGATTTCTCCAAGCCCTCACACGAGACTATCGTTCCAAGAAATATTCAATGGTGTTGGTCGTGTGATATTGGATCTCCATATATACCAAGTTGCTTCACTTTGTTTATGGGAGAAATTATGTGTTTTTGTAATCAACGTCAACGGGTGATGTTACTTTAATTATACCCATGGAACATTCCATCTTGAGTGCTTTAGCTCGCTGAATACCTATAAGTATGTAGGAGGTCCATGTTTTTCCAATGCAAGATAATGTATTGGCCTTAGTAATCAAATCACTATATGTATAAAAATAATTTCCTATAATCAAAGGATAACACTCCATTTCCTACAACATAGCACTCCCCTGCCTACTTCCACAAATATATTTGTTAGACTTGCTTTAAACACATAAAATTGTAATATCTACATACACACAACTTTCTCTCATTTTGCAACCTATTGAAATTATATTTGGTGTTTCATTTCCCCGCTTAGGAGGTCTGCTAGTTTTAGTTATTGTAATAAATTACCACTGGTATTATATCATAATCTAAATTCATATGCCTAAGTGGGACGTACACAAATTTCTCTCATTTTGCAACATATCGAAATTATATTTGGTGTTTTATTTCCCCGCTTAGGGGGTATGCTAGTTTTAGTTATTGTAATAAGTTACCAATGTTATTATATCATAACATAAAGTCGTATGCCCAAGTTGAATGTGAACAGCTGAAACAGGGCCCACCCTAACTATCCTAGATCATGACGCGAGCAGTCGGATTACAAACCATACCATTTGCACAAGACAAATGTATACAAGACGACACGTGGCAGCCTCTATCCATGAAGGGCACATGGATATGGAAGGTAGTTATTAATGTCTCACACCTGTAATCTTCAGCACTCTACGGACGCATACTACAGCGGATTTCACAAATTTCAGATAACTATACTCATGGGATTGCTTTGTAAAGTGTGACCCCCTCACCGATTTCTAATGATCCTTACCAATGTCTAATGATACTTCCTCCATTAGACACCAATGTTGGCTTGGTAATCCATGTTTTTATTTTGATCTTAACATCCTGTGGGTAAAATAACACATACCATAGAAATGCAATAATTTATGTAGCTCATAGCTTAAAGGCATGCAGATGCATTATTCATCTATATAGAATGTTCCTACAAGAAGGTATATATGGTATTTCTACTTTACCAAATACAATAACTATAATTACATGTAAGTACATGGAATAATGTCCACATTCATGTATAAATTATTAAAATAACTATTGTCAAGATACATGAAATCTCTCTTCAAAGTTGGGGAGGTCATAGGTTTGACTTTCTTGATCCTCTTGGGGTAGGTGCTTGGAACTTAGGCACTGACAGTTTACCCAATTTACTATTTTTGGATCACAAGTAAGTACATGAGGCTTTTTTGCAAGGCTTTCCTTAGATAAAATTACTCGTCACCTATAAATACATTATTCGTGTTTCATTACTCCTTTTTAACTATATATTAGATAAACGTATACCTTCAGTGTATGCATATGGCCATGATTTTTGGGTCGAGAGGAAATATTAGAAGCAAAAAACACAAGATCATGTTGTTATGGTGGCATTCCAGTAAATTAGTCACAAACATGTTTCAAATAAGAATTTTATTGATGGTGGATTGGAATTCCAGATGTTTTAGAGGAGAAAAGATGGTTTGTTATTCCATACATCCCTAAAGGTAAATGAATGTTCATGATCACTTATATTCCCAGAACTTCAGTCACTAATGTAATAGATGGTGAATGAGATCATGAATAATGCTATGATGTGAAGATACATCAAATTTTGAGATTCGCAATTGAGCTAATGTTTACAACTTATATAAACCTTTCGTTTACTTTGCCATTGTGCAATGAGTTATTTCCAATAAAAAAAGTATATTTATGCACATGTTATATTAAGATCAGATGTAATTTATATATAAACTATAATATATATTGGTAATTACACTTGTAAATTTTCCGCATATGTTAGGCTACATGAACTTTGAGCAAATCATAGCATTAACATGTGGGTAAAAGAACACATACCATAGAAATGCAATACTTCATGCAACTCATATCTTAAAGGCATGTAGATGCATTAAGCATCTATATAAAATGTTCCTACAAGAAGGTATATATGTTATTTCTACTTGACCAAATAAAAACTACAATTGCATATAACTACATTTAGGTACAAGGAATAATGTGCATATTCATGTATAGGTTATTAAAACAATTCTTATCAAGATATATATACTAGTTGGATATAAAGCCTCAAGGATGAGCTCAAGCACTCATGAACAGGACATGAGATCTCTCCCCAGGTTGGGAAGGCCATGCATTTGACTCTCTTGATCCCCTCGAGGTTAGGTGCTTGGAACTTAGGCACTGGCGGTTTACCCCATTTACCATATGTGGATCACAAGTACGTACTTTGGGGGGTTTCAACAAGGTTTTCCTTGGATAAAATACTAGTGGCATATATATATATATATATTTTAACTATATAATAGATATTCTTACACCTTCAATGTATGCATATTGCCATCATTTTTGGGTGGAGAAGAAAGATGAGAAGCGAAATACACAAGATTGTATTGTTTCAGTAAATTAGTCACAAACATGTTTTAGATAAGAATGTTATTGATAGTGAAATGGAAGATGTTGAAACTGTTAAAAAAAATTGAGATATATTATAGAGAATCATTTAAGACAATACTACTCAAGTTCAAGTGGTTTGAAACCTTTAAGCAATCCCATGCAAGGATAGATGAGCATACATCCATAGAAAGATGAAGATACACATCTCCTTTCAATTGACTAAACTAAATTTTTTCCAAGTAAACATCAGTGATATGTGTCCAAGTCAATGTAGTCAAGTACTCTTTCACCTAGATGTTTTAGAGGAAAAAATATGTTTTATTGTTCCATACATCCCTAGAGGTAAACATATGTTCATGATCACTAATATTCCCACAAATTCAAGCACTAATGACATAGGTGATGAATGAGATCATGAATAATGCTCTAATTTGAAGATGCTAGAAATTTTGGGATATACAGTTGAACTAATATTTGTGACTTATATAAACATTTTGCTTACGTTTCCATGTTGCTATGAGTTATTTTCGGTAAACCAATATATTGATGCACATGGTATGTTATTTTTATCATATGTTCGGCTACATGAATGTTTCCTAAATCATTGCATTAACATATGGGTGAAAAAATGCATACCAAATAAATAAGATACTTCATGCAGCTCATAGCTTAAAGGCATGCAAACGCATTAAGCATCTGTATAGAATGTGCCTACAACAAAGTATGTATGCTATCTCCACTTGGCCAATTGCAATAGCTATAATTACATATAACTACATGCAAGTACAAGTAATAACATGCATATTCATCTACGAATTATTAAAACAACTATTGTCAATATATATACTAGTTGGATACAAAGCCTTGAGGATGAGCTCAAGCACTCATGATCCAGACATGAGAATTTTCCCCTAAGTTGGGGAGGTCATGGATTTGACTCTCTTAATCCCCTCAAGGTTAGGTTCTTGGAACTTAGGAACTGATGATTTACCCCATTTACCATCTATGGATCACAGATAAGTACTCTAAGGGTTTTCTATAAAGTTTTTCTTGGATAAAAGTACTAGTTGCTTATATATATATATATATATATCCCTTTTAAGAATAAATAGATACCTTGTTTGTATGCATATGGCCATCATTTTCAAGTAGAGAAGAAAAACGAGAAGTGAAAAAAAAATCACAGTGTTATGATGGCATTCCAGTAAATTAGTCACACACATGTTTAAGATAAGAATGTTAATGATAGTGAATTAGAATGTGTCAAAAGTAACAACAAATTACAAATATATAATATAGAGAATCATTTAAGCCAATGCTACTCAAGTGCAAGTTGTTTAAATCCTTTAATAAATCCCATGCAAGGACATATGAAGATACCCCCGTGGAAAGATGAAGATACACATCTCCTTTCAAATGACTCAACTAATTTTTTTCCAAGTAAAAATGAGCCATATGCGTGGCCAAGTCATTTTAGTCAAGTTTTCTTTCACCTAAATGTTTTAGAGGAGAAAATATGATTTTTTATTCCATATATCCCTAAAGGTAAAAGAAATTTCATGATCATTGATCTTCCCATAACTTCAAGCACTAATGACATAGATGATGAATTAATGTTATTTTGGGAATTTGGTGCTTAACATTTGGTATCAAAGTCATTTTCGCTATTAAAAAAACTGGGGATTTCTTAGATATAAAAATGTTTTGGACCCTTAGAAGACATATCAAAGTACTTGTGGTAAAAATTTCAGGTCTTGGTTCATTGTAAGTTTGGATTTATAGTCGGTGGAAGTTAGGGTTTTTTACTAGTCTCAAACATGTATTTTGTGTAAAATTGTTATATCTTAAGCTTGCAAGATCCAAATTGTGTGCCACCTACTACGTTGGAAGGAAGACAAACTATATTTTTTGTGGTAAAAAAATTAGAAGCAGAACAAGAAATTCAGATACATATCAATCCATACAAGTTTGCTCTTTTGAAAGGGACAAAAATAACATGTTTTCATAAAGTTACCATAACTCTCTCTTGGAACATCATAATTGGGTCAAACCTGTAACATTGAAGAGAAGACATACCAAGCTATTAGAGGACAAAATTTTAGACTCACAGAATTCAAAATTATAGAGGTAATTTGAGAGAAAGGTCGGCTAGGAAGACAACCTACAAACCATGGGTTTTAAAGGTATGTTAACTTGAAACTTTCATAGCGTTTGAGTGAAGTATCTGTTTTGGATGATTCAAAAGGTGTGGTAAAGAGTAAATAGAGAAGAACTCTAGTGAATATTAGTGGTATCAAATGGAAATAAGTGGAGCAAAAATTACTATGCCCAATAAACCTTCTGAAGGCTCATCCATGACACAAGACAAGCATGAGAATGCAAACTTTGGGGTGTCTAAGCTTACTAAAAGAGTAGAGAAAATGAAAACTACAATGCTAACAAAGGTGGAAAGTGTAAATAAGGATGAATTCCAAACATTAAAAGAGGCTATCCAAAAGAACCTTAAACAAGATAGCTATTAAAGAGGATCTCAAAGTTACGAAGGAGGTAATTATGAATTAGATGAGACATCTCTTTCCTCATAATTCATTTCCTCAAGAAGAGGATAAGGGGAACAAGATGGAATTGTCATAGACACGAATTAAGAAAAATGAAAAACAATTGGAGAACAAGAGGTTTGAGTCCCCAACATTTTATAATTCATCACATTATCATGGGTTCAACTCGGGACCAAGGAACTACTTCGTTCTCAAGATTGATATGAGAAAGTTTGATGGAAATGATCAAATAACATAGATAGTCATGGTGGAGAAATTCGTTGATCTACATTAGGTTCCAACTTTACAAAAGGTAACGAATGCATCCTTGTATTTAGAATTTGATTAATTTGTTTGGTAACAATAGCTTTGCGACCATAAAAAGGACCCTATTATCTCTTGGTCTATATTTATGAATAAATTGATAGAATATTATGGGGATATTAAGAGCCAACACCTTGTTTATCCAATTGATAAATCTCAAGTAAAAAGGTCCAGTTACAGATCACTTTAAGCAGTTTCAAAAGTTTAGAAGAACGTTCCAAAGGATAATTTGTTGGATCTCTTTATGGGCACTTTAAAGGAGATCATTCAACATGAGTTATGTTTCTTTGAACCTAAATCATTGGAGAATGCTTTTAGTTTCGCAAGGAAAGTTGACAGTAAGTGTATGGCTACTAGAAAGCTTGGTATTAACACCTATAGAGAGGGAAATATTTTCCTAGCTAAACCTCACTTAGCCTACAAGGTTGACGCTTTAACAAGTGGAGGAAGAAGAATAAAGGGACTATGTTTCAATTGTGATAGAAAATACAGTAAGGCACATAAGTGCAGCGAGAATAAATTATTCTACATAGGTTGTGAAGAGGAAGAAGATCCAGAACCATAATAGCCTCAAGCGGTATATATAGCAGATACTACTCAAACCATATATTTCCATGCATTGTCCAGCACTAGCACTCCGCAAACTCTCAGGATAGAAGGACATATCAAAAATAAAAAGGTAATAGTGTTGATTGACTATGGTAGTACCCTCAACTTCCTTAATTGCAAATTAGCCAAACTTCTCAATTGATTTGTATATCCAACACCATAATTTCAAATAATGATTGTAAATCGAGGTACGATAAATTGTTGATGGAAGTGCCTTGGTATTAAACTTATTATGGGAGAGTATTTATTGTATTCCAATGATTGCAATCCAAATGGGTGGTGTTGATGTTGTACTAGGGGTCTAGTGGCTACAATAATTGGGAACAATGGCTCTTAACATTCAAGAAATTTTCATGAGATTCTCTTCAAAAGGAAAGGAAATTGAACTCAAAGATATTCTAGGGAAACCCTCTAAATTTATAAGCTCTAACATCATGAAAAAATTGCTAAAAAAGTGACACCATGTATTAATTGCACAATTGTGCTCACTATATGTCCAAGCATCTATACCCTCTATTCAAGTGGATCTCCAACAAGTTATTGATAATCATTCCAAGGTATTTTAGAGATGGATAAAGGTCTTCCATTAACTCGAGATCATGACCATGTTATTCACTTGCAACCAAGAAGTGTACCACCTAACATCAAACCCTACATGTAGCCATGTGCATAAAAGAGTGAGATTGAAAATATGGTTCAAGAAATGTTCAATGTAGACATCATTCAACCTAGCCAAAATGTTATCTCTACACCAATGGTGATGGTTGGAAAAAGCGAATATTGATGGTGTATATCTCAAGATTATGGAGAGCTCAAAAAGACGACCATTAAAGATAAGTTTCATGTTCCTCTCATTAATGGATTATTAGATTAATTACATGGAGCAATTTTCTTTACAAAGTTGGATCTCTGTTTAGGATATCATCAAATCAGAATGAGGAAAGAAGACATTCTGAAAATAGCCTTTAAAACACATGAAGGCCATTATAATTTTTTGGTGATGCCATTTAGCCTTACCAACGGACCTTCCACATTTCAAAACTTGTTGAATTCTATTTTCAAACCCTTGAACCTCAAAACCATTGTGTTAGTATTTTTTAATGATATATTAATCTAGAGAAAATATTGGGAAGAGCATGTACAACATGTTGACAATGTCTTCAAAATATTGGAGGAGCACCAACTATATGTCAATCCTTATAAGAATTCCTTTGGGGTTCAGGAAGTGGAATATTTGGGTCATATTGTATCTCATGGAGTCAGATTTGACCATAAGAAAATAAAGGCTATCATGGAATGGCCAATTCTTAAAACCTTGAAGAATATTAGAGGATTATTAGAGTTGATAGGATACTACTACAACATGTTGAAGAGCATGTATAACATTTTGACAAGGTCTTAAAACTATTGGAGGAGCACCAACTATATGCCAAACCTTCTAAGTGTGCCTTTGGGGTTTAGGAATTGGAATATTTGGGTCATATTGTATCTATGAAGGAGTCAAAGTTGTGTTGCTGCTGCAACCTGATCCCCAAATTTTCTTAAAATTTTAGGGCCCCTCTTTATGGTTTTCGAGTAGGCTTAGAGTTTAGCTCATCCTAGAGAAGTTCACTCTCAACACTTAGAAATTCTCCTGAAAATCAAGCAAAGAAGGCAATTTTTTGACTAAGTAAAAATTAGGTTTTTGCGTCGAAACAGTTGGAGCAACTCGATAAGTTGAGCCGACACAGTCGAAACAAAAAAATGGTTTTTGGATGAAGTCCTTGTTTCAAAGCAACTCGGTGAGTTGAGCTGACACGATCGGAACAACTCAACGAGTGCTGCAAAAACTGTTAGTTTTTCATAATTTAATTCAATATGATCTAGTATCTTACTAAGAGAATAACAAACATAGCATAAACACAAGAGACAAGAGATGCAAATCATTTCACTGAGGAAACCATAAAGGAGAAAACCCCGCAACTTCCTTAGAGATAGAATGAGCAATAATACAAAACCCCAAAACAAGTAGATGGTCTCTAGCAGCTTCCTCCTCCTCCACTTGTGCGAACTCCTCCTCTCTCTCACTAATGCGAAGTGAGTGAGTGTGTGAATGATCAAATAGAGAGGATCACCCTCTCTATTTATACTTTACCTTTCACTTAGCCTTAACCCCAAACATGTTGGCCCCTAAGTGTAACTAACTGGGACGACTTCTCTAGGAGAGTCTAATAACCCATGAAAGACTCAACTCTGGGGTCAATGCCCCATCATACAATGGAGGGTTAACCTCATTGACTTTACATGACCCAAATACAATAATGAATTCTTCGACCGGAGGAATAAACATCACCGTCGGAGGTACAATAATAAAATATAAATACCATATAAAATATACAAGTGAATATATTTCAAAGTTACAAATACATCAACACTCCCTCTTAACTAGGAAGGTATTCTCTTGACACAGTTCATCAGCACAAGTCTTCGTCACTGGATCATCATCAAAGCTGGATCATCATCGTCATTGCTGCTGCTATCTCGACCATCAATCTCCAATCTACTCGTCATAGGAAGTTCTACAGAGCCATCCCTTTTTCATGCTGGATGTAGGCCTAACCTCCATGTAGGTCTTCATCATCTCTGCGAGAAATCCATCCAATAGGTACATCTCAGGACTTATTATATGCCTCTGCAAAACCTGAAGGAGCATCCCAAGACTGATGATATTCCTATGCAAAAACTGTGTACCCTACTGTCACCTCATCATCTTCAGATCATCTAATCATCAACGGAGCACAGCCCAGATTCACATAACACAGCACTTACACTCACCGCCATGGGAGGAATTTCCTTACACCATCTGGGAAAGACTCAACAATTACATCAATGACCATGGAAGGACTAACCTCTGACCATGTCGGAAAAGCTCCAGCAATTACATCAACGACCATGGGAGGACTAAACTCTAACCATGTCAGAAAAGCTCGTAAATTACATCAACGACCATGGAAGGACTAACCTCTAACCATGCCCGACAATTACATCAATGACCATGGAAGGACTAACCTCTAACCATGTTGGAAAATATCCAGCAATTACATCAACGACCATGGAAGGAATAACCTCTGACCATGTTGAAAAATCTCGGCAATTACATCAACGACCATGGAAGGACTAACCTCTAACCATGTCAGAAAATCCCATGTGTATCTACATCTTCTGGACTCATAACTTCCCCTTGGAAGGAACCTCAATATGAAGTACACCAAGCTTCTCTCTGAAGTATTTAAACTTCACTCTAGCCAGCGACTTGGTCAATACATCATCTATCTGCTCGTTCGTCGCAACATACTGGAGCTTCACTGCTCCTCTCTGCACCATATCCCTGATATAGTGGTACTTGATCTCAATGTGATTTGACTTGTCATGGAACACTAGGTTCTTAGACAACTTTACACAACTTTGGTTGTCACAATATATACAAGTCACATCCAACTGGAGATCAAACAAATCAGACAGTAGCTTCCTTAGCCATACTGCCTCACAACTAGCCGAACAAGCTACGACATACTCTGCTTCGGCTGTACTCAGTGCCACGCAAGACTGCTTCTTGCTAAACCAAGAGATCACACCTGATCCCATACTGAAGAAGCACCCTAAAGTGCTTTTCCTATCAATGGCACTGCCTACCCAATCTGAATCAACATAACCCTCCAGGTTAATATTCTGATTCACATCATACTTGAGCCCATAGTCAATCGTACCCTTCAGGTACCTCAGAATGTGCTTTGCAGCAATCAAGTGAACATGTCTCCGATCCGTCAGGAACTGGCTCAATGTGTTCACAACAAAGCAAATATCTGGTCTCGTATTCGTCAGGTACATCAAGGACCCAATCATCTGACGATACATCATGGCATCAACCGACTCTGATGAAGCATCAATCAATAGCTTCAGGTTCGATGCCATAGGTGTGGCCATGGCCTTGCATTCCATCATCTTGAACTTCTTCAGGATCTCTATTGCATACTTCCCTTGCCCAAGGAAGATTCCATATGTACTCTGCCACACCTCCATGCCTAGAAAATAGTGCATCATACCCAAGTCCTTCATCTCGAACTTGGCAGCAATTTTCCTCTTCATGTCAGCAATCAACCCATCCTCACATGTCACAAACAAGTCATCTACATACAATAGGAGTATCATTGGATTGCCTTCCTCAACCTTGTAGTAAAGGTTGGAATCCTCTTTACTCTTGGTAAAGCCCAAACTAGTCAGGAAGCTATCTATCCTTCCATACCATCCTGGGTGCATGTTTCAAACCGTACAAGGATTTCTTCAGTTTGCACACATGAGACTCCTTGTCATGTGTCTCAAACCCAAGTGGATGCTCCACATACACTACACCATTCAAGAACGTTGTCTTAACATCCATCTGGTGTATCTTCCATTTCATCATTGCAGCCAGAGCAAGAACTGTTCTGATGGAAGTGTACCTGGCTATAGGTGAAAATGTCTCCTCATAGTCTATCCCTTCTTTCTAGGAGAAGCCATGTGCCACAAATATTTCCTTGTATTTCTCTATGCTGCCATCTGTAGCATGCTTGATCTTGTAGATCCATTTGGAAGTCACCATAGACTTCCCTTCTGGTCTCAGGACCACATCCCAAACATCATTCTTCATGATCGACTGATACTTCTCGATCATGGCATCCTTCCATTCTTTCTTTTATGCCACTTCTTCATAGTTGGTAGGTTCCTTGTCAATGATGTCACATAGCAGGGATACATAACTAGTGTATGGCCTCGGTCTCTTGCTTTCTTTGTGCATTCCTTCTAAAGCACCATACCTTTCTGCATCTTGAATTACCTCTCGTAGCCATGTTGGTTTCCTCTTATAGGAATTCTTCTCACATGGTGTATCTGTGTGTCTTCCATCTTGCATTCTTCATGATATTATGGATTTACTTCATTCATTGTTGTATCTCGAATCCTGGGTACTTCTGGTTCTTCAATATCTTCAATAGGTAGTTTTTTGAAGTATATTGATTCTTCGTTGCTTGTTCCTCGAAACAAGTCTCTCTTGTAGGTGATGGTATATGGTCTTTCCTACAAGTCAAGTTCAATTGCATGATTAGAAACATTTCATAGTTTTCAGAACAAATTCTTACATATAAAGACATAGGTCATACAGTGATGCAATTATCTTAGCCAATGCTTCAATACAACATTTATCCATATCCCGTAACTTTCTAGATGCCTTCCATCTCTACCAGAACATTGTTAAGAGTGTGCACTACTCCCAACATGTTAGCAAAAAGGTTTCATACTATATAAGTAGTAATGGAATGTTGTACAGTACCATACGCCACTTACCCATTACTTGCATATTAGTAGTATCTTGTTCATTAATGCAACTTTCCTAACATGCCTAATATACATCCTAAATCTAGGAACATCATTTAAGTAATCATATATACAAGAAGTGACAATTCAAATACTTATCTTTGTTTGGTTGTTGGGTGGAGTCCCTCTCAATCTTTGCTTCCTGCAAGAACTACTGGAGTGTGCTCCCTCTTGATCTTTTCTTCCTTGCAGGAACTACTGGAGTGTGCTCCCTCATGATCTGTGCTTCCTGGATTATATATCTTTGAACTTATATCCATCCTGTACCACTATGCATTCTTAAATGTGCACTATTTTCATCATTGTGTCATCCTCAAGATCTCATACATAATCATACATTCATTAGTATAATCTTAATACTATCAAAAAATTATAATCTTAAATATGTATGGTCATGATCATTTCATACACAGGTAATTTATCACAAGCGTTAGTATTCAAGGTTTCAGGGATTACTTCTTTTACTCATGCATATTCTTATATGACCATAGGACTCTTCTGGTTTTTCATATCATTAATCAAACCAAGAAACATAATATGCATAAACCCTTGATTACTTAGCTTCAAGAATAATCATTATCAATCATACAAAAGTATACTTATCTAAGATCCTAACACAAAGTAGGTTTCTTACTTGATATAAGAAAACATACATGGATTAGCATGATTGTCTAACATAACCAAACAATGTCTTCTTTGTTCTATTCAATGATTTAGAGACCTTATGCTAGTAACCTATATATCTCATAAGTTAAGCATTGTAGAACCAAATTATACATACCTTGTAAGTAGAGCTTCTATGTGATCAATGACTATGGATGAGTCTTTGTCTTCATGTCATCATGGTCATATGGATTTTTCATTCTTGATGTACCTTTCATGTTAGCAGACAACATCATCCTCATACAACACCACAAGTGCATTAGTGCAATCATAAGTGTCATAACCCTAATCAATGAATGTCTTCTATTATCCACATGCATTCATACCTTTACTAAGGTGATTAGACAATCTAAAATTAATCATGATTGTACTAACCTCAATAATATGAAGACAAACATATCATGAACTTAATCATGAAACATATTTCAAAACATACATGTATCTCATCAAGTCATACCTGTCGAGATTGCTTGTAGTCTTCTCTATAAGGGTAAAACCCTAACCATCCAAGGTAGATCACTTGTAAACATCTTATATAGGCTCATGGTGCTAGGATGATAGAATATCAGCGCCATTTAAACCTCCTTCATTGCTGCCCTATGAGTCTCCCAACTTTGATAGGCTTTCTTCTTACTTGGAAACCCTAATTATTCATTCTCCTTCCTCCCACAACATTTTGATGGAGGATTAATATCTATGATGAATGGATTCCAAATCCATTTTCAAAGTTTCCAATGTTGCATCAGGTGTCTCCAACATTGTATCAGGTCATGCCATACCTAAAAACTAAAAACCCTAAATGAGAGCTTCTTCCTCCTCTTCTTTGATTTCCTCCGTTGAGCCATTTTAGATGTGCCATATTGATTCTGGTGTATCTTTGAAATTTTGGATCTGCAGGGTCTGAAACTTTGGCCTGTGGTAGAATGACCTGTCATATTTCCAACCCAATAGGTTTGATATTTATTGTATTCTCCATCAGAGATATATTCTATGTTTCCCAACATGACCTATTTAAGGGATGAAACAACATATCAAACTTGTACAGAGTGCCACGTGTCACTGTTTCAACTTCAGCCTCTGAAACACAAACCTATGAAACTACAGTCCGTGCCCTAACTGTCACTTTTTATAGAATTCCATTTGGAGCTTCCTAGACCTAGATATGACCTTTTTACCTAGGTCACCTGTTTAGGGCTTCATTATGGAAGAGGCAGAAACCCTAACTTGTACGAATCATATCTCAGAAAGTACAATGAATTTGAGGCTGAAACTCGGATGCAAGGTACAGGAAAATTTCATATTTTGGCCTGTCCAAGTTTTAGATCCTGAACTTTCTCCAAAATGTATTTATAGCAAAAGTTCCACGACAACTAGGTTTTGCTATACAAATCCCTAGCTTTCAAATTCTCGCAAGTGAAACAAGTGTCGTAAATTCCATGCATTTCCTTCCTTCAGGATAGCTCTAATACCATGTTATTTTTTCATAATTTAATTCAATATGATCGAGGATCTTACTGAGAGAATAACAAACATATCATAAACACAAGAGACAAGAGACACAAAGCATTTCACCGGGGAAACCATAAAGGAGAAAACCCCGCAACTTCCTCAGAGATAGAATGAGAAATAATACAAAACCCCAAAACAAGTAGATGGTCTCCAGCAACTTCCTCCTCCTCCACTTGTGAGAACTCCTCCTCTTTCTCACTAATGCGAAGTGAGTGAGTGTGTGAATGATCAAATAGAGAGGAGCACCCTCTCTATTTATACTTTACCTTTCACTTAGCCTTAACCCCTAACAGGTTGGCCCCTAAGTGTAACTTACTGGGCCAACTTCTCTAGGAGAGTCTAATAACCCATGAAAGACTCAACTCTAGGGTCAATTCCCTATCATACAATGGAGGGTTAACCTCATTGAATTTACATGACCCAAATACAATAATGACTTCTCTAATCGAAGGAATAAACATCTCCGTTGGAGGTACAATAATAAAATACAAATACAATATAAAATATACAAGTGAATATCTTCTGAAGTTACAAATACATCAACAGAAACAGTCGGAGTGTTTTCGCGAACTCCAAAACACTTAGCATTTCCTTTTAGTTTGATCATGGTTGGAACAGATAAGTAAGGCACGTAGACCGTTTCGGCGATAAAGGATCAATTATGCCGAAACGCGTCGGGGTAAAACACCATTTACACCAATGAAACGCTCGATGAAAAGAAGGTTGGCGCAAATTGCTAAGTGTCACGACCCATTTCACAGCAACTCGGCGAGTGCCGTCGAAACGGTCGTCGACGAAACTTGAAACTCACCAATGAGAATAAATGGCGACGAGCGTCGATGCAAGATCACAAAATTAAACTCGAGAGGTAACGCTGATGTTTCAGCTAAACTCGAAAAGGGTTGTTGAAACGGTCGCAAGAAAAATATGAAACTCAACCTAGGGCTCTCGAGTTTCCCCGTCCAGTTCGCCCTGGGCCATTTCTTCCAATTTAAATGCAAACCTCACGGATTGTATTACGTAATTTACTGCTTTCTCTTGTAATAAATGTGTTCATTTGCTGCGGTTCAAACCTCTCAGGGTAGCTCCTTCCGGTTTTTTTTTCCCCTTAGTATTGTCAAGCACACAACTGTTAAATTTTCAGAATTTTCTTCAATCTGATCTAGGATCTTAACTGAGAGAACAACATGTACAGCAAATATACAGCATATCAATCATGGACACAATAATGCAAGAACACAAGAGACACAGAGTTTACTTGGGGAAAACCATAAAGGTGAAAAACCCCAATAACTTCCTCAGAGATAGATAGAGCAATGATACAACCAGAATACAAGAGATAGTCTTCTCCTAGCAGCAGAGCCTCCTCCTCCATAAGTGCGCCACTCTCCCAAGTGTGAGTGAGAGAATAGAATGTGTAAAATGAGAGAGACACGCTCTCTATTTATACACTAACTTGACTTGACCTTTACTCAACTAGGTCGGACTCAACTTAACCACTTAACATAATGCTGACTAGGCCGACCCCCACTAGGGTGGTCTAATAACCCTTTGACCCACATGGCCGACCCCCAATAGGGTGGTCTAATAACCCTTTGACCCACATGACTTATACAGGGCCGACCCCAACCAGGTGTTCTAATAACCCATCAAGTATAAGTTACGATACTTACAATATAAATGAGTACACTTCCATATAGAGGAATAATAACATCTCTATAGGAATACAATATACATATATGTGAAATACATTCCAAAGTTACATTTACATCAACACTCCCTCTTAACTAGGAAGGTATTTCTTGACACAGGTCTTCTAGCACAAGTCATCTTCTCTGGATCATCGTCACTGCTGCTGCTATCTCAATCAATCTCTGAATCTACTCGTCATAGGAAGTTCTACAGAGCCAATCCTTTTTCATACTGGATGTAGGCCCACCACCTGTAGGTCTTCGTCATCGCTATCCATACTGTGGAAATATCAGGACTTATTACGTGCGTCAAAAAACCTTAAAAGAGTCTTTTGACTAGCAAGAACCCTAAAGAGCATCTGAGGCCTTTTTCATCCTGTCCAGATCTCCAAGACTCATTATATGTGACCCCACCACAAAACCTCGAAAGAGAATCCCAGGACTGATTACGAGCACAAGGCTCAACCTATCGGATCTCCTAGGGCACAAATTACATGTGGTCACCACAAAACCTCGAAAGAGCATCCCAGGACTAATTACAAGCACAAGGCTCAACCTATCGGATCTCCTAGGGCACAAATTACATGTGGTCATGGAAAAAACTCGAAAGAGCATCCGAGGACTGATTACGAGCACACAGCTCAACCTATCGGATCTCCCAGGGCACAAATTACATGCCATAGGACAAAACCTCGAAAGAGCATCTACCAGATATCCCAGGGCACAAATTACATGCCATTGGAAAAACCTTGAAAGACTATCTGCAGATCTCCCAGGGCAAAAATTATATGTCCTCCCAAGCAAAACCTCGAAAGAGCATTTTCTAGATATCCCAGGGTAAAAATTACATGCCATAGGCAAAACCTCGAAAGACTATCTGCAAATCTCCCAGGGCACAAATTACATGCTTATCTGCACAACCTGTTCCACAGCCACAGAGTATCAACCTGATACTCACCATACATCATCCTGATGTACACATGATCATCCTGATCATCATCACTACAACATCCTACTGCATGTCATCTAGAGCAACATCCTGAAGCTCGTCATTCATGATCATCTTGATCATACAATGCATATACCTGATGCATACCAAGTATCTACCTGATACATATCATCATACATGATCCACCTGATCATATAGTGTATCCACCTGATACAAATACAAATACATGATACATATCACCATACATGATCCACCTGATCATACAATGTATCCACCTGATACATATACAGATACATGGTCCAAGCATCCAACATGATGCATATACAAAAATACATACAAGTGATCCAACTGATCATATCCAGCATCCAACATGATGCATACATACATATAAATGATCCAACTAATCATATCCAACATCCAACATGATGCGTACATACATATACATATAAATGATCCAACTGATCATATCCATCATCCAACATGATGCATACATAGAGCAGTAACTGGAGCATCATCCTGATGCTCATCATCCATGATCCTCCTGATCATCATAGCATCGTCCTCTTCAGATCATCTCATCGTCCACGAAGCATAGCCCAAATGCACATCGTCCAACACTTACACCACCGACATGGGAGAACACATCTACCACCATTCGGGGAAGGCTCCATCCTTACTTTTTCACCATGGGAGAACACATCTACCACCATGTGAAAATGGCTCACCAATTACATCACAACCAAGGGAGAACACATCAACCATGTTAGAAAAGCTCATGTGCATCTGCATCTTCCGGACTCATCTTCCCTTTGGAAGAAACCTCGGTCTGAAGTGCACCAAGCCTCTCTCTGAAGTACTCAAACTACACTCTGGCCAATGGCTTGGTCAATACATCTGCAACCTGCTCATCCATCGCAACATACTTTGCTTCGGCTGTACTCAGTGTTACGCAAGACTGCTTCCTGCTAAACCAAGAGATCACACCTGATCCCTATCTGCAGCACTGCCTACCCAATCTGAATCAACATAACCTTGCAGGTTAGACTTTTGATTTGCATCATACTTGAGCCCATAATCAACTGTACCCCTCAGAATATGCTTTACAACAACCAGGTGAACACTCCTCGGATCCGTCAGGAACTGGCTCAATGTGTTCACCGCAAAGCAAATATCTGGTCTCGTGTTCGTCAGGTACATAGAGGACCCAATCATCTGATGATACATCGTGACATTGACCATATCAGATGAAGCATCACACAGAAGCTTCAAGTTTGATGCCATAGGTGTGGCCATAGCCTTGCAGTCCATCATCCCGAACCTCTTCAGAATCTCTATTGCATACTTCCCTTTGTCCAAGGAAGATTCCATCTGTACTCTGCCACACCTCCATACCAAGAAAATAATGCATCATCCCCAAGTCCTTCATCTTGAACTTATTTGCAAGCTTCCGCTGCATGTCGGCAATCAATCTATCATCTCTTGTTACAAACAGGTCATCCACATACAATAAGAGTATCCCTGGATTGCCTACCTCAACCTTGTAGTAAAGGTTGGAACCCGCTTTACTCTTGGTAAAGACCAAACTGGATAGAAAGCTGCCTATCCTACCATACCAATTTCTGCACATATATGATTTCCTGTCATGTGTCTCAGAACCAAGTGGCTGCTCCACATACACTTCTTCTTCAATTACACCATTCAAGAAAGCTGTCTTGAAATCCATCTGGTGTATCTTCTATTTCATCACTTTTATATTTCTCTATGCTACCATCTGCAGCATGCTTGATATTGATAGATCCCTATGGAAGTCATAACAAACTTCCCTTCAGGTCTTGGGACTACATCCCAAACATCATTCTTCATGATCGACGGATCATGGCATTCTTCCCATATCCTGGGAACTTCAATATCTTCAATAGATAATTTTGTTGCTGAACAAATGTTGTAGTTCTTCTTTTGTAGGTGATGGCATACGATCTTTCCTACACAACAAGTTAAATTGCATGATTAGAAAACATCTCATAGTTTTTAGAACAAATTCTTACACATAAAGAAATATGTCATACAGTCATGCAATTATCTTAGTCAATGCTTCAATACAACATTTATCCATATCCCGTAACTTTCTAGATGCCTTCCAATCTCTACCAGAACATTGTTAAGAGTGTGCACAACTCCCAACATGTCAGCAAAGAGGTTTCATTCTAGATAAGTAGCAATGGAATGTTGTACAGTGTCATATGCCACTTACCCATGCATATTAGTAGTATAATGTTCATCAATGCAACTATTCTAATATGCATAATACACAACCTAATTCTAGGAACATCAATATATACATTATTGAACAATATTATTTAAACAATAAAATATGCAAGTAATGACAATTCAAATACTTATCTTTGTTTGTTTGTTGGGTTGACTCCCTCTCAGTCTTTGCTTCTTTTCTGCAACTCCATTCTTATGTGGATTGTGAGAAGTGGTCAACTCCCTCTGAATATCTGCATCCTTGCAGAAACTACTGAAGTGTGCTCCTTTGCTTTCTTGCAGGAACAACTAGAGTGTGCTCCCTCTTGATCTTTGCTTCCTGGATTACCTGTCCTTGAACTTACATCCATCCTTAATCACTATGCATGCCTATTAGTATCATCATTGTGTTATCCTTGAGGTCTCATACATAATCACACATTTATTAGTATAATCTTAGTACTATCAAAACACAATAATCTTAAACATGTATATTCATGATCATTCACAGATAATAAACATTAGTATTCAAGGTTTCAGGGAAGTCTTCTTTTACTCATACATATTCTTATTTGATCATAGGACTCTTCTGGTTAGTTGAATCATCAATCAAGATAAGATATATAATATGCATAAAACCCGTGATTATTCAACCTATACCTTCATGATTCTTCTGGTTAGTCATATCATCAATTATAGTAAGAAACATAATATGCATACAACCATGATTATTCAAACCTATGACTTCATGAATAATCATTATCAACAACACAACAGTATAAGATCCTAACACAAGGTAGGATTCTAGCTTGATATAGGAAAAACATACCTGGATTAGCATGCTAGCTAGTTATGTCTAACATGCCCACATAATGTCTTCTGGTTCTCTTCAATGACTTGTGCTAGTAACCTGCATGTCTCATAAGTTAACCATTGTAGAACCAAGTTATACATACCTCAAAAGTAGATCTTCTATGTGATCCATGACAATGGATGAATCTTTGTCTTCATGTCACCATGAGCATATGTTCTTGAAGTAGAACATGATTTGACTTTCTTGGTGTACCTTTTGTGTTAGCAAACAACATAAACCTCATACAACATCACAATGCATTAGTACAATCATAAGTGTCAAAACCTTAATCAATGAATATCTTCTATTAAGGTGATACGACAAGTCCAATAATTAATCAAGATTGTACTGTAATGATATGAAGACAAACATATGATAAACTTAACCATGAAACATACCTGTAAGCCATACCTGTCAAGATTGCTTGTAATATTCTTATGGAAGGCCTTGGCCTCATCTCCCTCTGAGACAGGAACTTCTTCACTTATGCAGGTGACCAATCCATCTTCTTCTAGGATTAACCCAAT
The DNA here is from genome assembly GCA_027924585.1 of Larix kaempferi. NCBI lineage: Eukaryota > Viridiplantae > Streptophyta > Pinopsida > Pinales > Pinaceae > Larix > Larix kaempferi. The sequence continues at coordinate 20,449,910 of BSBM01000025.1, forward strand.
CCACTTGATTTGCAAGAACTAGACCTGGAGTTGGATTAGGGTTTGTCAAAGAAACCCCAAAAATTCAAACTTTGAATTTCAAACTTTTGAAAGGATAGAAATATGCGCCTTAATGAGCTGATCAAGTTGGTATATTCTGAATTTGAAAACTGCAAAGTTTCACCCCTCGAAATTGCCTTTTAGATTTCCAGATTCACTAGGGAGGATCCTAAATTAGGGTTTGAGTTTCCTGGAGCTTCACCCAACCAAAATATTTGATTCAAGACTGTAAGCTTCGATTTTTCTGAGAAGCTTCCAGTCATGGTCACAGATTACAAAAATTCCAACTTTCTCCGAAGCCCTAAATTCCGGAAGCCATGAATGAAGGTACTCAAAAATAATTCTATTTTGACATAAATATGTACCTGATTGTTTCTTGTGTAACTTCTAACGTTTCAATCCACAGGGTCTAAAACATTTTCTTGAGATAGCCCGACCTATTATCTTTCCATCCCGATAGGTCTGACCTCAATTGGATTCTCTAAGAGAGATTTATGCCAAGTATCGCAACGTGACCTATTTATGGGATAATACAGGAGAGCGAACTTGTACGGCGTGCCACGTGTCACTGTTTCAACTTCGGCATCTAAAAAAGTTTCTTGAGATAGTACCATCTATGTACTACCTGTCACTTTTTATGAAATTTCATTTCGAGCTTCCTATCCCAAGTTATGACCTTTTTCCCAAGGTCACCTGATTTTGACTCAGATCTGGAACAGGAAGAAACCCTATATTGTACAGATCATAAATCAAAAAGTACAACGAATTAGAGGGTTATCCTTTGGCCACAAGGTACATGGGGATCTAATATTCGACCTGTAAAATTTTCAGATCTGAAAACTTTGCCAAAACGGATTTATAGTGAAAGTGCTACGATGACTGGTTTTTGCTATATCAAGCCCTAGCATCGTAAGTGCAACAAGTGTCATACATGCCATATCATGCCTTCTTTCAGGCTAGCTCTAATACCATGTTAAATTTTCAGAATTTTCTTCAATCTGATCTAGGATCTTAACTAAGAGAACAACATGTACAGCAAATATACAGCATATCAATCATTGACACAATAATGCAAGCACACAAGACACACAAAGTTTACTTGGGGAAAACCATAAAGGTGAAAAACCCCAATAACTTCCTCAGAGATAGATAGAGCAATGATACAACCAGAATACAAGAGATAGTCTTCTCCTAGTAGTAGAGCCTCCTTCTCCACAAGTGCGCCACTCTCCCAAGTGTGAGTGAGAGAATAGAATGTGTAAAATGAGAGAGACACACTCTCTATTTATACACTAACTTGACTTGACCTTTACTCAACTAAGTCGGCCTCAACTTAACCACTTAACATAATGTTGACTGGGACGACCCCCACTAGGGTGGTCTAATAACCCTTTGACCCAGATGGCCGACCCCCAATAGGGTGGTCTAATAACCCTTTGACCCACATGACTTATACAGGGCCGACCCCAACAAGGTGGTCTAATAACCCATCAAGTATAAGTTACGATACTTACAATATAAATGACTACACTTCCGTATAGAGGAATAATAACATCTCTATAGGAATACAATATACATATATGTGAAATACATTCCGAAGTTACATATACATCAACAACAACTAGAGCACGATCTCTTAGCCTACTATGAGCTTAACTCAAACAAAGCGCTTTCCTTTTGAGCACCACATATCATAACTCCACATCACCTCGTGTGGAAGAAATTACTAAATACAAGTTAAAGATTCCAGTTTTGAGTTTTCTTCTGCCTTCGAGCAATCGTTTTCCCAGACTATCGGTCTTAACCTCTCCCTTTACCCGCTTGTATTCTTACCCCCTGACAGTGATAACTTTGATGCATACAGAGAGGGGTTTACATGCACATTGTCTGAGCAGGATTGAAACTTGAAGCATTTGTCGACTAAACCCGAAAACATATATTCCAAAAAAAGAAAAAAATCATCTCGTCATTCATACAAGGAATAAGGGCTTTAGAGTCAACCGAAAATTTATAAAAAACCTTTAAGATAAGCATCCTTGGTTTGTTCTCGCAGTTGAATTTGATACTTTGACACGCAATTGTGGTTTAAAGCTAAAACAAACATTGACAGCATTTACCAAACAACATGGAAGTAATTGTTATCTCAACTCAACTTATTGTCAGTAGTATAAAAGAAAAATGCTTTACAAACTTCTGGTTGAGTTTTGCTTACACATTGTTTTCACTATTTCATCGAGATTTAGAAATGCCAAAAAAGAGTGCCAAGAGGAATTCTAAGGAAACCGAGTCAGAATCGGACGTGGAAGTGGTGGTTGACACCCCAATGGAAACTATGTTCAAAGATACCAGAGCATTAATGGGAGGCACCCCATAATATAGGTGGGGAGAACATTATCAGATGATCTGAGACTAGAACATACCGGAGGCATCTCTTGAAGAGATGGTTTTATATCAAAACATTAAGAAATCGGGCCTTACAAAAGTAGCCACACGACCGGAACTTTTTCCTTGCTCAGAATCTATCGGATGGATCATGTCCTACATTAATGTTGGCGCAAGGATCATGTCAAACGCAAAAGAGGAAGGATTTGCATCTTTCCATCCATGACACATAACATAGAGCATACAAACTGCCATCGCCCAAGGTCTTGATGACCAAAGATTGGATCAAGGGTGTAAAATGGACCATTTAGATTATGCTAAAAAAATGATAATCCCTGGGAAATAGCTCAGGCAGAAAGAAAGTGGGGAGTATGATACTCAAAGCTTGAGAACCCCATTCAGGATTATAGTTTTGATGCTAAGTAGAATTTTCAGGAGACCAAATGGAAGCATCTACAAGCTAAATTGGGTACCTCTAATTTATTACATAGCATTCCACGGCACTATGTTTAACTAGGAAGACCTCATCTCAGATAGCCTGGCATCAACAATAGCGGCAGCACAGGGAGGATTAACTCAGAAGAAAGCAAAATTTTACATGTCCTCATATCTTATGGACTGCATATTGGTCATGCACCCGTTTCCTAAACTGGGGTGTATTTGGAATCGGGAAGAATCTCTTGTCCATGTTGCCTATCAGATCACATGGGCCCACAGATATGCGAGCCAATACAAAATCATCTGTGAAGAGTTGATCATCCCTCTTTATTGGTTAATCTTCAATGAGGAACCAAACTGCCTATCCGAAAGTGCAATGGCAGTAATAAATGAATACGGAGATTATTATTTTTTGCAAGAAGGAACCTATATTAGAATGTATGGGTGTTCTAGAGCTCCATCCCTGATGCCAAACTATACAATGGACTTTGTAGTCCACAAAGAGGCCATAAGGCAGGTATTCATTAATGGGATTGGGAGTTACTTGCACAATAGTAAGAAGGCCTCCTTCCCTCTATTACCCTTTTGTATCGGGGCCTACAAATTTTCAAAGGTTAAAGGTGTCGAAGCTTTCGTAAAGGATCTAGAAGCATTCCATTTTGGGGAGAAGAGATTTTCAAGAAATGACAGCGATAAGAAGGTTGTTGATCATTGTGTGTCAGTTAAGATACATTATGAATATGCAGATTACTTCAACAAGGATGAGGAATTGTTCACAAGAGTGAGCAATATGACTGAGTTGAACAAACATTTTGTTCGGAAAAGTGGAGTCAGCTCTAGCAAAACTGTCAATGCTACAGCGGAGGAAAAACTACAGAAGCAAAAAGAAGAGGCTATAAAACTACAATTGGAAGAAGCAGAACAAAAATTGAAGGGAGAAGCATAGCAAAAGCTGAAAGAAGAAACAGAAAAGAAGCAAATAGAGGAGGCGCAAAAGTTGCAAAAGCAAGAAGAAGAATGACAAAGAAAATAAGAGGAAAAAAGAGAATAAGAACAAAGAGAAGCAACTGAAAGGAATGAAAGAGAGGATAAGTCCAAGGAAGTTGTGGAAAGCATGGAGACTCAAGGTGGAAGCCCAAATACACAACGTATGGACTTAGACCCACCGGAAGTTACAAGTGTCACACTAATCGGAGGTCACCTCCCATTTAGAGAACTCAAGCTTACACCTTTCACTCCGTCAAAGCAACATACCATGGCCAAATTGGACACGGTTATTTTTTATTTAGGGAGAAAGACCATCATGAGGAGGATAGAGAAGGGATTGAAAATGGGCTCCCATCCCAATGTTGTCACTGTCCAAGAAAACACGATCGTGGAGGGTACTCATAGGGACCCTAAATTCGCAACCTCTGTAAGCATAGTGGTTGTACAAGCAAGTGTCGATAACATTGACAGGCTGATGAATGACATCGAGCACAACAAGGAAAAGATGCTGAAGTTAAAGGATAACTTGGTAAAGGTGTGTGGAGAAGGTATACAATTGAAAAGGAAGTATGAGGCCATAATCACCGAAAAGGACATACTGTTGTCCAACTATCAGGGCCTAGATGCAGAGAAAGATGCAATGACAGTTCAGTTAATGATAATGGAGGGAGAGAAAAGCGATTTTGAAGCTCACATCAATGAATTGGAAACAAGAGAGTCAGCTGCAAAGCAGCAGGTTGAAGAATTTAAATCTCAGATGGAAGAATTGGTTAAAAAAAAGGAGTCTATGATAGAGCAGATGGAACTGGAAAACACTAAGAAGCAATACATGAATCCTTTCCATGAGCAAGCATGTGACATTCATGAGAAAATATGTCACTCACAGGAATTGATCACAGAAGAAGTATACAAGATGAAAATAATGAGATCAAGGATGAAAGAGATTGATGCAGAATCGATGAAGATCAGGCAAAGATTAGTGAACACTGCAACTAAGATTAATAAGTAGATGACATGGAGAGAAGGGAAATCAGAGTTCCCTGATCACTTGCCTCAAAAGACGACCGCAGACTCCAATTTGGACATAGCTCTTCTTGAGTTTTGCAGAAAATCTGGCTGGAGGATAAACAATGAAATCCCTAAAACTATCACGAAGTGTGTAGGTTTCTACCAAGGGATTCATCAGATTCACGAAAAATGTCAGCTCACTGTACCTCCAACTTTGGATGAGCTGCCTGACAGGGATCAACGGTTGATGGAGCTGCAGAATGCACGGATGGATGACCTAGATTACATTAAAAAACTGGACGTGTTGACAGGAGAATATCTCCATCAATATATTGGGCAACCATCCATCAATGCTTATTTTTTGGAGGACAGCTCCAAAGTAGCAACAAAAGGAGTGAAAAGTGTGGAAAAGGAGCTGTCGCATCATGAGATAGCTTTAAAAGTATTGGAACCCACACAATGTAACATTATTGTTGAATAAACTGACACGTGGTCCAAATACATCTCTAATTTAGAAAGGCCAGCTGGAAATTAATATTTTGTAATTTATTGCAATATTCTTTGTGCAAACACTAGAAGACAAATTTTGGAAGTCCAAAGGTTAGGTCAGGTAAAATGAATAGACATGTGAAGAAAAATCTCTTGTAATATAAATAGAGGGTGAGGAACACTAAGAACAGAATTTTGGTTGGTGAATTAGATGATGGAGCATTTTGTAAAAGAACTATTTCTTTGCTAATGAGAAAGACTAATTCGTTGGGGAAAGATTGCATTAATGTTTTCCTGGAACGTGTGATTGTTGGAACAGAACTATTTCTTTTTCTGCATATATCATACTGTGAGATATTTCTAATTATGTCGAACTATTTCAATGATGATAAATGGTTTCTTTATTTCATGCAAATGTTTATGTGTATCAAGTAATAAATTGCTTTAATAAAAATCAGAGCTATCTTTGATAATTTATGCTGGAAATGTGAATGTTTATTTTAATGTATATATGTTAAATCTTCCTGAACATTTTAGCTTATTACTCTCACTTTAAATTTGCTCCCTGCAGGGATAGGATAGTTAGTTTAGATTAGAAATAAACGAATTGATTGGGTAGGAGTGATAAGATGGGAGGTAAGAACCTACACATCACTTGTTGAGGCTTATGCCTATCAATTCTAGATTAAATGCATTGATTAGGGCACTTGCATTTCATAAATTAAATTAAAATTTTATAAACGGTGGATTGGGCCGCAACCGGTGAAGAATTCAAACAAATATATTCACAGTAGCTGGATCGTAAACCGGATGGATTCCCCACACCAAATGGTGAGTGATCTAGTTGGGATTATTTACCGGGGAGAATCCCTACTGTCGATGCTAATATTTTCTAGGCATCAAAAGTTTTGGCGCTAGAAGGAGGGCTGCTAGTGCATGGCTGGAAAAGGAAACCCGTTTTCAACGAGAAATTTTTTTGGGTCCCCATTTAATATAACTATGTCAAAAGAAGGCATTTTTGAAACTAAACATCAAGAAAATTTAAATTCTGAAACAGAAAATACACACCATTTATATGTTGTCCCATTTGAGGAAGTAGATCATTTCCAGAGACACACAAGATCGTATGTGAGAGAACTTGGAGGATTGACTGTGATTACTGGCTTACCTAGAAGGCGAGTTCCCAAGAAAGATATCTCATACACCATAGATTCTGTGCTTGTAGAAAATTTGGAGTTGTTGGATTTATCTTTTCAAGAGATCCCAGATCCCCTTGATCAATTGGGACATGAATCCCCTCCAGCTCAAGTATTACCTCACACACCACCTCATACCCCACATCACTCACCACCCCATTCTCCACCACGAATTATGTTTTGAAATGTTAACCAACATGCATGGAGATCCAGAGGGCCACTCAACCTGGCTACACCTTTTCATGATTTACCTAAGCACACAGAAAGAGTGTTACCAAAATTTGATCCCGGAAAAGGTATTTTTGTGGAAGACCACTTGAAAAATTTTTATCTGGCTCTGATTATTTTAAAAGTTGAACATGAAGATGTAGTCTGTAGTCTTTTCCCTTATACTTTTGAGCCTAGAGCATCCTCATGGTATTTCAGTTTGCAAGCAAATTAGATAGCAGACTGGGACAGTTTTGAAAAGGTTTTTATAAGTAAATTTGGAAAGCAAAATACTGTGGCCACTCTTATGAAAGAAATGTTGTCTATGAGGATGGAAAAGAAAGAAAAGGTACAGGAATTTAATCAGAGATTCACCACTTTATTAAATAGTTTCAGTGCCGCAACAAAACTTGTTGAAGAAGCTTTGGTAGAATATTATACTACAACACTTTATCCGCCAATAGCCATGTTTGTCAAGAGATCAGTCAAGGCTACTTTGATAGAAAACTATGAAGAAGCCAAGAAGGTAGAGGCTGAACTAGAAAGCATCATGAAACACACAATGGAATTGGAAGTAAAACCAACAGTTATTAAGAAACCTCTTGTATTATCCATACCCAAAGAGGAATCTTCGAATGAATTAGAAAATGTGGTAAATATGGTACAGAATTTGTCCAACAAAATAGTATATTTGGAGAAGTAAAAGGGGTCTAATTCATCTAGGAAACCATTCAAACCTTTCTATAAGAAAAGAGAATAAAATACGCAACCCCAACTACCATTAAACAACTCCAATGTCTTGAATTTAAATGAAGTTGGCATGGATAATTTCTACACTTTCCATCAAGAACATCACTCTGAAAAGAGTTTCCCACAGTGGATTAACTCTATGACTTTGGTTATGAACCAATTCTTAGACACGCGGTTGATAGAACAATAAGAAGAAGAGGAAGATCAAGCCCGCGAACATGAAAATCAAAATGAGGAAACCACAATGGTATTATGGGACTGGGCACCTACTTTGGGATTAAATGAAGAAGAAGATGTGGAGGAAATCCAACTATCATCTGTGAATTATGCTACTAGAATCAAAGGACCAGTTGAAGACCAAAGCATAATACTGCCTAAAGTAAGGACAGCAAAAGAAAACACAAAAAGAAAGAATGGCATAAATCAGTCCCAGCCCAAAGTTAATTCTGGAATTTCAAAAGAAACAATACCATTGGTAAATAAGCAAGTGAAACCCACAAAAAAAAAATGTGATAGTGGTGAAAAGAGTATGGTAGAGCATAATATGGGATACGACATTGTGGAAGACATTAAGAAAACCAAAGCTAACATATCCTGTTTGAATTATGTAATCTCCCACAACAGAGAAAGAAACTGTTAGAAGCATTTAACCCACAACCCAGCAATACAATAAAGACAGTTGAGTCATATACTGAGATCAACGAAGCAAGCATTGGTGGACAATCAAAATCTTAGACTCTGCCTTTCCTTTTGAATTTTGATATCTTCAATCATAATGTGCATAATTGCTTGGTAAATTCTAGAGCCTCTTCCAATGTTATGCCATTATCCATTTGTAAGAAAATTAGTGGGAAACCTACAACATCCCCTTCTCAGATCAAACAATTGGACAGATCAGTTGTTAAGGTTATAGGGGAAATGAAAAATGTACTCATTAGACTATCTGCAGATCTAAGGGTGTGTCAATTTATAGATATCATGGTGGTGGACATTTCTGAAGCTTATGGTCTGATATTGAGTAGGGACTGGTCTACGAAACTAAATGGCTATTTTGCAACAAATTGGTCCCATTTGTGGTTGTCGTACCAAAATAGACAAAATCATATTAATGTACTGAGAGAGCCTCACATGAAATAGAATGTAACTCAGTTAGAAGAAAATAATGAACCGATAAACTTATCATCTTCAGTAATGGGGAATTATTTCCCAGAAATTGAGCCAGGAAATTACCAAATGGAAGATGCTAGTCATGATTCAAACAAACAGTATGATCTCCTTCAATTCTCATGGACTGATGATGTTGATTGTAACATAGTCGACTTAGTTACTAAATTAGAATAAAGTACTAACTTATTAACATCAAAAAATAAATTTTGGAGTTTATATTTTGATGGTTCCAAAACGCAAGAGGGATCAAGAGTCGGCTGTGTTCTTGTTGATCCTGAAGGAAACAAACAATTTCTCTCTTGTAGGCTAGAGTTTGAATGTACTAACAACACAGCTGAATATGAAGCTCTAGTCCAAGGATTAAAAGGAGCCATTGATTTAAATATAAAAAATTTTAAAGTCTTCGGTGACTCAAAAATAGTTTTCAGACAAATAAGAAATACAATTCATTGTCTGTCTCCGCACTTAAAAGGTTATCAATCTGAATTTTGGAATTTGATTTCACGATTTGATGCTTTTAACATAAATGTTATTCCCAGATTACAAAATGTTGCAACTGATTTATTAGCTACTTCTGCTTCTAGATTAGTTCTGACAAATAATAAATTCTCTATTGAACTAATTTTCAAGCCATCAGTACCTGATAACGTTATGAATTTGAGGGTGTTAGGCGATGATGAACAGATTATTAGTTTCTTGACAAATGAAGATGCCTTCAAGGATTCTATAATTGATGAAGAGGAACACCTATTGGATTTGTAGAATAAGGACACAAATAAAGGAAATTTTATGCCGAAAGGTGTAAGGACTCTTGAAGGGTTATTCGATTTACAAAATAAATTTAGAAGACCAGCCAATGTCAAGACCGATAGCTCCTCGATGCAGCATGAGCTGGTAAACCTGTGTACAGAGGCGGGACCTAAATATGTTAATTTAGGAAAATGTTGTTCACCTGGTGAAAGAAGTAAATTTATCAAGATTTTTCAGCAATATGAAGATGTGTTCGCATGGACTTATGAATATTTGAAGACGTATGACACACAAATCATATAGCATGTGATACCCATTAATCCAGGTGTAAAGCCATTTCAGCAACAATTACGGAAGATGCATCCGACACTTGAACCGTTGATACAAAAGGAGTTAAAGAAGTTGTTGGATGCTAAAATTATTTTTAAAGTTTGACACTCTGAGTGGGTGGCTAATTTGGTCCCCGTAAGGAAGAAATCAAGAGAGATACAACTATGTGTCGATTGTAGAAACTTGAATAGAGCATCAAACAATGACAAATACCCTGTGCCACCGATGGAGCAAATTTTGAAGATGGTATCAAGCTCAGAATTTTTCTCCCTGTTAGATGTATTTTCTAGATATAATCAAGTGTTAGTGGCTGAGCAAGATCAACTCAAGACTACATTGCGCACTAAGTGGGGAACATTTGCATATAGGAGAATGCCTTTTGGCCTAATGAATGTTGGAGCCACATTCCATAGGGCCATGGATATTGCATTTTGAGGTTCAGTTGGCCACAGTGTTGTCATATATTTGGATGATGTAATAGTTTTCTCTAAAAAAACGAGACGACCATGTTTTCCATTTGAAACAAATTTTTTATTGGTGCAGAAAATATGGTATATCTTTGAATACAAAGAAGAGTATTTTTGCAGTACTCGAAGGAAAACTGTTGGGACACACCATCTCCAAGAAGGGAATCTCAATAGATCGAGAGAGAGTTCAGGCCATAACTCAGATTCCCATGCCCCACAACAAAAAGATTATGCAATCGTTTATGGGCATGATCAATCTTGTTCGAAGGTTTGTACTGGATTTTGCACAAATTGTAAAACCTTTGCAACAAATGGTTAAGCAGAGTGTACAGTTCAAGTGGATGGATGTGGAGAAGGATGCATTCAAGGATATAAAGACTGTCATAGCTCATGCACCTTCTTTGAGAAGTCCAGACTTTGAAAATGATTTTATCTTATACACCTTTGCTTCAGACAATTCTTTCGCAGCAGTGCTCACACAAAAGGGAGAGCTGAGAGATGAATATCCAATATCTTTCATGAGAACTGGGTTACAAGGAGCTAAACTGAATTACCCAGCCATGGATAAACAAGCATACATAGTGTTTAAGGTGGCAAATCAATTCAGACCTTATATTTTGAAAAATAGAACGAAATTCATAATACCTCATCCATATATCAGATCCTTATTTGTGCAAAAGGAGTTGGGAGAAAGAAGAGGAAATTGGGTAACTACACTACAAGAGTGTGATCTAGAGTTCAAACCAGCCACTATCATTAAAGGTAAAGGGTTGTGTAAGTTTCTCACTGAAATCCCAACTGAAGAGGATCGTGATTGGGAAAACAAAGTTGAATTTAATTCAACTGAAGTATGTTCAATTTTCACTACTATGGAATCCTGGTACAAAGATTTGGTATAATATATCCAACAAGGATATATGCCAGAACACTGGAGTTCTAAGCAGAGAAGGACGCTCAGATTGAAATCAGCGTCTTGCCAGATAATTGATGGAGTACTCTTTAGGAAAAATTATGATGGAATTTTTCTTAGATTCCTGGAGAAAGAGGATGTAGATAAGGTGGTCAAAGAGTTGCATGATGGCCCTGTAGGGGGACATTATTCTGGAGATACCACTTCTCACAAAATATTAAGAGTTGGATACTACTATCCTACTCTTTTCAAAGACGCTCATGCTTATTCCAGGAAGTGTGATGTATGTTAGAGGAGTGCCGACAGATTACCGAAAGCAGCAGGACCACTGCAACCAGTTGTTATATCAAAACCATTCAAGCAATGGGGCATAGACGTTATCAGAGAGATCAATCCTAATTCTTCGTTGCAACATCATTATATCCTCACAGCTATTGATTATTTCACACGATGGAAAGAAGCAACTCCTTTGCATAAAGTGAATGAAGACGCAGTCATCAGATTCCTGCAGAAAAACATCATACCCAGGTTTGGGTTTCCAATTTCCCTAGTTTTTTATAATGCAACTTACTTCTCATCTATTAATTTAATTGCATTTGCTTATGAAAAAGGAATCAAAATGCATTATTCAACCAATTATTATCCACAGGGAAATGAACTAGCAGAATCTACAAATAAAAACCTCATCCGAATTTTAAAGAAAACAGTTATTGAGAATCAAAGGAATTGGCATGTAGCTCTTCCAAATGATTTATGGGAGAATAGAGTCACTCCAAAAAATGCTTTAGGATTTTTTCCTTATACATTAGTCTATAGAAAAGAAGCTATACTCCCATCTTCGCAACTATCCCAGGCCTCTCGAGAATCCAGTAGTGAAATCCTACAGTCACGAATCAACACCCTGCTGAAACTCGAAGAATCTCGGTAAAAGGCTAAGGATAGATTCAATCAGCACCAAGATATTGTCAAAAAATGGTTTGATAAACAGAAGTCCAGTAAGAGAAGTTTTGAGGTAGGAGACTTAGTTCTGAAATGGGATAGCCCGCATGAAGAAAAGGGCAAACATACAAAATTTCAACAATTATGGCTTGGCCCCTATCAGATTGCCGAAAAGCTTGGCTCGTCAACATATAAATTGCAAGATTTATAAGGGGAGGAGGATAATCTCCCTTTCAATGGCCTTGCTCTTAAACAGTACTTCACATAGGTTTAGGAACCCATGTTGTATATAAATAAACCTCTACTTTTCTTTAACTTTCTAGTTGGTTATTTTCTGATTTGATTAGTTTTAGTTGTTTGTTTTTTCATTTGATCGGCTTAATTTTGTTTGGCTTATTGATTGATTTGATTTATTTTTGTTTTAAATAATCCCCATCTCAACATTTGATGCGTGGAAATATAGGGATTTGAACAACCTCACAGTCATCACCAGAGAATCGGGATGAGTTTATAGAAAAGGAATTATTTTTGTATAGCATTGTCACTTATGATTTTAATTGTTGCCTAGTTCTAGAAAGGGAAACTTGTTTCATGGTCATGATTGAGTCATTATAAACCCTGTAAAATAACCACGACCCATGAATTCCAAATTACTATCTTGGGGCTTCATCCCTTCACACATAGTAACCATCCCATGAATCCTGCTACAATAGACCCTTGGAAAGGAAGCAAGTCTTACATATGTATGGAAATTAAAATGATCCCATGCTACAAATTTGAAGCCAAAAGGCTCTTAAAGAAGAGTCAAATTCTGAAAAGCTTCAGCTCCATCAAAGAAATGGTTTTGAATACAGACATATCAAATCAAGAAGATCGCCCAAGACAAATAGGACGAGAAAGGTTCTTCTCCGTCCGTGAGCATGACAAAAAAATGAATTTATCCTTCACACAAAAGGAAATTATGGGTGGAAGAACCCAAGTCAAATTCTAAAGATTGAAGAAAGCTATCAAAGAAGACTCGGACGATAAAATCTCGTCAAAAGAAAAAGCATCTAAAAGAATGCTTATAGCATGGGAATGAGGAACAAACGAATACATCTGTTTGGTTTTGTTACGATCCTGTGGAGTCATATGTAGTAGCAACCGAAAGATGGAACTGAAAATGAACTCCATATTATGGCCTCAGGAGAGTAGTCAGGAATTTCGATCCAGGTTACCTTATTTCCCAAAACAAATGACCAATATGATGCAAGAAAGATTACCTCCCTGTATTGAACTTTGGCCCTTTAAAGTCTTAAAAAAATCAATGCAGGCATTGTTTTACAGTTATGATCAATAACATACAAACACTCTTGTTTCTCGAAAGACTTGTTTAGAGATCTGTGTTCACCAGCTAGTCGCCAATTGTTGCTGCTGCAACCTGATCCCCAAAATTTTCTTAAAATTTTAGGGCCCCTCCTTATGGTTTTCGAGTAGGATTAGAGTTTATCTCATCCTAGATAAATTCTTCTGAAAATCAAGCAAAGAAGGCAATTTTTTGACTAAGTAAAACTCAATTTTTTTCGCCGAAACAGTCGGAGCAACTCGGTAAGTTGAGCCGACATGGTTGAAACAAAAAAATGGTTTTTAGATGAAGTCCTTGTTTCGGAGCAACTCGGTGAGTTGAGCCGACACAGTCGAAACAACTCGACGAGTGCTACAGAAACAGTCGCCAGTGTTTTCATGAACACCGAAACACTTGCATTTTTTTTGAGTTTGCGCACGGTCGGAACAGATAAGTCACACCGACCATTTCAGTGATAAAGCCTCAATTATGCCAAAACGCGTAGGGGGAAAACGCCATTTACGTCAATGAAAATCTCTGCAAAAAGAAGATCGGCACAAATTGCTAAGTGCCATGACCCGTTTCGCAGCAACTCAGCGAGTGCCGCTGAAACAATCGTCGGTGAAACTTGAAAATCACCAATGAGAAGAAAGGGCGATGAGTGTCGATGAAATATCACAAAAGTAAAATCAAAAAGTAACGTCGATGTTTCGGATAAACTTGGAAAGGGTCGCCGAAATGGTCGCAAGCAAAATATGAAACTCACAAAATGGCATCGATGAAACTCGCGAGGTGACGCCGAAGAGTAGCCATCGGCACAAGTTTGAGAACATCGTCGACGCATTTCACGGAAATTGAGCGAGTTGCTCTGAAATGTTCGGCGACAAGTTTTTCTTTGGCAGCGATGCAGAAGCGGTATTTTCACGCCGAAACAGGGTTGGCCATTTATGACCCCACCAAACCTACCTCGTTCGCATTAATGACAAGGTTTTTCAAAATTTATATATAGGGTAACGTCCATTTTGTTTAGAATTTGTATAAAGCATCGTTACATGAGTTCATCCTTGACCAACCACCAAAAGCCAATCACCAACGTCGTTTCGACTCACTCTCGCGGCCATTCCGAGACTGCCAGGTAGGTCATTTTCCTGCCTTTGTGGTCTTTTTTATTGTTGGTACTATCATTCGATTTTTTTTTCATTGGGTTTAGGCATTTTCGCTATTGATATTTCGTACATAAACCCTGGTCCTTTCCGGTTGGGCGCTTTCATTAGTCGCACCCCATTTTCTAGATAGTGGTCTCAACCTAGAGGTTTCAAGTTTACCCCTTCCAGTTTGCCCTAGGTCATTTCTTCTAGTTTAAATGCAAAACCTGGTGGATTGTATTACGTAGTTTACTGCTTTCTCTTGTAATAGATGTGGTCATTTTCCACGGTTCAAACCTCTTAGTGTAGCTCCTTCCGAGTTTTTTTTTCCCGTCAATATTGTCAAGCACACAGCTAGAGCACGGTCTCTTAGCCTACTACAAGCTGGAATCAAACAAAGCGCTTTCCTTTTGAGCGCCACATACTATAACTCTACATCACCTCGTGTGGAAGAAATTATTAAATGCGAGTTAGAGAGTCCATTTTTGAGTTGTTTTCTACCTTCGAGCAATTGTTTTCCCATATTAAATGTCTTAACCTCTCCCTTTACCCACCTGTACTCTTACCACCTGACAGCAATAAATTTGATGCATATAGAGATGGATTTACAAGCACATTGTACGAGCAGGATTGAAACTTGAATCATTTGTCGACTAAACCCGAAAACATATATTCCAAAAAAAGAAAAAAATAAGCTCGCCATTCATACAAGGAATAAGGGCTTTCGATTCAATCGAAAATTTATAAAAAACCTTTAAGATAAGCATCCTTGGTTTGTTCTCGCAGTTGCATTTGAGACTATCACATGCCATTGTGGTTTAAAGCTAAAACAAACATTGACAGCATTTACCAAACAACATGGAAGTAATTGTTATCTCAACTCAACTTATTGTCACTAGTATAAAAGAAAAATGCTTTACAAACTTCTGGTTGAGTTTTGCTTATACATTGTTTTCACTATTTCATCGGGATTTAGAAATGCCAAAAAAGAGTGTCAAGAGGATGTCTAAGGAAACCGAGTCAGAATCGGACATGGAAGTGGTGGTTGACACCCCAATGAAAACTATGTTCAAAGATACCAGAGCAGTAACGGGAGTCACCCTAGAATATAGGTGGGGAGAAATTTATCAGATGATCCGAGACCAGAACATACTGGAGGCATCTCTCGAAGAGATGGTTTTATATCAAAACGTTAAGAAATCAGGCCTTACCAAAGCAGCCACACGACCGAAAATTTTTCCTTGCTCAGAATTTATTGGATGGATCTTTCCCTACGTGGATGTTGGCGCAAGGATCATGTCAAACGTGAAAGGGGAAGGATTTGCATCTTTCCATCTAGGACACATAACAACAGCATACAAACTGCCATCACCCAAGGTCTTGATGACCGAATATTGGATCAATGGTGTAAACATGGATCATTTAGATTATGCTAAAAAAATGATAATCCCTGGGAAACAGCTAAGGAAAAAAGCAAGTGGGGAGTATGATACTCAAAGCATGAGAACCCCATTCAGGATTATAGCTTTGATGCTAAGTAGAATTTTCGGGAGACCAAATGGAAGCATCTACAAGCTAAATTGGGTACCTCTGATTTATTATATAGCCTTCCACGGCACTATGTTTAACTAGGGGAACATCATCTCAGATAGCCTGGCATCAACAATAGCGGCAACACAGGGAGGATTAACTCAGAAGAAAGCAGAATTTTACATGTCCTCATATCTTTTGGACTACATACTATTCATGCACCCATTTCCTAAGCTGGGATGTATCTTGAATCGGGCAGAATCTCATGTCCATATGACCTATCAGATCACATGGGCCCACATATATGCGAGCCAATACAGACTCATCTATGAAGAGTTGATCATCCCTCTTTATTGGTTAATTTTCAATGAGGAACCAAACTGCCTATCCGAAAGTGCAATGGCAGTAATAAATGAATACGGAGATTATTATTTTTCACAAGAAGGCACCTATATTAGAACGTATGGGTGTTCTAGAGCTCCATCCTTGATGCCAAAGTATGCAACGGACTTTGTAGTCCACAAAGAGGCTGTAAGGTAGGTATTCATTATTGGGATTGGTAGTTACTTGCACGATAATAAGAATTCCTCCTTCCCTCTGTTACCCTTTTGTATCGGGGCCTACAAATTTTCAAAGGTTAAAGGTGTCAAAGCTTTCGTAAAGGATCTAGAAGCATTCCATTTTGGCGAGAAGAGTTTTTTGAGAAATGACAATGATAAGAAGGTTGATGATCATTGTGCGCCAGTTAAGATACATTATGAATATGTAGATTACTTCAACAAGGATAAGGAATTGTTCAGAAGAGTGAGAAATATGGCTGAGCTGAACAAACGTTTTGTTCGAAAAAGTGGCGTCGGCTCTAGCAAAACTGTCAATGCTACAGCGAAGGAAAAACTACATAAGCAAAAAGAAGAGGCTATAAAACTACAATTCGAAGAAGCAGAACGAAAAATTGAAGGCAAAATCTGAGCAAAAGCTGAAAGAAGAAACAGAAAAGAAGCAAATAGAGGAGGCCCAAAAGCTGCAGAAGGAAGAAGAAGAATGACAAAGAAAAGAAGGAGGAAAAAATAGAAGAAGAACAAAGAGAAGCAGCTGAAAGGAATGAAAGAGAGGATAAGTCCAAGGAAGTTGTGGAAAGCATGGATACTCAAGGTGGAAGACCAAATACACAACACATGGACTTAGACCCACCTGAAGTATCAGGTGTCACGCTAACCGGAGGTCACCTCCCATTTAGAGAACTCGGGCTTACACCTTTCACTCCATCAAAGCAACATACCGTGTCCAAATTGGACACGATTATTTTTTATTCAGGGAGAAAGACCATCACGAGGAGGATAGAGAAGAGATTGAAAACGGGCTCCCATCCCGATGTTTTCACTATCCAAGAAGACACAATCGTGGAGGGTACTCATGGGGACCCTAAATTCACAGCCTCTGTAAGCATAGCGGTTGTACAAGCAAGTGCCGATAACATTGACAAGCTGATGAATGACATCGAGTGCAACAAGGGAAAGATGTTGAAGTTAAAGGATAGCTTGGTAAAGGCGCATGGAGAAGGTATAGAGTTGAAAAGGAATTATGAGGCCATAATCGTAGAAAAGGGAAGATTGTTGTCCAACTATTAGGGCCTAGATGCAGATAAATATGCAATGACGGTTCACTTAATGATAATGGAGGGATAGAAAAGCGATTTTGAAGCCCGCATCAATGAATTGGAAACAATAGAGTCGGCCGCAAAGCAGCAAGTCCAAGAATTGAAAGCTCAGATGGAAGAATTGGTTAAAGAAAAGGAGTCTATGACAGAGAAGATGGAACTGGAAAACAGTAAGAAGCAATACATGACTCATTTCCATGAGCAAGCATGTGACATTCATGAGAAAATATGTCACTCACAGGAATTGATCACAGAAGAAGTATACAAGATGAAAATAATGATGGCAAGGATGAAAGAGATTGATGTAGAATCGATGAAGATCAGGCAAAGATTAGTGAACACTGCAACTAAGATTAATAAGTAGATGACATGGAGAGAAGGGAAATCAGATTTCCCTGATCACTTGCCTCAAAAGATGACTACAGACTCCAATTTGGACATAGCTCTTTTTGAGTTTTGCAGAAAAGTTGGTCGAAGGATAAACAATGAAATCCCTAAAACTATCGAGAAGTGTGTAGTTTTCTACCAAGGGATTCATCGGATTCATGAAAAATGTCAGCTCACTGTACCTCCAACTTTGGATGAGCTACCTCATAGAGATCAACGGTTGATGGAGCTGCAGAACACACGGAAGGATGACCTGAATTATATTAAAAAATTGGACTTTTTGACAGTAGAATATCTCCATCAATATATTGGGCAACCATCCATCAATGCTTTTTTTGGAGGACAGCTACAAAGCAGTAGAAGAAGGAGTGAAAAGTGTGGAAAAGGAGTTGCCGCGTCATGAGATAGCTTTAAAATTATTGGAATCCACACAATGTAACATTATTGTTGAAGAAACTGACATGTGGGACAAATACATCTCTAATTTAGAAAGGCCAGCTGGAAATTAATATTTTGTAGTTTATTGTAATATTCTTTGTGCAAACACTAGAAGACAAATTTTGGAAGTCCAAAGGTTGGGTCAGGTAAAACGAATAGACATGTGAAGACAAATCTCTTGTAATATAAATAGAGGGTGAGGAACACTAAGAACAGACTTTTGGGTGGTGAATTAGATGTTGGAGCATTTTGTAAAGAACTATTTATTTGCTAATTAGAAAGACTGATTCGCTGGAGAAAGCTTGCACTAATGTTTGCCTGGAACGTGTGATTGTTGGAACAGAACTATTTCTTTTTCTGCTTATATCATAATGTGAGATATTTCTAATTATGTCGAACTATTTCAGCAATGATGAATGGTTTCTTTATTTCATGCAAATGTTTATGTGTATCAGAGTAATAAATTTCTTTAATAAAAATCAGAGCTATCTTTGATAATTTCTATTGGAAATTTGAATGTTTGTTTTAATGGCTATCTGTTAAATCTTCTTGAACATTTCAGCTTATTACTCTCACTTTAAATTTTCTCCCTGCAAGGATAGGATAGTTAGTTTAGATTAGAAATAAACGAATTGATTGGGTAGGAGTGATAAGACGGGAGGTAAGAACCTACGCATCACTTGTTGAGGCTTCTTCCTATCAGTTCTAGATTAAATGCATTAATTAGGGCACTTTCATTTCATAACTTAAATTAAAATTTTATAAATGGTGGACCGGGACACAAACCAAATGGATTCCCACACCAAATGGTGAGTGATCTAGTTGGGATTATTTACCGGGGAGAATCCCTACGATCGATGCTGAAATTTTCTGGGCATCAACAAGTTGACCATAAGAAAATAAAGTCTATCGTGGAATGGAAAATTCCTAAAAACTTGAAGAATATTAGAGAATTATTAGGGTTAACATTCTAGTACTGCAAGTTCATCAAGAATTATGGTCAAATAGCAGTACCTCTAACAATGTTATTGAAAAATGAGGCATTCTCTTGGACTCAAGATGCAACCAAATCTTTTGAAAAATTTAACGTGTCTATGTGTAAAACTCATGCATTAGCCATGTTATACTTCACAAAAACCTTTATTATGGAATGTGATGTCTTAGGGCATAGAATTGATGTGGTTTTTATGCAAGACACAATGCCTCTTTCCTTTAAAATTTTCCAACTTAAAGGAAAAAACTTACTTAAACCAATTTATGAAAAAGAAATGTTGGTCATACTACATGCAATTAAGAAATGTCGCATTTACCTACTAGGAAGACATTTCAAGGTAAGAACAGATCATGATAGTCTTAAGTACTTATTGGAACAATCATTATCTTTAGATGGTCCATAAACTGTCATGGATATTCCACTGGAATAGTTCGTTGCAAATGTTCTTACACCTTAGTTCTTTTTATTATCTTATTTCCATTGAATGTTAAATAATTGGAATTGAAGGAAAGATAACTAGAGAAAATAAATACACAATCCACACAATAACATAATATATACCCTAGGAAAACCCAACTAGAAATGAGAACTATTCCTTTCTCTTTTATATAGAATGCAAATACAAAGGGATGGGTACTCTCTATGGGGTTATCTATGACTCTACCGCCAAAATGGCTACTACAGGATCTCCTTCCTCTTATGTTCTACTCTAATATTCACTCCCATGTTGTTTTTCCTCTATGGAACAATACAATAACATCATAAGAAATGGAACCCCTTCTTCTCCCAACGGCCTGATATTTAACATAGACCAATAGCCATCTAGGGTTAATTTGTAGGGTTTCTACATACCTCAACTCTCGATGAGGGTTAGGTTTTTGGACCTTCTATAATGTTCTTGAAATTCCACACGTGACTAGATCCAGATGTGTGAGAAATGAGAGCTAACGTGGAATCCACTTGGTACCATGGTGGTCAACTTGATAGGTCATCTTGCGGGAGGCATAACTTCCACATACTGACTTTGTTTGAGGTGATTCTTGGACGTTTGGAAAGATCTCAAAGTGTAGAATTACATGAAGATATATTGCAAAGAAATGGTATTTTTTGCCCCAAAAAACATCATTTAGACCCTCAAGTAGGACCCAGAAGGTTCTGGACCCCAAATCTGCAAAGTGATACCTACCCCTAAAAGGGGCCCTATAAGCCAATTCACCCAATCTCTCCACCCAAAAAGCACCAAAACAGATGACAAATTTTATATTGATCCATTTAGAATCATTAGAATAGCAATGAAAATAGGTTACAAAGATGCTAGGTTATGAATTTCAAATTATCTAAAGAAAAGGAAAACATAATGTGGTGGCAGATGCACTTTCAGGAAAAGAAGATGACACTGCGGGCTTACTTTGTGTTATTTCCATTATGCAATCTAATTGGGTGGAAGAAGCAAGTACATAATGGAAACACAATAAGAAGGCATGTAAGATCATTCAACAATTACAAGAGGACCCTAGTTCACTAGATAAATGTGTGGAAGAATGATTCACTATGGTACCATGATCACCTATATTTATGTAAGAATTTTCAACTCAAACAGAAGACCATTTTGGAATTGCAAACTTCTCATATAGGAGGACATTCAAGCTTCTTTAAAACTTACCACAAGATCAAATAGGATTTTTTATGGCAAGGTCTTAAAACTTATTTCCAATATTTTGTAGCAAAAAATTTGGTTTGCTAACATATCAAAGGAGAGACAATCAAGACACCAAGCCTTTTGCAACTATTAGCCATACCAAGTCATCTTTGGGAAGAGGTCTCAATGGATTTTATCACATGTCTACCAATGTCAGAAGGAAACATTTTCATCATAGTTGTAGCTAGTGATTTCACACAAGCTAGTGCAAAAGGGCACTTATTAAGGGTTATGGAACCCTTAGTAACAGTTCGTGAATGGATAGTGTGTGAGTGCAAATAAAAGAAACAAATAACTACACTAAATTATTACTGCGGTAAAACAAGAAACAAATTAAAACCCATGAATCAAATGATGATTTTATATTATGCTATAAAAATGGATTTACAATAAATGGTTACCTCAATGTGATGACTACATGTTGTGTCCCTTGTAGCGATATGAAGGGTGGTTCTCCAGGTCTCCAATGTTCCTTGTTCTCATATGAATGCTCAAAGGGTGGCCGAAACTCAACTAGAATGGGAAAACACAACCTCAAAGGGAGGCTAGGGTTTTAGTAGGAGTTTCGACAGCATAATGGTAGGGAATAATGTATTCTGAAATGAGGGTCCTCCGCCACCTTTTTATATCAATTTTGGATGGTGGTGTATTGTCATGTGGTATTAGGCGGCCAATAGTATTGGCCCATAGTATTTGATAGTTTCCCTCCTTTTTATTTTATTTTGACTATTTCCCCTTTTTCTTTTTCTTTTATTTTTCTTTTTGGGGATTTTGAACCTTTTTTGGAGGACTTTAATTAATTGTTGAGGGAAATAATGATTTTTTCCCATTTTGTAACCAATTTAATGATTTTGGGTTTTGGGGGGCCAAAAATGTAGGAAAAAGGGATGAATGGGTAATGTGACTAAGGGAATGAGCTAGGTGAACAATTTTTGGGTGTTAACAAATTTCCCCCTGATGTGTCAGGGAAGGAGATCATCGTATGGCCAATAGACATTATAGGTTCTGAATTTTTCCAAGGGTGTGAGCATTGTGTTGGCGGAGAGCAGAAACTGGTTGGAGACTGGAACAAGTGCTTCATATAAACGGCAAGGGCTATAACTAGAAATACATCACCTCAATAATGGATGAGGAACATATAATCTCAAATATCTAGACGAGGCGGGTATACCCATGCTCGTATCAAGATATACAAATAATGGTGAGGCCCAAAGGGGACCTAAACAATACATAGAGAGTTGTTGTGTACATCATAATGGTCTAGAGGGGACACAAATATGGGACATACCCATGGTTCAACCATGACTGATATGAAGAGGTGGAACTGGGAACAATGGAATCCATCCTGAATGCGATACCATAACAATTAATGCACTGTTGTATCTGAAGGGGTCCAACAACTATATGGACTCAATGACTGAGAGTCAAAATCTCAAAGGTACACTGAAATGCATCTGAACTGGATACTCTAGTAAGCATACAACTGAAGGGATTCCCAAACAATGTATCCAACACAGCTCGAATATCCACGAGAACATACAATTTTGGGGTTTCGAATAGACTCACCAATGTGCTGGAGTCAGGGGATATCCGAGGTCTTCGACCAATAACTAAAGGGACCAATACCATGTACGAATATCAACGGTGAGATGATGGAGTTGGAGTCGAGCACGTGAGAAACAACCATGCTAAGAGGCACTAAGGACTCCTCTTAGATGGTTCGTAGGCACTCACCACTTATGGAGATGATTCCAATGTACAGGGACCTCTAGGTCTATCCTCTAGAATAGATGTGCTGGAATCGACATAGGGAGACCTACACTACCAAGGAAATGTTGTTTTCTTTATAGGAGCACGAGGTGTACGACCAAGATGTGATGGCACTGGATGTGAGACTGACATACTTGGGGGGTACGAGGGTCGCAGAGTGATGGAACTCAAACTTCCTTTGTTCAGAGTATTTCAGCAGAGCTAACTTGGCAGCATATGAAACGGACCTTGGGGGAAAGGGATCATAGCTTAAGGGATGAGGGAGTGTGACAGAAATGGGGGAGACTCAAGGAGAGGAAACTAATGAATGATATCAGGAGACTCCAAGGGTGACACATTGTAGAATACTTTGAACAAAGGAGACCAGACTAGGGGTGTTTCCATAATGGGGGGACAAGAGGTGATCTGTCAGGGTGCCGAGAAGCACCATTTGGGCCTTCTTCATGGCTTAAGGAGCTCGAAGAAGGGATAGAAGTGTGCTTGATATGATAATGTCATGTGGATTTGTACAAGCCCAAGATGATGAATGCTTGTGGGTGCTTTCAATTTTAGAGAGTCTGAAAGCGATAAGAAGACTCCGACGGGGTTCTTTTTCGTGTGTTAGTCCCCAAAGCCTGAAAAAGCATAAAATTATGTAATCGATAGCTCTTCTAGCTAGGAAGCACCATTTGGGTCTTCTTCATGGCTTAAGGAGCTCGAAGAAGGGATAGAAGTGTGCTCGATATGATAATGTTGTGTGGA
Source organism: Larix kaempferi (assembly GCA_027924585.1). NCBI lineage: Eukaryota > Viridiplantae > Streptophyta > Pinopsida > Pinales > Pinaceae > Larix > Larix kaempferi. Next base: position 20,473,654 of record BSBM01000025.1, read on the forward strand.
TTTGTATGAGCCTAAGACGTTGAATGCTCGTGGGTGCTTTCAATTTTAGAGAGTTTGAAAGTGATAAGAAGAATCTGAGGAGGTTATTTTTCATGTATTAGTCCCCCAAGCCTAAAAAGGCATAAAACTATGCAATGGAGAACTCTTCTAGCCAAGGTGACTAGAGTATTATTTTTTCATAATTAGTCTACCAGATCCGGAAAAGGGTTAAACTTATACCAAATAGACGCCCTTTCAAATACTTTAACAAGCATGAAAGGAAGCAAGACTGCTTGGCGATCTTTTCATTCTTTAAGGAGTCAAAAAAGAGCTTAACAGAAACTCCCTAAGTGCCTTTTTTTGTAAAAGGAGTTGCTCGACCTGAAAAAAGAGATAAACGTATACCAAACAGATATGAAATTCAAGAAAGGATGAAGTGTTCAAAATAGGGGACAGATATGAGTGAACCAATAAAGAAGTTGAGGGGGAACACTCATGGGGACTCCTTGCGGGTAGATGAATGCCGGAAAAATAACACAATAGTTGCAGTATGGAAGGAGCGGAGGGCTCATGAATAGGTCGCAATGGATAAAGTGGTAAAAAGATACCAATAGCTAGTGGCGTGCTGGGTGACACACAAATCGAGGCAAGGGGCCATGGGAGAAGCAGATGGAAAAAGAGGAGGTGAGAGTGAGAAATGATCTAAAGCATCATCATAGGCATATAATTATGAATTCGCTAGGGCGAACGGTGCAAAAAATGGAAGTTGGAGGACTCGAAAATGGTCAGAGAGAGAAAAGGGGTCAAAATGGGCTATAAATAGTGGGATCCCACCAAGCCGAGGATGCAGTACTGGGGAGAGATGATGACCTGTAGGGGCAGCGGACAAGGCTTCAAGAAATCAAACCAAATATACAAGTGACATGTGACCTCGAAAATGGTCGAGATCACGCATGTGAAAAGTGAGCAGGGTTAAGATCCTACCCCCATGCTATGGGCATGGGGTTTGTGGTTATGGGGCACATATGTGTTGGATTGAGAAATGGGCCAATGGAAATGCCAAGATTTATGTGACAAGGTAGGGTCAAAATGATTGATCATTCCCCCTATCACAAGGTCAAGGTAATCGATTATTCCTCCTATCCTACAGGTGTCAATGCAGTGCAGATGCTCTCTCAGAGAGGGATCAACAGGGAATCAACCAACTACTGGAAAGGGGGTGTACCATGAGGCTATTGGCATGGTGGAACATTGACTTGATGATATGATGATGGGGGATTCCCCCATTATCACCGACGATAATGACGATAATGATGAGTAGGCAAGTTTTTGGGCTTGCCCCCATGCTGTGGACATGTGATTTCCTTGTCAATTCGAAAAGGTCGAATAGATAGTTTGGAGGGATCAGTTTATGGGGCCAACGGGACATAGGGATCTCTAGTTGAAATAACATAAATGATGTTTACCTCGGTCGACAAGGATTCCAGGGTTGGATCTCCTCAACAACGGTAATCACGAACTTTAAGGATGATTGCCGCAACTCATGGAGCACCAACCGGTACTCTAGTAAGTCATGGAATTGGTGGGAATAATGGCCATATATGCCACATATTGCACATGAACGGTTAGTGCGCAACGAATTGTTACACGTCGGAGGGGTGGTGTTCGAGGGGCCTAGGTCGGCTTGTCGACTAGGCCCTCTGCCCGACCATTCTGAAGTATATGTCGACAAGTCGTGTCGACTAGTATAGGTCAGGTCAATTGGTTAGACCGATAGACGGTTATGTAACTGCATTGACAAATGTATATATATAGGCTATTGAGCTGATGTACTAGTTAGATTGGTTCTATGTTGTATTCTGCTCTTGTTGGTTAATACAAAGGCTTGTGCTTCTCTCTACCTATCTCATCTCTTGTATTTATATCATTGTGTATGCTTGCTTATAACATGTAATGTATCTATGGTAACCACATGAACCTTGGGACTACAACAAAACGGTGCTCGAATTAAATGGTACAAGTCATGAATATTCTAAAAAAAAAACGGTTAGAAGTAACCGAACGAGAGAAAGTACTATAAGTAATCAAGTAAACATCAAGGCATAACAAAAGCAGAATGACGACAGATTGGAAAAATAAGGATGGAAAGAGACAAGAGAAAATCCCGGCACATAACCGTCGGTATTATAGACATCGACAAGAACGTCGACGAGTTACGGAGGAAAACCAGACACGACAGAAACAATGGAGCACAAACCGACAAAACTCATCTAGAGAATCCTGTCGACATGACACATCAAACGAGGTATCGCGACATCATGATGGCAAAGAAGTAAAGGATAAAAATACCCATGATGTTGGAACCAATGCACCTGACAGGGCATCGATATCCTGTCAGCTCAATTTAATACCTCTGTCAAATCAACCATCAATACAAGCTTCTACGTCCCGTTCACCTGTGTTGAGCATCTCCACCATAAATCCAGAGCTCAAGGATTCTTGGGAACTCTTTTGCCGAGAACTTGAACTCCAAGATACAGAGCTCCCTGACCCTCCTGAAGCAACTTTCACATTCTTGAACCTTGAATCCACCATGGCTCCAAGGAAAGCCTTAACATCAACCAGGGCCGCTGCAACAACGCTCAGAGAGCTGGAAAAAGAGCAATTGTCATTAGCAACAAGATTACAGATGATTCGAAATGCAAAAGCGCTAGAACCCAGTTGGAAGAGAGATTAGAAAGAAAATGAAGATTGGGGGAAGGAATCAGACAGTTGCCGAAGGGAGGAAGCACAGCGGCTGCAAACATCTACAATTCTACATTACATGAAGGCACCTCTGTTGGATAGTTTCGGAGGACTTAAACAAATCATTGCACAATTTATTATTAGCAGGTATCACAGTGGAAAGATCTGCTTTAACGTCCTAGTTGACATTAATGGAGCACTTATCCACAAAATAACTGGTCTGTCGCATAAGGGAGATGTTGTACCGACAAGTTCAGGTGCAGACTTGATCGACGAATTTGTCACTACTGTTGTTGGAAAGAACTCACGAGGCATAGCCATGAGTCATATCATATTTGGTAATTATAAAACTGTTGCCAACATTGTGTCGCATGCATTGTCATGAACAGGAAGAAGATCAAGCTTGAAGACCGACATGCTGGAAGCGGTCAAAAATATGGCTATGCACGGAAAAGTGTACAAGTGGGCAGACTTCTTGGCTGACATAATCAAACACACATGTTATAAGTGCCAAGAGGAAGGGACCAGCATTCGGTACCCATCTGTACTTATATGGATTTCCATGACCCACATTCGGCCGCAAGGGAACAAGGATTTTGGTCAGGAACGAAATGTCCTTATGGAGAATTTTCGTTGCTTTGCACCAGGAGTGAGCTAACATGGTCCACTGATGGTTAAAATTTGGTTGGAAGCGTGGTTTATAGACCTCAAAACAAAGGCAACAAGATGCAGGGTACCGCAGAACATTCGATGAAGTATACCTCCGACAGCTCACATCCAACTTTCTTTGGATGATACAGCGGTCTGGTATATGGAAGGAGCAGCAGGTCAGGAAAAATGCCTCGATTACTATCCATCAGTAAATGAAATTTTCATGGAGTTAAGTCAACAGTCAAATGAAGTATTGGCCATTCCACCCCAAGAAAGAAAATTCGACTTCACTAATGTCGAGCCACTAACAGACACAGAAAAAGAAGAAGCATATGAAAGTCGATTATACATGAACACTTTCACTTATCAGCCTGAATCGGTACCTAATCCCAATGTACTAGCTCTTACACTTACTTTACATGAAAAACCAGCAGAAGTTGCAGAGCAGTCAAACAGCAGTACAGAGTCCGACAATCCAGAGCATCTTTTGACGGACGACAATACACAAAGGGTAGCAGGTGAACTGCTTACAGCCCAACAGAACAAGGTGATACCGACACAAGGGAAGGGAAAAAGAAAAGTAAATTTTCAGGAGCCTACGGAAGAAGATGAAATTGAGGTGTACGATACTGCCACCCAGATTCTTGAAGACGCAGCCAAGAATAAGTTGCCTGCAGAGGAGCAGTTCCAAAATTTTATCGAAACAGATAAGTACAAGATACCCAAAATTCTTGTCAAGAAACCAAAGATTCCAATCGAACCCCATGTCGACCTAACCGTTCTTACCCCCCCTTCTTCCCCGAGCACAGTAGAAGAATAAATTACCCCTTTAGCATTACCTGCTCCTATTAACCCAGCAGATGCTACTCTGAGCCAATTCGTTGCTAATCTACCAGCACTATGTCCTAACTGGCGTGAGATGGTCACCCAGCACCCAGTTTTTGCAACCACACCAGTTGTTCCACTTAACCTGGCTCCCCCCGACACCATTAGAACCAACACTTCCCCTTTACCATCTACAGTACCAAAAATTGTAGGTCACATAAAGACCCATTGTATTTAGAAACCCCGACCCTTTAGGTATAATTTATTCACAAGAAACATATGTTTTTACCTCCCTTCCAGTCACACCACTGCAAAAACAAGTGAGTCCACCTCGACCCACAGTTAGTCATAATGAAAATTCACCAGAAGTCATTACTTCCCAAGTCGAGTCTAGAGTTCAAGAAGTTAAGTCAAGTCTAGTCAGTCTGGGTCCGTTTGGCAGTACCATCCCGTCAAGTCTAACTTCAACAGAAGTCAACCTTTTATCTATCCCAACAAGTTAGTTGAGTCTCCCTGCAAACGGATCCAAGTCCAGTCCTTTGATACAACAATAAAACAAAGAAGTATTAGCGATAGAAGCAATTGAAACCACCTCAGTTCAAGACAAGGAATCAGTCGCAACTCAAGATATTGCAGCCGACACGACAGAACCACCAAAACAAACCAGCATTCAAGACACTAGTACAAGCAATATTGATACATCTAGCATACCAACAAATATTTCAGTAAGTGCCGAAACTGTTGAGCATGAAATTCTAGTTACCACAGAAGTAGAGCCAAGTATACAAGTCCACGCAGAACAAGCTGTTTCTAGCACACAAGCAGCTATCGAAATTCATCCGGCAACAGCCGATAAAGAAAAGGGGCCAGAACAGCAAATCATAAGTAAAGAAAAAGGAAAAGAGAAAAGCAGCCGAAATAAACACAAAGAAAAGAAGTGTAAAGAGAGAGAGCTTTAGCAGCAATTACAAAGGCAGCAAGTGTAGCAAAGTCAACAAGAAAACACTCTCTCAGTTTACTTGGACCAGTTTGGAGCCACTGCCACTTATCAGCCATAGGTTGCATCCCAAGAAGAGATTGATCTATTTGAAGATGCAGTCTTTAGAGAACAACGACATCGTCGACAGGAGACAGAAGACCAATTACAGCTGCTACAAGAAGAAAGGACTACGTTTCTTGCTAAGTGTGAAGACTTAGCTCAGCAAGTCATCCCACTTCCATCAAGTGCCGACACGACATCACCTCTCGACAGAGCATATCAGTTATTTGAGTCTGTTGTGTCGATGCTAAAATCGGAGCTTCTCAAGAAACAATAAGACCAGGCTGTCGAAGTATCTTCCCTCAAGGAAAATCAGTTTGCAGCCTTCTCAGAAGCTCTCAATTTACTCAAGCAATATGATATTCAAGCAGAAAAACTTGCCGAAGTTTTGAACAACTAGTATGTACATTATGGTGAAGTATACAAATAACTTCAAAAAGACAAGAACATTGTTGGGCACACTTCACCGTTAGTGCCTGACTACAGTAGAAGCACTTACTGAAAGCCTTGATAATCAGATCATCATGGAGAATAGAAAACTGGACAAACTAGAAAAACAAGAAGCATAGTGGATATCTAAAGCACGTTGCGGCCTCAACAAACTTGAAGAAATTCAGCCTCGACTCCGACATTTACTTGCTGCTGCCCAAGAAACAATTACCATATTTGGACCCGACATGATTCATTTGCAGACAACATCCACCCACGACAAGATGGAAAACTTGTCGAAGCTCACGACATTGACTGTCGACATTCAAAATTTGTTGCGCACTTGGGAAGAGTTCCAACACCATCTCTATGTTTCTGCTAAAGTTATTCTTGAAGCCTGACTACAGATATCTGATGTTTCCAACTCCGGCTTACCTTCATCATAACCGTCTTAGTGATTCTTTTTTTTGCATTTTGATCTCTCCATTTCTTTGGGACGAAGAAAGATTTTGAGGTGGGGGAGATGTTGGAGGGGCCTAGGTCGGCCTATCGACTAGGCCATCTGCCCAACTATTCTGAAGCATATGTCGACAGGTCGCGTCGACTAGTATAGCTCGGGTCGGTCAATTAGACCGACAAATGGTTATGTAACTGCATTGACAGATTTATATATATAGGTTGTTGAGCCGATGTACTAGTTAGATTGGTTCTATGTTGTATTCTACTCTTACTACGTAATACAAAGGCTTGTGCTTCTCTCTACCTATCTCATCTCTTGTATCTGTATCATTGTGTATGCTTGCTTATAACATGTAATGTATCTATGGTAACCACATGAACCTTGGGACTACAACAGGTGGCAAACAATTCAACAACTGTAATGTTCTCACCATCATCCAAGGTCTGCATATGCTTATGAAGGGCAGGCAAGTGCAGACAATTGTGGGTTGCATGACCCGAAAAATCGCACAAGCTCATTTGGGCAGTGATCTTGTTGGAAGAGGGAGGTTCACGTTCGGTCGCAGTGGTTGCGATGGATGCGATGGATGTGAAGGTGGAATGTGTCCCATCAGGTTGATCAATATACCACTTGGTTGCAGCGCCAGTGAGTGTCTGTTGTAAAAGGTCTAGTCGGATAGAATCGTCCACTATGGAGTTGGAGGAACACCACAAATGGAAGGACATGATATGATTTTGGGGGTCCTGACCACCCTTTCCCTCAAACTTGGGTGATCCACTCAGTAGTTGGCATTGTTGTCGAATGCTAACATCAACTACGACAAGTCATCGACTTCGACACAACTTCGACAAGTTAATTCAACACGACTTCGACAAACTCAGCAACTTCAAAAAGTTCAGAAACCTTAAATATTTTAATGATGTCGGCATGCAGCGTCGACCTGCGACTAGCGGCTGTCGAACCATGACAGATTCTCTCTTTGTCTTCCAATCGACTGTAACGGTTGAACTTCTGAAACCGTTCTAACTTCTTTTGTAACCGAATGTAACGGGAAGGCACCCAAGTGTCTCAGCATTCTATATAAGCATGTATAATACTGTAACATACATCAATCGATCAATCAGGCATTCAGTCGTCGAGTGATAAAGAAGATCAGTTCGCACTCTTGCATATTTTTTTGTATGTATTTGTGTTTTTCTGTGTAGTGTATTCCTGCTTTTCTTATTCTTCTTCTTATGCTTCCGCCATAACAGAGCTGACTCATTCAGTCAAATTGTTGTCCCCCTCGTGCACCTAGGCATGTGTGGATCATTGGTATCAGAGCAATCGGTTTTGTTTGTGATTAAGTTTTGCGTAGACACTTCCAGCGAATTTACCTTACTTATGTCGGTTCAAACATGCTCGCAATCTTATCAATCCAAGCAGATGTTAGCTCCAGAGATGGTAGAAGAAACAGACGATAGACATGCAGTCGACGAGACAACACAACTTATTGAGCAAGCACTGGCTCGACAACGGACTGAAATGTTCACCCAATTCAATGAAATTCTCATGCGATTTGGTTCAACATCCGGAGGATTTTCGACGAGAATGAACTCCGACAAAATCAGACCTCCTTCGGTCATCCTCGTGGATCATAAGCCTCTACAGTTCGCTCCAGCCCAATCGAAACTACAAACAAATTGACAGTTCAAGTGAATTAACTACCTATAACAATTCTAGTTGGTGATTAAGTATCGAAAAGGTAAAGCTAATGCTGTTGCTGATTGTATAAGTGGACCACCCATTACTCTCATTTTCACAGTGATGAGTATGCAGGTATATGACATGACCACTTGGCCTCAATTGTATCAAGACAAAAATGACTTTTCAATAGTCTAGCGACAACTACAGACCGACAAGTCATCGACCTCCGACTATTTCCTGAAAGACACCTTGCTATACAAGCTTGGATGGCTTTGTGTACCGACCAGTGAGCATCGAAAGCAACTCATTTGGGACGCCCACTACAACAAGACTGCAGAACATTTTGGAGTAGAAAAGACACTTTCTATTCTCTAGAAGTATTTCTTTTTTCCTACACTTAAAACTGACGCCAACAAGTACATTCTATCATGCGTGGTTTGTGCCATTGCTAAACCACCTAATCGACGACAGGGATTGTACACACCATTGCTAGTTCCTAGTCGACCATGGGAATCTATTTCTATGGACTACTTGATGGGATATCCTACGACCAAACATCAGCATGACATGATATTAGTAGTAGTTGACAGATTTTCCAAGATGGCCATTCCCATTCCATGCAAGAATACAATGACAACGTAGCAGACCGCTCAGCTCTTCTTCACACATGTTTGGAAACACTTTGGTTTACCAACAACCGTTACTTCCGATCGAGATTCCACATTCGTCAACATATTTTGGAAGACTCTCTAGCAACAGCTCGACATAAGACTCTCATGGTTGACATATTTCCATCCTCAGACCAACGGACAGACAGAAGTTGTGAATCGCTTGGTAGTACAACTGCTTCACATGTACAACCACAAGCATCGACGAACATGGGATGAAAGTCTTCCATACATACAACACAACTACAATCGTGCTTAGCACAACTCTACGAGAAAGATTACATTTGAGATATGTTACGGATTTCAACCCTCAGCACCTATCGACTTGATCAAATCCTCGACACAGTCGAACTCCAACACCGACTACAGCCAGCGGGAAGTTGATAAAGCCTTGAAGTTTCGAAATCAGATCTGCAACATCCAGAAGCGAGCACGAGAAATGTTGCAATGAGAAAACATGAAAGCTAAGGCCCGACACAACAAGCATCGTATTCCCCATTCATTCCAAATTGGGGATAAGGTCTGGTTACATCTCAAGAAGGAGCACTTCACTGGTCCATACAAGAAACTCAAACCTCTGCAATATGGTTTGTACAGTATTATTCGTTAGGTTGGAGAAAATGCTTTCTAGCTTGACATTTTTGCATGCATGGGTCTGAATCCAATATTCAATGTGGATCTACTTCAACCATACCATACACCACTTTTGGAACATAACGACTTACCGATAGCAGAACCCAAAGACATCAATCCAGATGTTCAAGAGCCTCTTCCTTGCGACACCATTGTGGGATGACGAGTACGCCATACAAGGACAAACACAATTCCCTTGTTTCAGGTTGCTAAAGATGGACAACTCCCATCCCAAGGAAAGTGGTACTCTGCTACTGAACTAACTAACAAGTTTCCTCACCTCTCCAACAAACAATGGGGACCATTGTTTCTTAAGGAAGGAGGTCTAATCCACTCAGGAGTTGGCATTGTTTTCGAATGCTAACATCAACTGCGACAAGTCATCGACTCCGACACAACTTCGACAAGTTCTGAATTTGGCGTGACTTCGACAAACTCAGCAACTTCAACAAGTTCAGCATCCTTAAACATTTCACGACGTCGACTTGCGACTTGCGACTGTCAAACCACGATAGATTCTCTCTTTGTCTTCCAGTCGATTGTAACGGTTGAACTTCCAAAACTGTTCTAACTTCTTTTGTAACTAAACATAATGGGAAAGCACCCAAGCGTCTCATCATTCTATATAAGCATGTATAATATTGTAATGTACATCAATCGATCAATCAGGGATTCAGCCATCGAGTAATAAATAAGATCAGTTCACATTCCTGCATATTTGTCTATATGTAATTGTGTTTGTCTGTGTAGTGTATTCCTTCTTTGATTATTCTACTTCTTATGCTTCTGCCATAACAGAGCTAACTCATTCAGTCGAACTGTTGTCCCCCTCATGCACCTTGGTTCATGCGGATCATTGGGGATGTCCGAAGGGAGTTTGGTGGGCATGGGAGGCCATGTGAGGTCATGTCAGATCGGATCGTTAGTCAATCGTGCCATATCAGGGAGGTTGAGACTCGCCGTGAATGGAAAAATGGCAGTAGGATGTGACATGATCGAAATGGCCTATGTGCTAGCCATGGAAACAATCATGGGGTTGCCTCCGCTGAATGGTGATGCATTTGTGGTTTTCATGATGGGGATCCAAGAAACACCCATAAGGGGCAGAGCGATTTGGAAAGAAGGGTCGGTTCCCCCAAGGGTACTGCTTGTAACCCAAGGGACAATGGTCGGAATGGATCTGCTACCTATGCGAATGGAGGTAGTAAATGGGTGCACTATAGTGTTAGGGGTAGGTCATGTACCAACAAGGATGGTGGGTCCTGTGGATGTCATAGTGGGTGTTAGTCTTAAATTCTGCAACTAGACTATGGGTGTCAGAGTTTAGGCACGTCAAGTTTTATGGATTGGTTTTTGTTCATGGATTGATGACTATGAGGGATTAAAAAGAAATATCTTTCAAAATTCACCGACTAATGGAAAATCTGAAAACATCATATTCCTGCTAAATAAGGATATGAATAGTGACTTAACAATATGAAAAGATATGACTGATATAAAAGAGGAATTTAAGCTTTAATACCATAAATGATACAAGAGAAACAGACAATTTATAAGATTTGCATCATGGTAATTCAGGTGTTTAAAAATACTTTTCAAACATCTCAGCATAAATATCCATTTGCATGTACAGGAATCCATATAGAAAACATCAATATAGATAAAAAGTATATGCAAAAGTTCAAACAGAACCACAAAATATCTAAGAACATGAAGGCTAAAACTTAACTCCCAAATTTAAACAACAGTCAATTCCATCATCAAATATGTCCTTATATTAGCAAAATATACATAAGTCTTCCCAAAAATCTTGTAATATACTCTCGACCCTCATCCATTCATCCAGTTTCTGATTATCTTTTACAATTTATAGGAAAAAAGTTCCCAAGTAACTGTTCATGATCCACTATTCTAGGATCGAATCATACTAAAGATAGCAAATAACCATATATAATCAAAACTAAATAATGTATGTTAACTTTGACCAAACGTATCCTACCATGTGTAACTCTAAACCTCATCAAACAGGACTGCTAAATCATATATGCCTAGCTGCTTCAGCCAGCATAGAAAGACCATCTAATGCATGAGCCTTTTTCTGGAGTCGATTGAATTCTTTTTGAGTCTGATTCAATCTCTTTTCAAGATCTTCTTTATCTTTGACAATCTCAATATTCTATTGCTATGCCACCTTTCTTTTCTTTACAACTTCTTATGCAACCTGTACCAGCTCTGAATAGTTTTTGTTTACATCTTGGAGATCCTGCTTCAACATTCTGTTAGCCTATAGCAAACCATCATTAATTTGATTTACATGCTCATTCTGAAGCTTAAACTAGTGTATTTCTTTCTTTCTTTTTTCCATTTCAAATTCTCTTATTAAAAGGTCTGAGTCCTCATTAATCGTATTGGAAAAGTTATCTTCAATTGAATTCACTTCCTTCCTGGAGGATTCTCCTAATTCATGCTCCATAATGGCTTTTCCTTTGATATCACAAGACTTTGGTGTTGTTCCTTCTTTTGGGTCTTCATTTTCAAAAGTGAATAGATGATCATCTTCAACAAGGTCAGGAACTTTCTTTAAACTTTGGTCAATTTTGTTTAATACTTCATTCAGCGTAGATTCTAACACTTTTTCCTTTCGATCCTCCTCATCTGACGAGTCCTGAACATTCACAATTTCATTTTTCTTAATTTTAGGGTCTAGAATAGCCCTCATATTCAATATTAGCTTATTTGCAGGTTGGGTGTTTGGTCTTTGATAAACCTTAAATTGTTTTGATAAACCCTCTATATCATCCTTTTTCTTTGTCTCAATCTCATTCTTTTGTTTAATAACCATATTAGCGGAGTCTCCAGCTGTATCATCACTCTGAAATCCAAAACCTTGTATCGGCCCTTCATCTTCAACTCTTCCTTCATCAAATTTAGAGGGAGTTTGCATAGTGATTTCTTCTTCAATAGATTTAAATTCTGACTGGATCTGTATTCCCTCTTCAGAATGAAATTCTGGTGTAATATTTTCCTTTTTATTAAGGCAGGAAGAACTTTTTAGTGTTTTCTTCATAACACAGGCTCGTTTCCTTTTATCTTCTTCAAATTCTTTTTGTTCAGTTTTGAAACCCGACCAAAACAAGAAGTGGGGCCAAGACCTTTTATATTTTTTCAATTATTTTGTTACCAAGAGTTTAACTAGTCCATGATGAAATATGTTGTGACTAGAAGACTTGGGATGATTCTGCAACCTAGTCGCCATTTTACTCAAACTCTTCAAAAAATAATAAGGAAGGTTCAATTTCCTAGTACCTGTTATATGAAGTAGAAATCGCATATGGTACAGGAAAATGGTGGCGAACCTCCCCTCACAGGTGACATATCTTTGTACAATTTCCATGACATCGCGCCATTCCTCCATCAAGCAAGTCCTCTGAATTCCTTTACCTCAATCAGGGTTTCTATACTTGGGTAAAAGAAATTGATTGTAATCTTCATCAACTGCATGCCTCTTAAACCACCTTTCCCCCTCAGGAACTACATCAATTACTAAAGCAATGGATTCTTCTGTCACCTGAAATTCGATTTCATTAAATTTCATGACTGACCCTTTAAAATTTAAAACGAAATGCCTTGTCACTTCTGCATTATGACCTTGAATTATCTCACACAGAGAGAACCAACCCACTTCTTTCAGTTTAACAACAAAGCATGGAAATTTGCTGGTCCAATCTGTATTTTGTGGCTCGATCCAAAGCAATTTCCCACTAGGGCTGCTAGGTCGCTTCTTTTCGGAATTCATCTTTGAATCTGAAGATTGAGAATGAAAAACTGAATACAGAGATCAGATACATCTTCAATCACCATGGGACCATTGAACCCTTTGAAACCAAAATAACCGATTTTGGATCCAATCGGAGGAGTACAGGAATTAAATCTGAAAGATTCGAAAATCTGGGGCATTAACCTTTTCTTACAAATGTAATCAATAATCATGACCAAATGTCAGCTAAAATAATTGAAACAAATCCCGAAGTTGCAACATGCAATAATTAGATAGTATGGCTTTAAATCTGCACAAATCATAATTTGACAATCCGGCAATGCGCATTTGTATAAAAATGATATGACACGCTGCCAGAATGTATTTAAAGCAGAAAATTTCTAATCAAGCTTCAAAACTTAATCCATAATTCACTTTGAACATAAGGAACACTTAAAATCTTAAAAATTGGGAGCTAAGCTAACACTTACATGACTTAAAATGCAAAAATGAAATTCAAAAAGAAATTCAAACAATTGAAAATAGAGTGAAATAAAATGAAGTAAAAGGAATGTAAGGTAGTTATAACGGGGTATAAGAAAAATGAAAGTTGACAGGTCTAGGACTAATAGTGGGAATATATGTTGAAGTAGTAGTGGGGCTAGTGGTAGTGCCACCACCGACGATCCCTCTATAAAATAGGTTGGGATTCATTTTGTCCATGGGTCTAGACGGAACTATGTGTATGGGTGAATTTGACTCAGAATCAAATGTGAAATAAGGGACATCGGGATGAAGATCCGGTGACGAAGATGTGCACCTCAAGGGAACATGGCGAGTGGGGTAAAAAACATGCTCAAAAAGTGCTAAAGGGTTGTGGTAAAAAAAGTGCTCAAAAATCCTAGTGCAACCATGTGTGCAAAAAGGATAGCTCTCTAAAAACGGCACTCAGGCCAACAACAAGCTCAAAAACACCTATTGCAACAATGTGCTACAACAGGAAAAGCAGCAATAAAATGGTCAGAATACCAACAAGCAGCACTCCTAGAAATAAAAATACTCACTAACCTACATGGTATAGGAGCATGCAAACGCCTATCTAAAATATATGGAAGCTCACTCAAATCGTATCCCCTACAGGGTGATGCAATCTGCAGTTAGGAAATAGGAAATGGAGAACCAAATGGCTAAAGGGTATCCCTCTAACAAGAGGGATCCCAGGTGAAAGAGTCCTAGAAGAATGGAAACTAAGCTACCTCAGTAAAAGCACGTCCGGAAAGGTATACCGCAACTTCAGTTCTTTGGTTGTCTCCCACTCGGTATGGTTCCCAGCATGTGCAACGAGAACAAGGAGTTGGTGTCCTTTGGTACAGAGTGGAGAGCGACATTCCACCCAGACTTCTGGAACCAATATTACTACTTTCCCGCCTGAGGGAGAGGCCCCCCAGTAAATCAGTATCAACCATGATAATCAAAGAGGATTTTGGCTCCCTAAAAGCCAACAACTATGTCTCGAATGTGTATGACAGAGGGGGTGTTATTTGGATTCCTAACCCCATTGTCCTACCTAACTACCAAGTTGTTTTTGGGTCCCCAAGTGGGGTTAGTGTGTGTTCAATTAAACCAATTTTAGTCTCACTTGGAACTTAGGGAGTGAGTGGGTGCACAAGTGGTGTAAATAACCCAAGATACGCCGAGAATAAATGCTGAAATAAATAACTGAAATAAAGTACTAACTACTATGGTATGCAAAATGACACAGTAAATAGACTTGCTGAAATGTGATGCAAGAGATAGAAATGCACTAAGGATGAACGCAAACTGAAATGTCTCAAATGCTACAGCAAGCAAACAATAGAAAAGCACCTGCAAAAATGGGCGCAAGCAAATGAGAGGCTGTAGGGGTTGTCGATGTGAATAAAAAAGTCAAAAACGGGTGCAGGGCGCGTCTGTCAGAGGAACAGCCGTGCTCTAGGTGCTGCAAACTTCAGAGCAGTCACGCCAGAATAGGAAAAATCATCTCAAGAAGCGGAGCGTGCTTCTAGGCACAAAAGGTGCGCTGTGAGTGCGACTCTAGACTGAGAAAGCACGCTTATTGGGCTAGAAAGCATGTTGTAGCGTGCTTATCAGGAAACAAAGACGTGCTATAGCACACAAATGAGGTTGAAAGATGCGTTGTGGAGCGCACTTAAGAGGATGAAATTTGTGCTCTAGTTGTAGACTACAGAGCGCATTTCGCAAAGGAAAACCCACGTTGTGGAGCACGGAACGGTGTCGGAAGGTGTGGCCCAGGCAATAAAATTAGAAAATAAAAATGTACTGCAATGGAAAGGGCCAAACCTACAAGTATGGGATGCAAGGCTATGTCAGTGCTTCCCTACGGAGGGAGATGGCTATAAAAACTACATAGAACTGAAATGCAAACAAAAAATAACAAATGCAAAAACTAAAAGTAACTACTAATCATACCAAACCACAAATCAATGGAAATCGACGCGGTTGGAGTCGCCAAAATTGTAGCTAGTGCAAAAGGGAACTTGCTAAGGGTTATGGAAACCTTAGTAATAGTTCGTGAATGGATAGTGTGTGAGTGCAAATAAAAGAAACAAATAACTACACTAAATGATTACTGCAGTAAAACAACAAACAAACTAAAACCCATGAATCAAATGATGATTTTATATTATGATGTAAAAATGGATTTACAATAAATGGTTACCTCAATGTGATGAGTAGATGTTGGGCCCTCGCAGCCATATGAATGGTGGTGCTCTGGATCTCCAAAGTTCCTTTTTCTTCTTTGAATGCTCAAAGGGTGGCCGAAACTCAACTAGAATGGGGAAACACAAGCTCAAAGGGAGGCTAGGGTTTCACTAGGAATTTCGACAGAATACCGGTAGGGAATAATGTGTTCTGAAATGAGGGGCCTCTACCACCTTTTTATAGCAATTTTGGATGGTGGCGTATTGTCTCGTGGTATGGGCAGCCAATAGTATTGGCCCGCAGTATTTTATATTTTCCCTCCTTTTTATTTTTATTTTGACTATTTCCCCTTGTTCTTTTTCTTTCATTTTTCGTTTTGGGGATTTTGACCCTTTTTTGATGGACTTTAATTAATTGTTGAGGGAAATAATGATTTTTTCCCATTTTGTTACCAACTTAGGGATTTTGGGTTTTTGGAGGCCAAAATTGTAGGAAAAGTAGATGAATGGGTAATGTGACTAAGGGGATGAGCTAGGTGAACAATTTTTGGGTGTTAACAATGGTAGTAGTGGACCAACTCATAAAGTATGCTCATTTCTTCTCTCTTTCTGATCTTTTTAAAGCAAGTAAAATAGTTTCAACATTCATGTAAATAATTTAGAATTTACATGGAATCCCCAAGATTATTGTTAGTGATAGGATCCATTTTTCATTGGTAATTTTTGGAAGGAAATATTTTCATGTTTGTGCACTTAGTTGACTCACAGCTCCTCTTGCCATCCTCAATCTAATGGAAAAACTAAGATTCTGAATAAATGCCTAGAAGGGCATCTTTGTTTCTTTGCATATGATAAACAAGGGCAAAGGGTCAAGTGGTTTCCCTTAGAAAAATGGTGGTATAATACATCTTCCCATACTTCATAAAAAATGTCACGATTTATGGTGCTTTATGGATAAAATCCTCCTTCCATCACATCTTCCTTGAAAGAGAAATCTATGGTTCAAGAAGCCAAGGATCACATAAAGCACCAACAAGAGGTTCTCCTTCTACTAAAAGATAACTTAGCTATAGCACAAAATAGGATGAAACAACAAACATATCAACATCGTAGTAAAAGGAAATTTGAAGTGGGGGGTTGGGTATTTTTGAGGCTACAACCATACAAATAGATGTCCCTCAAGCAACAAAAAAAAGACAATAAATTAGCACCCAAACACTACGGTCCCTATAAGGTGTTGCAAAAGATCTTCACGTGTTAATACATAGATTTTTAATTCATTTTATTAATATATTATTCCATTCAAGCCAATACTAATAAATTATGGTGAAATTGCAATTAGGAAGTTACTACAAAATAATATTACTAGATAATCATCGTATTATTACAAATTAGGGCAAAATACAACAAATTAATATTTTATGAGCATAATATTACAAATACAAAAAATTATACTACAATTACAAGTAATTATGACAAATTTGATAAGCATAATATTATGAAAAATTTTGACGTAAGAGGATAAGCATGAAGAATTTTTTACAAGCATAAAGCTACAACAAAGTATAGCATCACAACAAATTATTACTAGATGTGAAGAACATTACGATAGCTTAAAACAAATTATATTGCAATCCAAAAGCTACAACTAATTATAATATCTGTCAATTACCAATTTAAATTTTAGAGAAATATTTATCTCAATGATATATAGTCAATTATGTCATGTGAAAAGCATATTTTCAACCTATATTTCATTATGTTGATACATATAACGGCACTTGTTTACACACACTATTTGACCATATTATTGACCCATATATCAAGTGACATATCGACTACAATATCAACTATATTAACAACTTATATTTTGACCCTAATGTTGATTTGTATTATTTAAGTTGAAATATAGGTCGTCAATTGGGTTGAAATTGTTATGGATGAAAATAAATCAAAAGTGGGATAATTGTTTTACCTAAACTAGTAACCACATAATACCATAATACCACATAATGGAAATTTTGGGCTCATATTGTAATGGTTCATCCTTGTCCATCTCATGGTCATCTACAATTTTAGGGATCCTCATAGCTCTAGCATGACTTAAACCCTGCAACTAAGAATCTCTAATCAAAAGATGCCCAAGTAAATTTTTCACCGTACACTAATCTCAATAATGAAATAAAAAAATCTATGAACCAAATTGGTCCATATTCATAAGGGTGAGTCCAAACATCGCCCAATGTATATAAACTATAGATTTAGGTAACAACTATACTGTGCATTTTATGCTTATGCAATCTACTCAAAGAAGGGAAAACAACAACAACAAACATATTCATAATAGAATAATAATCATACCACCAATATAGGATACCCAAAACTTATTGACTAGAGGACCCAATATGGAATAAAATCTAGGATTATTCAAGGGGTTCCATGGCTAACAAATGCTTACAATTGAGACTCTTCTCTACAATTTTTTTATTGTAGAGATACAATGCAACATTTACATTCATAACAAGGGAGTCAAAATCCTTCCTTGACAACAACTATTTTATTTCCCTACTTTATAAACTTTGTCTTCAACCTCCCTAATGGAACCCCTTTGTCGACTATAGTTTTTCCTTTTAATTTTTCCTTGCAAGATTCTAGTTACTGCAATCTAATTGATTCAATAACCTTATGTATATTACTGGAATGATTGTTTCTATACACTCCACGTAGCTTCAGATTCATGTTTTCTCCATGTTGGTTGAGTGCTAACTTAGAGGTGTTGCACCAATAGGAACACGGATTCTTAATGGCTTTTAAAAACTCGATTGAGTTTCTAACATCACAATGTTTGGCCTCTTGCAATTGAGATGAAAACCTAATGAGAGAAATTTGAACAGGTTTTCTCTAATTAAAAATAAATTGAGAAAACTCAGTTGAGAATCCTAACATAGGATTTTATCCCATAAACACATATCAAGCAAAAACTGGCCAAAAAACATGATTAGTTTTTTGTTTGATGGGTGGCATTTCCCTTGCTCGATGACAGTGGGTTCCTTTACTTTATAGTAAAAGGTTAGGCCACTAACTCTTTATACTGAGCATTATATTAATTTCTTCTTGTTGAGAAATGTCACCCTTAATTTGGTAATCACTACTCATCCCTTTTCCACTTCTTACCTTGCTCAATGTATTATACTATCCTATACTTAACACATGTGCCTTAACTTCTTGCTCATCTCAAGGATTGGGCTTCTCCATATTACTAAGCATAGTCCTCCTTTCCTAAATAGATCCACATGTGGTCATTTCAGCACCAGTTGAATCCCTTTCTTAATAGCAACTACTTTCCCAACAACTTGATCCTTTACTCGATAACCTATACTTACCCAAATTTACTCATTTTTGTTAAATTAACTCAACATGCCAATGGACTTGACCATTTTGGGATATGATTTTAGATCAAATGTATGTATGATATATGACCTTTAGGATCAACAAAAACATGCCAAGTAATTCAATAAATTGGATTTGAAATCATGACAACGCTAGCTGTAAGTCAAAGATAAATACACTTGGAAGACTACCTTAAAGACAATGTGCTTGGAAGACTACCTTCAAGACAATGCAAGGTTTGTATGAATGGTTGGTAATACCATTTGTTTTATATAATGCACCAACTAATTTTATGGATTTGATGAATGATATTCTTTTTCTTTGTCTAGACACATTTGTTTTACTTGGGTGATATTTTAATCTCTAGCCCTACATAGGCAGAGCATGTCTTACATTTGATGCAATTGTTGCAGACACTAAGGGAATACAAGTTTCCAGAAAACCTTAATAAATGTGATTTTTCCCAACAATATTTGTCATACCTAGGGCATGTGATTGGTTGAGAATAACAAAATATGGAGTTCATTATCAAATGGCCAACTCCACTGAATTTTATTGAAGTGTAGATCTTTGTGGGACAAACTTAGTAGCTTCTGACGTTCATATCTTATTTTTAAATTTTAGTTACAAGTTTTCATGCTATAATGACCAATGGAAAGAGTTTCTGATGGGAAAAGACTCAAAAAAAGGATTTTGAAGAAATTAAACATAAAATTAGTCAAGCTCCAATTTTTGCATTGCCATATTTATATAATCCTTTTGAAGTATAGATTGATGCAAGTGAGTGTGCTATGAAAGAAGACTTGATACAAGGAGGTGTGTTGGTATGTTTTCATCATGAGTTACTTCATGGTGCAATGTCGAACTACCTATGACAAGCAGCCCTATGTATTGATGCAAGAAATTAAGAAGTGGGATAATTATATAATGGGAAAGGAGACCTTCATCCACATATATGGACATGCCCTACAATACTCGCAATCCCAAAGCGAACTGCAACAAGTAAGACACTAAAAAATGGATGGGTTTTTTACAATAGTTTTCTCTAATTATCAAGTATAAGAAGTGCACTATAGACAAGATGGAAAACATGTTTTCAAGACAACCAACTCCTAAGGTTACAACTTTGGGTACTCCTATGCACATGGAGACTTTCACCCATGATGTACACAAATATCAATATATAGAAGATGAGGACTTCAAGGAGATATTTTAACAAAATACAGGGCCAAATTCATGAATAAGAAGGTGAAAACAAGGATGACTACCATCTCTAGGATGGATTTCCTTACAAACTAGATAAGCTATGTATACCCAAAGGTGAGAGAAAACAACTTATGAGAGAGTTGGATCCTCCAAATCTGGTGTATGTGTTATATTCTTTGTAGGTATAGATTGTACATCCCAACATGTCTAGCATGGAGATTTTTTTTGCTCCTTATTTTTGGGAGATCAAAATAGGTGTATTTATGGGTTTTGTTGGATGGTTTCCACCAATAGTTTTATACCCATTGTAAGCTAATATTGGTAAATGGATTTGGGTTGTAATCTAATCATGGTAAGTGGATTAGGTTTAATTGATGTTGAAAAAAACCCAATGTTCTATTGTGAATGGTTAAGTAAACACAATTAGATACAAAGATGTTGCTTGAACTAAATCATTTTGTTGGTTAATGGTTTCCAGAGTTAATCTTGTATATATTGTGTGTGAATCTAATATTATTTATTCTATCTTAAGATTTTGGTGGTATTACTTCTATTGAACAAGTTTATAATTCCTTTCATTTGGTGTTGGAGTGAGGTTATTGGGTTCATGGGGCACCTTTGTTGATAGCTAGGGTTTATTTTTATTTTTTTAATCAAGGGTATCTTGATTTGTTGTAAACCTATTCTTGAGTTAGATCTTTGTGTAAATGAAGGTAAACGGAAAACATTTCAAAAATAGAGGTAGAGAAATTTAATGGCTAGAGATTCAAGTTCTAGATGAATATGGAATGATGATGACTCCATGGAAAAGCACCTTAATTTGTTTAACATTCTAGTAAGTAAGTTAGCCTTTGTTAATATTAAGATGTTTGAAGAAGATAAGTGTATTAATCTATTATGTTGTTTGTCATGTTTTGTAATATCCACAATCTGAAAATCAAAGATATTAACTTTCTTGGAGGAAGCTTTGAACCCTGAAACTCAAGACTTTGCCAAAACTATGACTGAAGATGCACTAGTTTAGTAAAATGGTCATAACTCGAGCATTTGGAAAAAAATTGGACAAATAAAAAGTTTTTCCTACTAGAAAAAATGCTCCTGACACATTGGGATAGGTTCAAAACCCAAAAAGACTCAAAAAATGTTGGACCATAAGGAAACGTTTTGGCCTCAAGACTCTAGTGTAATATACTCGAAACCCTGCAACGAAGAAGCTTTCCAAACACTACTAGAGCCTTTCAAATTTGTGAACAGAGGTTCATATGGACGCCCATAGACTCTGATATACTACAAAACCAAACATAGAAGGTATACTCAAGGTCCAACTTCGACAGTTTTCATTTTCTCTGAGTGCATCACACCTGGGATGGCTAAGAATGACCCAGTAGTGTCAGTCCCCAGGAATTAAGTGGAAACTCAACAGATTTTGGTACAAAAATGGAAGTATATAGATCTGGTGATAACCCCAAATTTCTATGGAAACCACTAACTCAATGTATTAAAGGTTTGATTGCAAAATTGGAAGATATGGAGTAAGTACGAAACTGGGACAGCTCAACTGGGCAATTTCCAATTCATCCCAAATGGCACCTAGGACCAACAATTTTCTATTGTGTCACTTGGGATGGGTCCAATTTTATCTTATCTACCTACAGCAACTTACATATTGTTATTTGGAGGTACAAAAGTCAAGTAAATGCATTAAAACTTAAAACTTGTCCATTTTGCTTAGTGTTTGAGCATATGAGAGAAAAAAGTGCAAAAGAAAGAAATAGAATTTGCAACAGTGAATGGAGTTATGATATTTATTCATATGGATGAATTCAAATAAATATAATATTGTTTTTGTAACAGCTACCAAGGCTCAAATAATGAAAACCAACAACTACCAACTATGCTACAATGCCACACTGCTAATAATGCTTGGAAACTAGAAGTCTATTTGAACTGGAACCGGAACGTGACATGAACTAAATCAAAACCTGTATAAAATCATCTACATATTGATCTAATTTTTTTGAATTTTTTACATGAATCTCAAAGAGATGGACTGGATATCCAACTCCTCAATCACTAGCTGAATTGCTCCAACTAGCTACAATGGACAAAAGGGGCACATCTCCTAACTAGTGACAAGGGGCACATCTCCCAAGTCTATAAAAGAACAGAGCTTCTCAATACAAATGAAAAAATGGAAAAATATTCCTCAAGGAGGTTCTCATACTCCTTTTATAAACTTATGATAGCTTTTCTTTCCTTCTAGAGTTTTCTCATGAAAATATTAATTAATATTATTTTCATGAGAGAATAGAAGTTAGCCCCCCATTTCTAATTCAAAATTAGAAAAATATTTCCTATATTCCTGGATTTATTTCTTGACAGCTATTAATCCTTTCTCTACCTGATTGCAAAAAAACTGGAAGCTTCTATCTTTTTCTGTTTTTGGCTGCTTTTCCTGCTTTTAGCAAAAATATGGAAAGTTCTACTTTTCTTGCTTTTCCACTACTTTTCCTTCTTTTAGATGCTCTTTCAAAATTATTTGAGGGAGACAACTCATATGGTATTATTCGTATTCCTATTTTCCCTCTTGAGCCACCTAGACCATTTCCAACTCATAAACAAATATTAGAAAATTTAAATATTCGAAATTGTGGTCCTACATCACCACTTCATGATTTGATTTAATTACACAAGGTAACTATAGGCCAAAATTAATTCCCTGATTAATTAATTAATTTCCACTTGAACCCATGGGAATCTAATGGGATATTGGTTTCTTCATGTTGCTATCAAAATGGGGACATGACAATCCTCCCCTCCCAAAATTGCTTGTCCTCAAGCAAGTGAAAACATGGATGATAAAGTGCTTGTGTACTTTTCCACCAACTTGTGCAAGATACTACATAAACCATTTGAACTTCATCTCATTCATATATGACCCCTTTGGAAACCTTGTATTGTTCATCCTTCTCCATCAAGTCATGAGTGATCTTGTACTTGAAACACTCCATTGCAAATTGATTTGCAAAACATGGATTGAATTTGACCAAGGCAAGCAAAATGGCCAAACTTTTCTTGTAGCAATTGGAATAGGAATGATGTTGAATTTGTAGACATATATTCCCATGAGAAATAGAATATTGGCTATACATAATGGATTCTTTAATGATATTTCCTGTAACATAACTATCGTGCACAAAAGAATTAGAAGAAAAAAAATCATCAAAGTAAAATTTTCACAATGGCTCTTCACCTATTTTTGCTCCTGAAGTGGTAGAGAGTGTAGAAGATGAATATGATCCACTTCATATTGTTGGCATGGGCTGCAACCTATTACATGCTTCAATCCTTCATCATTGAGGCATTTCCATGAAATCCTCCCACCCACCCATCTATGAATATTGAAGCAACCAAGGTGAACATTCTGCAACAAAACCTCTTATATGCCTTCTTTGGAAGCATCACCTATAAGCACAAATAATGGAGCAAAACCAAGTGAGGAAAACATTGAACAATGATCCATCATTTTATTCATCCTTGAGAATTCTCATCCCCATAGGGAAACTCCTTTCCTTTCTTGGGTAGCCACATATGTTATGAAATTACAGGATCCTCTACATGGTGCACCATACCCATTGCTCCACTCAACTTGTTCATGTCTATGAAATTGGACCAAACATGAGTGGTAGAATCCTCTTCATGTAGGCGCCATCCTTACCATGCTCAATCATAAGATCAAAATGCAATATCTCTATCCTTCCAATTTCTTGTACAAACAAATTGATATGAAATGATTGCTCTACACAAGTACATACAATAGCTTCTGAACCAAGAGAGTACTTATCCAACATCCTACCATGAACCAAAATGTAATCAATAGGGACTAACACAAGATTACCAAATTTCTCGTTGTATTCTTTGTTCATGAAAGGTAGTGAAGCCATTGGTGCATCAACCAAATCAATGATCTTGCATGAAAGTCCCAAATAGGCACATTGGACACAAGGAGATGACTTCTGCAAAACTTCTTCTTTCAAGAGAATCTGCCGATGATGGCCATGGTGGAGATCAATTTTGGGAAGGTACTCAGCCTTATGTGTCTCATTCCTCTTGAGAGGTGTATATGTCCCACATACTACTACATGAATCTTCCAGCTAAGATAGTTGAGACCAAGAATTATTCCTGGGTCCCAAATGAACCTCGGAATGGGGAAGTGTCTCCTACTTCTTCCTCTACATTGCTCAGTGTATATGTAAAGAGCCTCATGAAGACTCCCAATCCACCAAGCATGAAAGCAGTGAGTCCTTCCATCATATGTTTTCCCATGTGGGAATATTAGCCATTGCTCCACATGGATAGACTATTGGACATGAAAGGTTGTTCACCCTCCTGGATCCCACTTATCATGTTTCATGCTACTAATCTCAAATTCCATCAAAATCAATATGTTGCTCCATGGAATGCAAGGATCCCATGGCTTATGCATCACTGCACTAAACATCTTGATCACCTAGAATAATGTGTCATTCCAAATGATGCCAAGATACCATAACCAAGTTGGTAGTTCATCACTACCATAAGTCTTCATTTCTACAATGCATCTATCCCCCTCATCCATGACTGAATAAACACCCATGCTTGTTGATCCAAATGGAAAATAACCATCCATCTCCCTTAGATCGAATTATCCCTTCCATGAAGGTAGCTCAAGGTCCTCCTAAAGAAAAGCAAGTGTTTGGAAAACACTTTCCATGTCAACTAATCCCTCCAATCAAATCAAGTAGCGGTCCCATGTGTTTCTATGCATACTGAAAGGATCACATGGATGCCATAGGAACTCATGTTGTTGCTTACAAGGTTGCACATCAATTAATGCGCCCATAAAGCTCCTACCCATGCAAGCAAGTCTAGTGCACCCCTGAATCTCCATTTAGGTTGTGTAAGTGTCTACCCAATCCATGGATAGACAATCACCTTTGCTTGATGATTCAAATGACATGTCCTTGGCTATCTCTCCCATAGCTAAGACCTCCTCATCCTTCTTCTGAAACCCAACAAGTGCTTGGCCAAAATCTTCTTCATCATGGCTCTTCACCAGCACCTGCAAGTCTACATATTCCTCATGTTCAATCTTCACATGAGGTTCCTCCAGCAAGTCCAATGTGTTTCTTTCCATGTGTGAATGGTTGTTTTCCATGCAATATGGGGAATGTGGTGTGCTCAACTCCTTTTGAAGTTGATCAATCTGCTGCATTGACTCTTGAAGAGATTCTTGAGTGCTCTTTAAAGAATCACATGTAGCCTCCCATTCATTATTAAGCCTCTCTGAATCCTATGCTTCCTTCTTGAGTGTTTTTCCACATAATCTCATAAAACTCCAATAAAGGGATGTTTTTGGTGTAGCTTTGCCTCGTGTATTCTTCTCTTATTCTTTACTCTAAAAGGTGGAACAACTTAATTCTTGTCTTTATAGTTTGTCGTTCTTCAATGATTTCTCATCTACATCCTTGGGCCGAAATTCAAACCTGCAATGTAAATAATCTTTGAAACAAATGGCTTTACATATTTCTTCCCCCAAAGAAAGATACTCCAGGTAGTGGTGGGGCAAGTTTTCACTTGTTGTTATCATATTTGCTAAATTCTTCTTAGCACTATTCATTGGTGGTTCAACCCTACTATATTCACTGTGCATTTGGTCACCAAAGTAACCATCCTTATCTCTTGATATTTGCAAGCCTCCATCAACATAGATCACCTATTCTTCTTCATACTGCTCAAAATCTTCTTCAACGGCTATTGGTACAAGCCTCATTCTGCAACTTTTATTCTTTAGCTAAGAAATGGAGCTTGGTCTTACTGCTCACAGGTCACGAGAATCATGCTCTGATATGACTATAATATCCCCAATCTAAAAAGTAGAGATATTAAGTTTCTTAGAGGAAGCTTTGAACCCTAAAACTCAAGATTATGCCAAAACTATGACTGAAGATGCACTAGTTTAGTAAAATGGTCATAACTCGGGAATTTAAAAACCTTTTTGGATGAATAAAAAGTGTTTCCTACTAAAAAAAATGCTCTTAAAACAATGGGAAAGGTTTCAGAACCCATAAAGACTCAAAAATGGTTGGACCAGAAGGAAAAATTTTGGCCTCAAGACTCTAGTGCAATATACTCGAAACCCCACAACCAAGAAGCTTTCCAAACACTACTGGACCCTTTAAAATTGGTGAAAAAAGGTTCATATGGACTACAACAGACTCTGGTCTACTGTAGAACCAAACATGGAAGGTAGACTCAAGGTCCAACTTTGACAGTTTTCACTTTCTTTGAGTACATAACACCTGGGATGGCCAAGAATGACCTGATAGTGTCAGTCCCCAGGAATTAAGTAGAAACTCAATGAATTTTGGTGAAAAAATGGAAGAATATCAACCTGGTGATAACCCCAACCTACTATGGAAACTAATAACTTGAGGTATTAAATTTTTTACTGCAAAATTGGAAGATATGGAGTAAGTACGAAACTAGGACAGCTCGACTAGGCAATTTCCAACTCATCCCAAATGGAAACTAGGGATTATGATTTTATATTTTTCCACTTGTGATGGGTATAATTTTATATTATATACCTACATCAACTTACATATCATTATTTGGAGGTATCAAAGTCACTTAAATGCATTAAAACTTAAAACCGGTCCATTTTGCTTAATGTTTGAGCATGGGAGAGATTAAAGTGCAAGAGAAAGAAATAGAATTTGCAGTAGTGAACATAGTTCTGATATTTATTTGTATGGAGGACTATAAATAAATTTCATAAGTTGTTTCTAACATCTTCCAAGACTCATAGAATGCAAACGAACAACTACCAACTCTATTACAATGCCACACTACAAACAATGCTTGGAAACTAGAACTATATTTGAATTGGAAATGGAACATGACATGACCCGAATCAAAACCTACATAAAATCAGCTGCATATTGATCTAAAGATGTTGTAGTGGTTACATGAATCTCGGTGAGATGGACTGGATATCAACCTCCTCAATCACTAGTTGAATTGCTCCAACTAGCTACAATGGACAAAAGGGGCACATCTCCCAAGTCAAGAAAAGCGCATAGATTCCCAATACAAATGAAAAAATGGAAAAGTATTCCTCAAGGAGGCTCTCATGCTCCTTTTATAAACTTATGATAACTTTTCTTTCCTTCTAGATTTTTCTCATGAAAATATCAATAAAATAATAATTAATATTGTTTTCATGAGAGAATAGAAGTTATCCCCCCCCCTTCTAATTTGAAATTAGGAAATGCTTTCTTGGATTCCTTGTTGACAGTTACTAATCATTTCTCTGCATGATTGCAAAAAAATATGGAAGACTTTGTCTTTTCTGCTTTTTGCAAAAACCTGGAAAGTTCTGCTTTTCCACTGCTTTTCCTGCTTTTAGTTGCTCTTTCCAAATTCTTTGAGGGATACAACTCATATGGTCTTATCCATATTCCTATGCGCCCTCTTGAGCCACCTAGACCATTTCCAACTCATAGACAAATATTAGAAAATTTAAATATTCAAAATTGTGGTCCTACATAACCGTTTCAAGATTTGATTTAATTACACAAGGTAACTATAGGCCAAAATTAATTCTGTGGTTAATTAATTTATTTCCACTTGAACCCACGGGAATATAATGGGCTAGTGGTTTCTCCATGGTTCTATCAAAATGGGGACATGACATATTCATGGGATAATTTAGATGTATCTATTGGGAGTACTACTAAATCTACATTAAATTCAAAGAATGTAGTTGCATCCTCGTTATTAGAAGAAATGAGACAAAATCCATGGAGGGTATAACCAAGTATGTATTGTTTGTTAGAGGTTGTTCCCAAGAAAAAAATAAAAATAAGTCTATGGAAATATTGCAAGTAGATGCTATAAATTTGGTAAACATAAGTATATGAAAAAATATTGCAAATAGAAAAATATTGATAAAAGGGTTTGATGACACTCCTTCATAGAAATGAAGACCTTCTCAAAAAGAGGGGATGTGTACACCACATCTACAAGTAAACACTCATATCGTGATGCATGGTTGATCAACTTGGTTGCTTCTTTGCATATGAATCCCTGCATTCAATGGTTTTATGGAAACAAAAGTATTGTGGAGGCAATGTCCTCTCAAGAGCTGACTTGAGATCAAAGATCACAACATGTGGAAGGGTCAAGATTATTCTTAAAGATGGAAGCGTTAAAACCCTCCCTAGATTTATACATATTTCAAGGTTGGCCAAAAACTTGATATATGTGAGTAAGATGAGTGATATAGGTGTGCAAACAATATTTGAAAATGAGGCATGTAAGATGGTTCAAGGGTCAATGGTGTTTACAAGAAGAGTTTGAATTGGAATGTTGTACAATATATTGAGAAGTGCTATGGTTGATGGCTGTAATAGTTCCATTATTCCTAAGGTGAGAAAAGAATTAGATAAGAGCCATATTGTCCCTATAGAGAAGGCATTGCTTTGGCATTAAGTATTGACAGATATTGGAGAAAATGGTATTTAAATTTTGCACAATAAAGGTATGGTTGAAAGAATTTATCACTCTTGTTTGGATTTTGATTTCTATGAACATAGATTTTATGTTAAATAGAATTAGGTAAAATTCCCTACTAGTTCTAAAAGAGTAGAATGGCTTCTACAGTTGATACATAGTGATGTGTTTTCCAATGTTTATTCCATCACTTTGTAAATCTCTATACTATGTCTCCTTTATAAATGACTTTTTAGGGAATTCATTGATATATCTCCTCCAACTGAAATTTGGGTTTTTCAATAAATTCAAAGAGTTTAAGGCTCTCAAGGAAAACTATACATAAAAGAATATAAATATATTAAGGACTAGTAAAGGTGGAGAGTTCTTATATGGAAATGTATTCAAGGATTTATGAAAACAATGCAGAATAGCAAGGTAGTGAAAGACAAGTCCATACACCCCTCAAAAAAATGAACAAGACATTGATGGAAAAGGTAAGGAGTGTGCTCAATGGTGTAGGGTCGATACAATAATTGTGGGTAGAGGGAAGTGAATAATACATTTTACCTAGTAAATCAATCACCTACATTAGTGTTGGTTGAGAAAAATACACATGATGCATGGTCCAGTAAGAAACCCTCTCTTGAACATCTCATATTTTTTTGTTGTGATATTTATGTGCATGTTCGAAGGGAAAAAATAAGTAAGCTAGATAATAGAGAATAAAAGTGCATTTGTATTGGTTATAAGATGGTGTAAAAGGCCATAAGCCCTGGAACCTAATAACAAATAAGACTATCAATAGTCAAGATGTAATCTTTAGAGGTTGAAAAATATGCTCCCAAATAGGAAGAATAACCAAGAGAAGAAGAACCATACGATCAGAAATTTTAGTTGTAGGATGAGGAATTCTACTCGACAAAAGAAGATGAATTAGAAGAAGATGAACCTCAAATCCGAGTCTGAAGGAGATAGACTTGGGAAATAAGGTAAATGAAAAGGTATATTCGACACGATTTTCATTCTTCCTTTGTTTTATATGTTACTAATGATGATACATCACAAATATATGTATTAGTAACTTGATTATTATTACAATAAATTACTGCCTGGCTATATAGAATATGAAAGAACACATCAAAAATTGTGTCTTTTCAGTTATGATGGAAAATCAATAATTAATAGTAATATTTAATTTATTACAAGTCATCCCTCCCTAAAATACTTCATCCTCGAAGTATTGGTAAAGATAAATGCCTCAATCTAAAATCTTCATTCTCCCAAGTAGCTTCATCATCTGGCAACTTTCTCCACTTGACAAGGTACTCCTTGACCAATATGGAATGGAGTGTTCTGGTTTTGACTTCTAAAATGCATTCAGGCTCTAGTACCAACTTCCCTTCCTCATCTAGCAGGGATAACTATGTTTGTATGTGGGTTGTCGGCCACAACTTTTTCTTTCAGCATGAAACATGGAAAACATCATGTAGTTTGCCTTTGTTTGGTATATCTAGAGCATATGCCACTTGTCCTACTCACTTTCGTATTTGTAAAGTATGATAAAACTTGGGCTCAAATTTGTGACTTTTGGAATTTTTGAGCGAGGGTCGTTTGTATGGTTGGAGACAAAAAAACACCCAATCACCTACCTCAAATTCACGATCAGTTCTCTTTAAATCCACTTTTTGCTTCTTATAATTCCTTGCTTGTTCGAGATGGCTCTTTAGAATACACATGAGCTCATCGGAAGTAGCTAGATAATATTTCACTACAGGGACCTTGAAATTGTTGACAACATATTCTTTAGTTGTCAGAGGTGGATACCCATATAAGGCTTCAAAAGGGGTCATTTTTGTCAAGGTATGATATGTACTATTATACCACCATTCTATAAGGTGTATCCAATTGATCTGTTGTGTATGGCTATGGTACCCTTCAAGGAATGTATTAACCACTTATGTATGTTCATCTATCTGGGGGTGGTAAGAAGTACTCATGGTTAATGAGGTCCCAACTTGGTGGAACAATTCCTTCCAGAAATTGCTATAAAACTTGGGGTCCCTATCACTGATGATAACTTTGGGAAACCCATGGAGATTAAATATATTTTTTACATAGCTATCAATGACTTGACTAGCTTTGACCTTCAATGGAATTCCAATGAATTGGGCATATTTGGTTAATCAATCTATGATTACAATTATGTTATCTTTCCCATAAGAAGTAGAAAGGCAGTTGATAAAGTCCATGGATATTTCAAACCATTTATGAGATGGGATATGAAGGGGTTGGAGAATCGCCGGAGGAGCAACCATTTCAAACTTTTGTTGCTGACAAGTATCACATTCTACCACATTTTTTTGAATGTTAGTATTCATACCTTTTGTTTGATGGACAATCTACCAAGAGCAGACTCGAGGCATGATCTCCCTAGCTCAACGAGTCTAGAACAAATAGGACAGAATATAAATCACTTTCCTAGATCTAATTAAGGATCGAGGGACTAGATACGTTTACCTTGTAGATTGCTAATCCTTTTCTCCTTGAATGTTTCTCCAAGCTTGACGATCTTCAGATCCGAGCTGCAAAACCTGTCAAGATGACAAGACACCAAAACAAGTAAAATGCATCCATACAATAATAGATCTAAGTAAGCAATCAAGTAGGAAAACTACACAAAATATCAATAACACAATGAGATTTTGGTGGAAAGCACTTATATTACTGTATTGAAAAGAGAAGTACATAGGATAGAAAGATTACAACCATTGACTTGATGTAGCAATCCTCATCTGATCAAACCAAATCCAAAGCTTCCCAAGGAAGTGTGAGTCTCCCAACAGATGAGTAGAGATCTCTCCTAAGATGATTTCACCAGCATGTAGACACTATAGACTTCCTCCCTTTGGATAGGGAGTGAGCTTCACTTATATAGAACTAAGTGGATAGGATAGGTTGAGATATGGTAGGAGAGAGATAGGGGATCCTTCCAAGAGGTTAGGAACCAAATGCCAGCTCTCCCAAAAGGTCAAGGATAGGGATCCATGTCAGCTAGCTTCGAGAATGGGCTCGAAGGAGCTATTTTTTTCCATTAACTGACATCATCGCAGGCTACAAGAGGACAACCTGCGATGTCGCAAGTTGCATGAGGACAACCTGCGACGACCTCTCAAAACCTAGTATGAATGGGTTTGTATCTCTTCCAGGTTAATAACTTAGTCAAGGAAACTTTAGGGATGTATACACTGAGTCTCATGATGGTAATATTTTAGGTGTAACAAAATGCCCCCCAAAGCATGAAGCTTTTGAAATTAGATAGTTGAAATGATTTGACAGAAGGAATGGCAATGGCTTGTCGGACGAAGGACGTTGCTGCAATACAACTGACTCTGAGTACACAGTCTCATATGATGTACAACATGGCTGCCAACCAATACAATGCAGATCCATGGTAGTAATGACCGAATGAACACAATCATGGCTACTGGACACAAGCGTAGATCCATGATGAGATGATAACACAGCCATGACCAATACAAATGTGGATTTGTGTGATATGACTCAATACAATCTCCATCGCAACCTGGGTAAAATATGACTCCCCAGGGTCTTCAAGTCGAACCCGCAACGATACGAATCTATCCATGTGATTACAAATGTTTTGACGTCAAACATGGTAGAAACCACTTGATTACCAATCATTGATGTGTATCGTTAACAAGCGCGAGGGATATCACCATTAATCTCAATGATTCCCAAGGTATCATACTACATATCATCAAGCATGAATGAATGAGTTGAAGTCGAACGCTAGATGAAATCTTTCAATCAAGATTTAATGATGTAATCTCATGTTGAAAGCTAGGTAACGTGCCATTGAGGCATGCAGGCCCAAGGTACTTTGTTGGTTTCTAGATTCAATCCTCGGATGATGATTTGAAGTCAACAAGGATGAATCCATTGAAGGAGGGCCATGATGAATCCCCCATCAATGGAACGAAACATGAAAAAGGATGTGTAGAGCAGATCGGATGGTACAGTAGCGTACAGGACTGACTCAGAGTAAACCGACATGGTGGAAGGTGTACTGACTGCAGATAATGAGTGGTGGAAATATTCTTAAACATGGGCATGGCATGACTTGGCAGTATTGACATGATGAGTTATGATACCAACTCCTAATGCAACTGATGATGGAAGCGTACTTTGAATGACTCAAAGGAGTGAAAAACTCGAGGACAAACGGATGATCCAAGTATTGTATGCAAATGCAAATGAGTGCCATGTTCAAGAACGACCAGGTACTGCCACTTGATAAAGGTGTAATACAAACTCTTTCCTTTTTTCCCCATCATGAATGACGAGTGCCTCGTGTGTTTTTTACGAGCTTGATGAGGGTAACCAGATGCTCTGTATAGCTCATCTCATAGATGAGTCCAATCCCAAATATTTTCCAAACCTGGGATAGGAGGGGTTCGTCCCATGATGGGCCCTTCAATGTTGAGTTTTAATGAGTCCATAGAAGGTAAACTCGGTCGTCATTTCATGTTTAGAGAGTCTAAAAAGAACCAAAGAAGACTCCAATAGTCCTTTTTCATAAAGTTAGCCTCATCGCCCGAAAAAGGGTAAAACAACGCGGGAGAGGACTCTTCCAGTCATGATTGACTGGAGTATTCCTTTTTCGTAAATAGTGCCCCCTAGTCCGAAAAAAGGGGTAGAATATCACCAGGGAGATGACTATTCAAATACTTTAACAAGCGTGAACGCAACAAGTTCGCTTGGCAATCTTTTCGTATTTAGAGAGACTAAAAAGAGCTTAAAGATAGACTCCGGGGGGGGTCATTTTCCGTAGGAGTTTAACGAGCCCGAAAAAGTGATAAATAATAACTCGATAACGTATTCTCATGGTTTTAAGAGCACGAGAAAGAACAAAGAGTAAGCTCGTCATCATTAAATAACTACAATCTCGTCATCATTAAATAACTACAATCTAATGGATACAAAATAATGACAAAACATTCAAGAGGTTGTTCATACCTGAAATGACCGTTATAACATGAGAACGGCGCGCAAAGAACATTTAACAATTCCTGCACACTTGAAAACTAGGTCAAAATGTCAATCGGTATTCAAATGTCATAAAAATGATCCAAACTATAACAAATGACCTAAAAAGCATCAAATATTTGAAAAAGAATATGCCTTTTTGTCTATAAATAGAAACAAAAACCAAATATAGTCACCATTGTTTGCCAAATTGGGGAGAAGAAGTTCCATTTGGAGCCAAAATTTCACTTGTCGATTCCGGGAGCTGCGAGCAACCATTTCACCAGCCGTTTGGAGCAGGTAACTCTAAACTTCATCCAGCACATTTCCAGTGGTTTACAATTTTAATTTTAGTTCATTTTTTGGGTTTTTGAGCTGGTTTGTGGAGGGCTATTGCGTCCTCGGGTCGTTGCATGTCGCCCTTACGGGAACTCTGACGAACCTGGGTCGTCACAAAGACCACAAAGTTGGGTTGCGACGATGTCGCAATGTCAGTATTGACGGGGTGCGACGGAGGAAACTTCCAACCCCACCAACAAACCTATCCCAAAAGATAAACTTTCAATGGTTGAAGTGAGTTCTAATGGTATTGAAATGCTCCTTTTGGCAAGCTAGTAGCAGCCAACATGGTCTTGGAGTGGCGTGAATAAGAACATGAGGTAGATGATATAGAAGTTGCAAATGATATGTTATGTGTGATGGAACTGAGGAACTGTGGTCTCCTAAATTTCTTCCAGATCCAGGGCATGAGGGACCAAATCCCATTGCTGACACATATGCTTCGATGTTGGGATACGGCTCAGCAATATTTTATGATCGGTGAGCACATACTTACCATAGATGTCAAGGACATCTACTTTTTGACTGGATTGTCCCAGAGGGAGGACAACGTGGCTCTTACCAGATCATGGGGAAATGATCGGACTGTGGATGACATGATCCTACAGCATTGTACTCCTCAAACCCATGCTTCTAGTGGGAATATTCCCATCAAAGAAGTACGGGATCATACGTTGTGTGCTATACTTTTTACCATCACGAGGATAGCAGGGAGCCAAGCTCCTCACTTAGCTACCAGGTCGCAGATGTTGTATGTAGAGGACTGCATGTCTCTGAAGATATTCAATTGGTGCAAGGGACTCCTCGCAAACATTCGAGCTCAGCTAACCAAGTGTCGGCGTGGAGAGCTCAAGCAGCGCGGATACAGGTCGATAGTGATCTCATTTCTATTGGAGCGGGTTCCCCTCTTGCACCCACAAGTACCTTTGGATGACAGGGATCCTAAGGATCCTCACATGGCCAAATGGATAGAGATGATGGCCCGTCATGGTGGGGGTCCTATCATTGGGTACGGTCCTGAGTTCTTCACCTAGATGGAAGGCCAGCTGCTCACGGTAAAGGATTACCCGTACAATGGTAGGGATTATAGGGACGACCCAGACTTGGCACTGCCCGAGGGAGCAGAGTGGGGAGACATC
Source organism: Larix kaempferi (assembly GCA_027924585.1). NCBI lineage: Eukaryota > Viridiplantae > Streptophyta > Pinopsida > Pinales > Pinaceae > Larix > Larix kaempferi. The sequence goes on from BSBM01000025.1 coordinate 20,508,887, forward strand.
AGCAAGAACAATGCCCCTTGTATTTTTTAGTTTTTTGTACTTATGATTTTTTTTATAGTGCTAACAAGTTAATAACATGTGTGTGCAAATGTGGGTCCCGTGCGACCAGTAGGAGTCTCTCTTCTTGTGAGAAGAGAGAGAGGAGAGGGAGCATTCATGGCTCCAACCGTACATGCTGCCATCGTGGAGATGGAGGACGTCTACAAGAACCTGACGGGGTTAACGTTAGATGTTCTAGAGTCGATAGTGGACGATTTATTGTGGCCTATGCAGAGGTATGCAGTGGGAGCGTCTGTGTGCTTCAATGTGCTGCTCCGCAAGGTCGCGAGAGCAGTTAACTGCTTCCATACTCAGTAAGCTAGAGCTGCGAGACCTAGGGGTGTACGGGCCAGGCGTTAGGCCTTATGTTGTTACTATGTATGTATTGAGAGCTTAGAGGCCTCAGATTTTGTACTACTGAAAGCGATGAGGCTTCAGATTTTGTAGAGACTCACTGAAAGTCATCGTGCATCAGATTTTGTACCAGCACTACTTTTATGATGATATATATATACATACATTTTGGTGGTTTTATACATTCTATGTTTTAAATGGATGAATGATGAGATCTTGTTTATGTGTTGCTTATAAAATGAGTTATTTACATGTTATGTCTGCTTTTAACAGTTCATGAATATGCTTATGTGTGTGCAATGTACCAATCTAAGATGAAGTTGGCCATGGAGTCAGCAATTGTGTTCACGTCTCGTGGAATGTGCAGGTATTGAATGAACTCAAAGGACCTTTCCAGAAGATGGACTCATCTATAGAGACGGAGTAAGGTAGGATCGCGGATGGCATAGACTTAGTTAAGATGAGAGACCACTAGTTGAGAATCCAAGTGGATTACAACGTGGTCCATACCCAAAGAAATAGTGTCGGTTAGGGTTCCAATGACTACTTGATATTCCGCAGCATTGTTGGTCGCGAAACCTAGACACATTCCTCCTAAGCTGATAAGCTCGCCAATAGGTGAATAGAGTACCCAGGCTGCCGAAGCAAGGTTGCAGGTATGCTGGTTGGTGCCGTCCGTGAATCCGTAGCAAGTTGTCATCTACACATGCAGACAGAACATGGTATAAGAAACGAAACAAGATCTAAGCACGCAGAAATCAAAGCGTCACGCCACACAAAAAATACACACACGCCATGTACAGTATATACAAAATTACTTATGCATGAAAGACTCAGGCATAGTACCTCTTCAGGTAGATCCCATTGCGGGGCTCACCCAAAGATATCCCATCGTAGTCTTCAAGCTCATAAGCTCCCTTCTCTCAGACATGTTTCACTACGTAAGGTCCATGCCACATGGACTCAAACTTTCCTTCCCCCAACTTATCATGTTTTTGGTCGTATGTGAGGACAAAATCTCCTTCGTTGTAGGCGCAAGGTTCTACTGACTTGTCGTACTGCGCTTTGATGTGTCGCTTATGAGCCTCGTTGGCAAGAGTGACATCTTGGCAAGTCTCGTCGAGTTTATCTAAGTAGAGGAAACGTTCTTCCTCGGCAGTAGTGTTGGGGAGAAGTTCGATGGCGAGCTTTAGGGATGGAATCTCGCTCTCAATAGGGAGGACATCCTCCAATCCATACATTAGTTGGAAGGGAGTAAATCCAGTGGCAGTTTTAACGAAAGTTCAATAGGCCCATAATGCTGAAAAGAGCATATTATGCCAGTTGGACTTGTGCATACCCACCATACGTTGGACCATAGTTTTCAAGACCTTGTTAATGGCCTCGACCTGTCCATTTGACTATGGGTAGTACGGTGTTGAGTTTTCATGGTGAAAACCCAATCTATCGCTCAACTCGTCAACCATGTGGTTCATAAAGTGAGAACCATGGTCGGTAACTATAGACTGAGGAACTCCAAACCGCGCTATTGCATGATTAAACATGAAGAGTGTGGCGGTCTTGTCGTCGTTCGTGTATGTAGGCATTGCCTCGGCCCACTTTGTAAAGTAGTCCACGGCTACAATAACGTAACTATGCCCCCCATCCGAGGTAGGATTACAATGCATGAAGTCAATGCCCCATTTAGCGAAGGGGCCAATGGTAATAACCGGGTGTAACGGGGCGAGATGGGTGCGCTTTTTGGTATGAAAATGTTGACATGGAGGACATTTTTTTACGCCCTCGATACAATCTTTAAAGATAGATGGCCAATAATATCCTGCGCGAAGAATATTCTGGGCTGTAGCCATCCCGGAGAGATGACTGCCACAAGCCCCAACGTGACATTCATTTAGGACGTGTTCAACCTCTTCATGAGTCAGACAATGTCGAAGGATAGAATATATACCACGGCGGTACAAAGTATCACTGATAATCAGGTAATACTTTGCATGGTGGCGTATTCGATGACGGTCATCGCGAGACAATTGAGGGTTGAAATGTTGGGTATTAAGATACAAAGTGATTTCTCCATACCATGGATTAGATGTACTGATAACAAATAATGACTCATCTGGAAAAGATTCATTGGGCTCAGAGTCTACATCAGTACGGGGAAGCTCACAAATGAGCTCAGCAAACACCAGAGACTTTTTAGACTTAGCCTTCTCGAAAAGGAGATCGAATTCCTGCAGTATCACGATCCAGCGTGAATACTTGCCCCCAAGCACCTGACGTGTCAAAACGTGGTACATGGGGTTCGAATCGGCGATGATGGTGGTGGTGCGAAGCAGAATGTAATGTCGAAACTTCTACATGACGATAACTGCCACGAGAGTGAGTTTTTCAACATGTGAATATCGAGTTTCAGCATCAATAAGACCTTTACTAGAGTAGTATATCACATGTTCTTGTGCGTTCTGGTCTCCCTACACCAAAACCATGGAGATAGTGGTGTCGGAAGCAGCGAGGTATAGAATGTAATATCGATAGTAATTCGGCAGTTGGAGCACAGGGGCATGCATGATGGCATGTTTCAAATGAACAAGACATCCTTTTTCATCAATCTCATGTAACCCTACGTCTTTTGCACGAAATTACAAACAAAACGCCTTAAATAAGTCGCTCATCCTTGCAGACTTTGAAGTTTCGCAATACTAGTTGGAGGCGAGAGTGCGACAATGGCTTCCACCTTCAGGGGATCAATGCGAATCCCATCTTTCGAGATGATAAACCCTAAGAGGCGTCTATGCTCGACACAGAAGATACACTTATGAGGGTTCAGACGGATATTGTACCGTCTGCATATGATGAAAACGGTCATCAAATGATCTATGTGGAACTCGCGCTGCTTTGAGTGGGCAGGGAGGTCATCTAAATAGGGTTCCACAAAGTCCTTCACATCATGGAAGGCATACGACATGGCCCTATAGAATGTGGCACCAGCGTTTTTAAGACCAAACAGAATTTTACGATACGCAAACATACCCCAAGGGCAGATGAATGCAGTCTTGTGTTGGTCGACAAGGTGGATCTCAATCTGGTTGTATCCGGAAAAGCCATCCATAAATGAAAAAATGACACTTCTGGCACAATTGTCGATAATCTGGTCAATAAAGGGAGTTGGGTAGTTGTCCTTAGGACAAGCCTTATTGAGGTCCCGATAATCGACACAGACATGAATGGTACCATGTTTTTTAGTAATAGGGACGATGTTTGAGACCCATTCTATCAATGGGACAAGGTAGATGAAGCCGACCTTTAAGAGTTTCTCAATCTCTACCTTGATTGTCGTAGTCTTTCGAGGGTGTACCAGTCCCAACTTTTGGTGGACAGGTTTGACGTCAGGATAGGTTTTGATTTCATGTAAAAAAATAGTGCTGTCTATCCCAGGCATCTCCTCGTAGGTCCAAGAGAACACGTCTCGAATTCGCTTGAATAAGATCGTATAAGCAATGACTTCTTCAGGGGAACACTTCTCACCTAACTGAATATGTTCCACTACACCAAGAGTAACCGAAATGTCTATCAAAGTGGTGGGCTCAATATTGGCTAAGTTGACTTTGGAATCCGTTTGCCACGTGAGTATCGAGGACTGAGACCCAAAGTAGAAATCTGGTGTAAAGATGGTGCTAATAATTTTCTCCACCGTATCCAAAAAGGGAAGGAAAGACGAATGATGATGGAGGTCTTCCCACGGAGGATCATCCGCACTCATGATTTCCATAATGGACTCGTCAAAATGAAAAGTTCGTAGCAGGGGATCGGATGATGTCCGTTGTAGAGAGCAGGAGGTGGAGGCCACAGCTAAGTGGTCATCCGGTGCTGATTGGATAGCCTCATACATGAGTTCAGCAGGTAACAAAGGCATAGTGTTTCCAATCAGGTGTGTGGTTGCTTCGTCAGGTACAAGCCATGAATCAGTGGAGTTGGGGATAGATGAAATCTGCGAGGAGATCATGTTCACCATGGAAACATGATGTGGGGGATCTGAAGTAGGAAAGACGCCCATAAGGGATGATTCCTTAAGGAGGCTGACCCCCACGTTCTCATACTGATGCAAAGATTGTCCAATCGAAGGAACGTTATCGCCTGGGTGTGTAGCGGTGTCAGGTGTGCAGAAATCCAATTGGTCGACAGTGACAATTCAGCCTTGATGATGGAATTGTACTATGCGGAAGACAGATGATGCGACCGCATTCATGGCGTAAAACTAATTTCGACCAAGAAGAATGTTATAATCTAACAGGGCAGCGACCACTTCCACATTAATGGTTGCGGTCTTTCCCCCTAGCTCATCTGCTAAAGCTTGTAACAACCCATGACGTTGAAAGCCATGTCCGTCGAATGCTCTCAAAGTGGTAGGAGAACGGTTCAACTCAAGAGAGAAATGGCTCTCCAGCATGAGATCGACATGACTGAAGTAGAGGCAACTTCATCCAAAATGATACGATGGATTGTCTTCCCAGCAATGTTTGTGGCAACTTGAAATGCCAACTGATGGGAGAACCTCAGTTTGAAGTATTCCAACCAGAACATGATGGTGTTCGATGAATCCGGGTCGACTGCATCGATGGCAGCAAGAAGAGTCTTGCGCTGATTTGGACAGTTTTGCAAGACCTCGAGCGTCGACATAGAACAAGGATCTTGTGCTAGGTCCTCTACAATGTTGTAGTTATGAGCAGCCTAAGCATTGGGATTGAAAACCGATTTTCTAATCATTCTCTTGGGTGGACGCAACACTGACTCGAAAGAGGGATTCTCAATGGGGAGAGGAGAAGTCGATATGGTGATGTCAGGCATCGAAGTGGAAGCTTTTTCAGTATTACTTCCAGTAGTTTCCTTCGCTGGAACAGAGTCATATGAACGAGAATGGGTGTTCAAGTTGATAGTCTCGCTACGCATCATGAGAACATGTGCAGTGGTGGATGCTTCTCCTTGGGAAGGAGAGGTGTGAGCAAGCAACTGCTGATTTTGAGTAGGGAAGGGATCGTTGAGAACTGCGGGTGTGGTTTTTCCCTTAAGAAACTTTTGAACTTCGTCTCTATGGTGACACTCTTTAGAAAAGTGGTCATCACCACACAGTAGACAAGGATACTTCAACTTCCTTTTATGTTTGGTGTCATCAGGGGTGCTCTTATGTTCCTGCTGGGTGGAAGATTTCTTAGGTTTCCCTTTGTTCTTTTTCTTACCGCCAGACTTTTGAGGTGAACCTGATGAAACAGAATTCACTTCTTCAGTGACAGCAGGAGTGGATGATTTGGTGGTGTCGTGACCAGCTAGTGTTGGTGATGGGGAAGAACCTTGGGGGTTCGACGATCCAATAGTTTGAGAAGGCGGCTAGGTGTTAAGGGATCCAATGATGCCATCAACTTGGGGTCCCTTGGGTGGTTTTGTGGGGTCGTACGTGTTACGGGGTGCATCGGGAAGGATATCAAACAATGTGCCAGACTGAGCATAGACTAATCCTAGTAAATGGGCACGGGCGATGGCATGTTCCTTAGTGATAGCACCTCCCATGGCAACATCTCGTGCTATGGTAGGTATGAGAGACTTTGTAAACCATTCTGCTCGGAGTTGGTCTGGAATAGGAGCCTTAATAAGACGACGTCTCCTCCGCCACTCATGTATAAGATCTGAGATGTGAGTAGCAGTATTTTGATGGAGCGAGATTAAAAGCTCTGTACCATTTTCGTACCGTATAGGCAGCTGGAAATGAGTCAAAAAATTCATAGCAAGAGAACCAAAATCAGGAAAAGAATGGGGTGGTAGTTCGATATACCACTTGTCAGCCGAACCAGTGAGAGTCCATTGAAATAACCTAAGACGGATTGAGTCATCCATTAGGGAGTTGGATGAACACCACAAGTGGTATGTCATCATGTGGTTTTTGGGATCCTCACTCGGCTTGCCATCAAATTTCAGGATATTTGATGGAAGTTTCACCAGAATGGGTGGGCAATTAGTTCCGTGGTAGATGGGGTCATTGGTCAGGCGAGACAGGTCAGGCAGGTCCAAAGTAGCCAAAAATGGAAGCTGCGGATTAGGCTGCGGATATTGACAGTACGGATAAGGCACGTAAGGACCAGTGGAACCTTGCATCGATTGACCATAGGGTGTTCCCGGAGGAAACTGGTCATAGGGGTACGGGCCTCCCCGACCAAATGTAGGTCCGCCGCCATAGTAAGGTGGTCCATTACCATAATAAGGTGGCCCATTACCATAAGGTGGGGGCCCGCCTCCGTCGCTGGGAGGGGGTGGGCTGCCTCCAAATGGTGGGGGTCCGCCTCCACCACCAGGGTAGAATTGGCCACCACCACCTCCACCGGGAGGAGGTGGTGGTCCGCTACCACCACCGGAATAGGGTGGGCCTCCACCACCTCCGTTGGTAGGGGGTGGTGGGCCACTGCCACCGCCGGAAGGGTAAGAGCCTCCTCTTCCACCTCTTCCATAGTAGGGTGGTGGTCCTCCACTGCCACCACAAGGATGAGAAGGTCACCCACCACCACCACAGGGATGAGATGGTCCCCCACCACCACCACCAGCATGGGATGGTCCTCCACCACCACCTCCAGGGTGAGATGGTCCTCCACCACCAGGATGGGATGGACCTCCACCACCACCACCAGGATGGGATGGTCCTCCACCACCACCATCAGGGGGGGTGGGCCATGATGGCCAGAATGAGGTGGTCCTCCACCAGGAGGTAGAGGTCTGCCTCCTCCAGAGTTGTGTGGGGGCCCGCCGCCTCCAATGGGAGGTGGGGGGACCAAACGGGGGTGGAGGGACTTTAGGGACTATGAGTAGGGCTCCATGTTGTAAAACATTTTCTTGTCCCCATAGAGTGTAAGGATTTATGGGGTAGGGTACCCCTTAGAGTGCGTTTCTGGGATTAAGTTGACCTGGAACAGGGTTAAGGTGACCTAGATACGCTTGACTCGATGGTGGTTGAATTACGTTGGACGGTCCCCCCAACATGGGATAGTCTCGTAGTGTCCCCCAACATGGGATAGTCTCGTAGTGGAAGGTCCAAGAGGTAAGGAATTTCCAATGGAAGGACTGATGGGAACTCCTGCTGCAGTATTATGGTTAAGAGACGAGGGTTTCCCCCCAGCAACAATTTGCTGACCACTAAGTAGAGGTTGACCCAACACTGTTTTTTTAATATCCACTGCAGGATTATCATTACCTGTAAAGAAGGTAGGGGGTAAATAATATTTTCCCCTCGAATTTTGGGGTTGGGGAGGAGCAGGTGACGTAACCGTGGTGGTCACAGGTGTGTTGGACTATTGTTCTTCAACAGGTCAGGTCGTCTGAGGTACTGAACTGGTCTCTTGTCTAGGGAACGTATGTGTTGGAATGGATGGTTGACCAATTTCAGCAGTGGTCACATGTTGTGTGGATGATTCCAGTGACTTAAAAGATAAAGAGCGACCTGGGATTGGTCGGTAAGGGGGTAACGTCAGGTCTTCATCCCTTCGTTGGAGACTTGATCTCTGAAGCTCCTCAGCCATAGAATGAAAATGAGCCAATTGGAAACGATAGTAAGCTAAGGGATCATTCAGAGTAGCCCCACTAGGTGAGGGTGCAATGGAAAAATGGGCCACTGGGTGGCCTAGAGAAGATTTCCAATAAGCTGCTAAAGGACCAACAGCTACTATGGGGTCGTCCTAGGGTTGATTTATCCATTTCAACAATCCAGGCTCTCCCGGCGAAATGGGAGGTAAGTCTTGTGAAGTGGAAGTTGGGGCCTCTTCACCCTACGGGGGGTGGAAGACAGGTGAATCTGGAGGAGTGTGAGGAAACAAGAGTCCTCCAACGTTCAATGTAGGTTTTTCCACTTCGTGTGACCCGACCCTAGCTTGTGGGTCCATTCTTAGCCTTGGAATTACCTCCTGGTTAAGGGGATATTCGGGTGGTAAGTTTTGAATCCTACGAGACCTTCTCCAAGGAAATTCATCCAGAGTGACTGAAACAAAAGTTTCTCTTAAGGCAAGCTAAACAAAAGAAAAGTAGACCAGACAAAACCCTACACAAACTAAGGCCACAAGCAAACTTATGTGATAAGAGTGGATTCAAAGGTCTGGAACCTCACAGGATTGTCAAGGCTTCGCAAATCACTATATACCGCAGGGTCCAACAGTAAAATGCGACAAGGAGGATTGGGACTGTACCCTTTCCTGAATACCCGATTACCTAGACGGTACATGCGTAGTAATCTCCCCGAGTGTTGTTCTCAGTGTATTGCTCTGCCAAGACGGCCAAAGGTTAACTCAGTTGGTCTTAGGAATCCTAATGGTGTCTCCCAATATACGCAAGGTACGTGGGAGCTCAAATCCGTAGTGGTGTTGTCTAATGCACAACCATACGTAATGAGACCTTCCTATATACTACCGAGTATGTGAAACACCTTTCTATATACGCCAATTACGTGAAACACCTTTCGATATACGCCAAGCACTTGAAGAACTTGGTGGGTACGTGAAAGAGCTTCGATATACCTAGTTGGTATGTGAAAGAGCTTCAATATACCGATAAGTACGTGGAAGACTACAATACCCCCGGAATACAGTGCTGGCAAGTAACGACAGCTGCCACACTTAATGACGTCGAAACATGTCTCTAACTTACACACAAGTTACTAAAAATTTTACCCTAGTTCTACCGTTAATTTTATCTGGACGGTTAGGTGAATGCATGAGGTGAGTACATAATCGTAAGCATAATGCAGGCCCTCACTACATGCAAAAATGTACTTTTGTTTTTATGAACTCTATGTACGGGAGGGAGAAATTTCTTTCCAATGATTTTACCAAAGCAACACAATGCGATACAATCCCAAATCTACCAATAATGATGATGAAGTATTCTTTTCCTTTTCAAACGAAACACCAAAAATAACACAACACTACTAATCCAAATCAAAGCATGTTTTTCCTTGTTCTTTTAACTTTTCAAAACAAAAAGGATGCTAAGTGATGAAAAGAGAGAAGTTCTAAGTAGAGTATGCAAGCTTTTCACTTTTACTATAATGGCCTAAAAGCATAAGAACCAAAAGATGCATGTAACTTTCCAAGCATGGAACTACTTTTGCAAAACTTGATATCTACCCGAATTTTTCAAGAAAATGAGAAACTCATAATTCGTGAAAAACATAAATAATTCAATTTTTCTTTCAATTTTTCCAAAAGATCTACAAATGAGACATTCCAGTGCATGTACAATTCTTCAAATGAGCTTGAAAAACGATGGAAATTAAGTAGTTTTGATTTTTTCAATGGATGTATCAAAATAACAATTTGATGACAGCAATACTTTTAAAAACAAATACTGAAATGAAAAGATCACTTGCAGCACTCTAATGACTCAGAAAATCTCAAGAAAAGACAAGCACTCACATGTACTGAAAATACACACAAACACTCAAAATCAATCATGTGATGTACCTGCAACAATTACTTAATAAAAAAATGCGAAATAGCAGAAATGACAGAACTCAGAATCACTTTTATATTGATCACAGGCCACTTCGAGGGGGCAACCTCCTATGAGCAAGCTCAATACAAATAACTTCACGGTCCTTCATAGGTATCAACACACACTTATATACTAATTCTAGGCACCAATACTATGGATCAAAACCATGGGCCGTTACAAACTATGGATCAACAATACTACGGGCGACTTACAAAGCATATGCGCCAACAACAATAACACAAACTATTGATCAACAAATACTACGGGACGACTTACAAAGCATATGCGTCCAACAACAACATACTAACAAAGTAAAGACATGGGTTCCTAACAAATCAGTAGCAAGCAACACTAAAGCAAGCAAAGCTCAAAAAATGTATGCAAAGGAGGTCTGGAAACTGATCCAATACAATGACTAGATCTGGCAAGGAGAGGAGGGAATGCAAGGGTGAGTGGATGCAGGTGGGGAAGACGAAAGTGTCCACCACTACCAAATCTCAAACTTGTCCAAGATGGAACCCAAAACAACTCCAAATGAAACCAAACACTTCAGCACACAAATAAAAAATGGGGTCTCTAACTGGATCTTGATGTACAGAGGGGGTTTGTACATCAAACCACAACTCAAATCAGAAATGGAGAAGGGATGCCCAAATGCCAATTTTGACAAATCGGTGCAGTCTGTGTTTGTACACAAAGCAACGTCACAGTTTACTAATGCGGGAAGTGTGACGATGTCGCGGTAGACCAATGAAAGGGTTGCGACAATAGGCCAACAGATAGAGAACAGAGATAAAAAATGACACAGTGTCACTCTAAGTCCACTAACCAGGTGCAACAGGCGAGATCCAAATTCAAAAATGAATAAATCTCCAAACAGTGAGAAATGAAATGGTTTGAAAATGATGAGTACAAACTCATAGGAGGGCTATAGATTCTTCAAAGTGAAGATTTGATGGTGAAATGAGGCTTAGAAGGCACATAAGACTATGAATGACTTGCAAAAGCAATCAACTAAAAATGGTATTCAAATTGACAAATACGAACAATGTTTTCGCCAGTATGGTCACCAGATTTGTTTGACGGACAATCTACCAAGAGCGGACTCGAGGCATGATCTCCCTAGCTCAAAACGAGTCTAGAAAAAATAGGACAAAATATAAATCACTTTCCTAGATCTAATTAAGGATCGAGGGACTAGATACGTTTACCTTGTAGATCGCTAATCCTTTTCTCCTTGAATGTCACTCCAAGCTTGACGGTCTTTAGATCCGAGCTGCAAAACCTGTCAAGATGACAAGACAACAAAACAAGTAAAACACATCCATACAATAATAGATCTAAATAAGCAGTCAAGTAGGCAAACTACACAAGATATCATTAACACAATGAGATTTTGGTGTAAAGCACTTATATTACCATATTGAAAAGAGAAGTACATAGGATAGAAAGATTACAACCATTGACTTGACGTAGCAATCCTCATCCGATCAAACCAAATCCAAAGCCTCCCAAGGAAGTGTGAGTCTCCCAATAGATGAGTAGAGATATATCCTAAGATGATTTCACCAGCATGTAGACACTATAGACTTCCTCCCTTTGGAATGGGAGTGAGCTTCACTTATATAAGACTAAGTGGATAGGATAGGTTGACATATGGTAGGAGAGAGATAGGGGATCCTTCCAAGAGGTTAGGAACCGAATGCCAGCTCTCCCAAAAGGTCATGGATAGGGATCCATGTAAGCTAGCTTAGAGAATGGGCTCGAAGAAGCTATTTTTGTACATTAACTGACATCGTCGCAGGCTGCAAGAGGACAACCTGCGACGTCGCAGGTTGCATGAGGACAACCTGCGACGACCTCTCAAAACCTAGTATGAATGGGTTTGCATCTCTTCCAGGTTAATAACTTAGTCAAGGAAACTTTAGGGATGTATACACTGAGTCTCATGATGGTAAGATTTTAGGTGTAACACCTTTTCAAAAGAAGGATTGTTGTATATTATGGTATGTTTTGAAAAATCCAACATGGCCTGATGTCGGAGAATCATGATTCTCTTTTAAACTCGGAGTTTTCAATTTAAAAGAATTGGGAAAATATATCCTTTGTTTGTACCATAGTATGTTATTCTCCCACGTGTATCTGGAATCTGTTGCCCTATTACTTTCAATTTCCTTTGTTAGCTTCCTTATTTATGGTTTTTTGACGTACTTAGTATAGACCTATGAGTTGCATTTAGGAATTACTATGAAAATGGAACATAGTGTAGCGTTATTTTCATGTTTTCTTGATAAGTTGTCTACAGCCAAATTTTCCTTGCCCTTTTTATAAATCATTTCGAAATAAAAACCTGGATTTTTCTCACCCATTTTTGTTGTTCTGATGAAAGGTTCTTCTAGGTTAGGAAATACTTCAAACTTTTGTGATATGTTTTGACGAGAAATTTAGCTCCCAACAAGTACTGCTTCCACTTGACCAAGGCATGCATTCTTGCCAACATTATTTTTCACATGTACATTTTGTTTGCTCATTTGGTTTTAAATTTTGACTCTCGGAGGCAATGGGATGATTATCTTGCATGAGCATGGCTCCTATACCAATTCCTAAAGCATCACATTCAAGGAAAAATGTTTTGGACAAGTTTGGGGCTGTCAAAACAGGGGTAGATGTCATTAGAATCTTCATCTTTTTAAAACAAGCTTTAGCCTCTTCATTTCATTTAAAAACATATGTTTTCAGTGGTGTTGTTAATGATGCCACAATTAATGCATAGTTTCAAACAAATATTATGTAATAACCAATAAGACCTAGGAATCCTCTTAGTGATGTGATTGTTTTGGGGCTAGGCCATTCCGTAATTGCCACAATCTTCTTTGGATCTACCTTGATTCCTTCATCTAATATGACTTGGCCCAAAATTGCTATCTCTCTTTGTACAAAGCTACATTTATATTTGTTAGCATAGAACTTATTTTCTTCTAGGAGATTTAATACTGTCTCTACGTACTTAAGGTGTGAATTCTAGTTTTTGCTATAAACAAGGATATCATTGAAGAAGACAAGTACAAACTTTCATAGGTATGGATGAAATAAATCATTCATTACTGCTTGGAAGGTAGCAGGAGCACTGGATAGACCAAAGGGCTTGACCCAAAACTCATACAAACCTTCATGGGTACAAAAGGTGGTTTTGGGAATATCCTCCTCTTGAATTCTTATTTGGTAATAGCCTGATTTTAGGTCCATCTTGGAGAGATATTTAGCTCCATGGAGCTCATCCAATAATTCATCCACGAATGGAATTGGAAATTTATCATTTATGGTAATTTTGTTCAATGCTTGATAATCAATGCAAATTCTATATGACCCATCCTTTTTCCTAACAAGTATGACCGGAGTTGAAAAATGACTCTTACTACGGGTAATAACACCACAGTTCAATAATTATTGAACTAAGCGTTCAATTTTTGTCTTATGTTGGTGAGAACTCTTATAGGACTTTCTTCTAGTTGGGGTGGAACCCAGGATCAATTCTATGATGCAATCTCTAGAACGAGGTGGGGGAAGACCACGAGGTGGTTCTTGAAAAATGGTATTAGAGTTTTCAAGAATTTTATCCAATTTCTTAGGGTCATCTTTTTTGGTGTCAATGGAAGTTCTCTCCATTGAATAATAGTTTGGAAAATAGGCTTGGGATCCCTTCTT